>JASCQY010000072.1:5165486-5191394 GCA_030264315.1 Sardinella tawilis | reverse complement strand
AGAGAGAGAGAGAGAGAGAGAGAGAGAGAGAAAGAGAGAGAGAGAGAGAAGGGGAAGAGACAGAGGAGAGCGACCTCAATAGGGCAAGAGAGATATGAGACAGACTCCTCTCTCAGTACAGTCAACAAGGGCTGAGAGCTGAGCTGTTGTACACAGAGAGAGAGAGAGAGAGAGAGAGAGAAAGGGGACTCACTGGAAAGTACTTCTCCACCAGGGGGAAGTTCACAAAGCCAATCAGGATCCAGGCGACGAGGGTGAGGAGCGAAACGGCCACAATGAAGGGGACAAAGTAGCCGCTGATCTTATCAGCAAACTGCTGAATAGGAGCCTGAAGGAGTCAGAACACACACACACACACACACACACACACACACACACACAGAATAAGGTCATGGTCAACCACTTTCAAAAAGCTGTGCTGGCTTGACGGAATGCGTCAAGCGTCATTTTTCTTCTCACAAGGCCATATAATGTGAAGTACATTCCGAGTAGCTGAGTCATAGCCCAGGTCAGAAATGATGCCAGTCTATGGCAAGCCATCATGAGCCAGATCATTTCCACGCATCTTATCTGCACTCTTAACAAAGATCCCTTTTGAGATGAGAGAAAGCTGCCATGCCTTCAGACTGGTTTGGAGATGTAATGTGCTCACATGCAGCAAATCATTTTCACCAAGCCTGCACTATCAGTGGCTCTAACCCCAAAACACCCTCCAACACACCCACACACCCACACACACACCCACACACACACACACAAAGCACACACATTCACACAAACATAACACACAGACTTGCAATACTGTACATACACCATGTACATGCACAGGTGTGCACTCGTATATAAACAAACAAACAAACAAACAAACAAACAAAAGAATAAGCAAGGCTACCTTGGACGTCTGGGCCTCCTCCACTAGCTTGACGATCTGTGAGAGCGTGGTGTCCGTGCCCACGTGTGTGGCCTTGATCAGCAGAGAGCCGTTCTGGTTGATGGAGCCGGCGATCACCGTGCTGCCCGGCTTCTTAGTCACAGGCATGGCCTCTCCTGCACACATGCAGTACGAAGAAATAAATACACAAATAAAACACGTATACAAAGTATTGCAGTCAACAATGCTGAGCATTTTGTAAACATGTAAACATTTTTATACCATTAAGTTCACATTTCGTCATGATCTGCTAGTCTCGCTCTGAATTACCTGAGTAGGCCTACACTACAAAAAAAAAAGTCCTAAAGGGAGGGTTGAGCTACCTCTCTGTCATGTTTCATTTGGTCCCTCCTTCAAATACAATGCATGTTCTGCTGGAAAAAAAACTTGTGAGGTCATGTAATCAAAAAAAAAAATGTTTGAAAACAAAAAAGTTAATCCTGCTTAAAAGAAGGAAATGATGATAAGAATGTTTCACATCCATTTATGCATTTGGAGATCAGCTCATCCATCCTGTTAGCCTTGGCTTGCCCGTACTTCCTGTGACACTGCACAAAATCTCATGTTCAAGTTAGCATGGCCAAACTGCCTATTTACTGCATTTCCTGTCCCAGAATTTCAGGCACCAATGAGAAGTGGGCTTTTGCTCCAAGGTGAAGGAGGTGGGCTAAGCAAGTTTAACATTGATTCTGCCTTTGAGAAGGTGGCTAGTATGTGAGATGGGTCAGACTAAGCTCGTATGAGCTTTGATGATCGCGAAAGCCAGGCTACCATCCTGCAGCACTTCACACAAACAGAATTTGCATGGGACTGCGCTTGGGCAACATGGGCGAAACATGGACTTTAACACACCGACAAAATAATGTGTGTACTCACTGCCCAGCACATACACAAAGATAAACTAGCAAAACTTTGAATTCAAATTTATGGTGCAAGTTTGCATCTGACATGAAAAAACAAGCATGGGGGAACCTCTTCACTACTTAAAGCCACTGAAACTACTGGCAGAAATGCACAAAAGCAGACACTGTCCAGAGCTTGTACAAGAGAGATAAGATTACTGATATACAGCAAACAGACTGAGCCATTATGTCCATTTCTCTCTCTCTCTCACCCACCCATACACACACACACACACACACACACAAACACACAGTATGCACGCAGACACACACACACACACAGCAGTCAGCCCCTCTTCATGTCCTTTGTAACAGTTCCAACAAAAATATCTTGATGCCTATGATTACCTCTGCAGGAAAGACTACAATAGTGTTCTGCCTGAATGTCAGTGCTTAGAATAGCACCTCTTGTACGGCGGAAAAAGGCTATAATCATCCGAATTGGAGGCAGGTGTTGTGCAGAGAGAGAGACCTGTTCTGTGCTGTTCCGCCCTCAACAAGGAACACTCAGCCTCACTGCAACTGCAGAGGCACATTAGGCCAGAATATTTTTCCTGACCTCCTGACAATTCTATAGGTTTTCTGGCTCCTGTATAATGGTGGTAATTTATATATACACATGACTAGAGCACACATGTACTTACGCATAAACAGACACACACACAGACACACACACAAACACACACACTTAGTAATATGGGAAAAAAGACTCAAAAAGATTCAAATTTGTATCAAAAGACATCATGTTTTCATCATTTTAAGCAAGTCCTACTCCTAAATTGTGCACTTTGAAAAGAACATCTGCTGGCTACTTCTGTATTTTTCCAATGAACAGACATTTACATCACAGACAATAAGACCATTGGAGGTGACTGTCTCAACCGTCGGTTTAAACTCTTTTGGCAACGTAATCTAAATAAATCTGCTAAGCCACCTGTGATGAGTGATTCATCTGCCATGGAGTGGCCTTCGATGACGCGCCCGTCCACCGGGAACTTCCCTCCGGGAACCACCTTCACCACGTCCCCCCTCTGCACCAGCTCCACGTCCACCTGCTCCTCGCTAGAGGGAGAGAGGAGAGAGCAAGAGAAACAGAGAGAGAGGAGAGATGGAGAGAGAGAGAGTGCAAGTGAGTGAGAGTGTGTGTGTTTGTGTGTGTGTGTGTGTGTGTGTGTGTGACAGAGACAGTGAGTGAGAGAGTGATGCAGAGTAAAGCAAAGGGGAGAGAAAGTGGGAGAAAGAGGGATGAACAGGGTAGGATGGAAGAAAAGATGGTAGCAGGCATGGAGAGGCCAGGCGAAGAAAAGATAGCAATGTAGTAAAGAAAGGTCACAGAAAAAGAAGGGAGCGCAGATGAAGAGGGGGAGAAAGAGAGGAGCAGGGATAGATGAAGATGAAAAAAGAAGAAAAGAAGCATCAAGCAGAGAAACAACAGGAAAGATGGCAAAGACAAGGACAGGTGGAGAGGGCGAATGATAGATAGATAGAGAGATTAGACAGGAGGAGTGGAATTCAAAAGTGGTGGGTGTAAACAAACAGTTGCATGTCTGTGGCAGCGAACCACATAAGGCCCTGTGATGGGTCATACTGTATCTGGGAGAGCAAACTGGGTGTAATAACATCCTGTAATTTTCTGATTATTGACTGAATTTAATGCACTGATTTTGCCCTCTATATTCGGCTATGAGGCTAATGAATCGGGGAGGGGTATACTTGGGAATTTACAGTAGCTCTTTTCCTCCATGTACTTTTCCCATCACATCATGATCTGATTCTGCCTTACCATAAATTGTAATACATTTTTTGGTTAATACGTGCAATTACTACACTAATTTTTGAACATTGTCTTAGTTTATTCACGGTGCAGCTTATATTTGAGAAATCGCGTCATATTGGGTTATATTACATTCAAGACCCCGGTGTGCAGGTCACCTACCTGAGCACAGACATGTCAGCATTCAGAGTGACCACAGTGGCCTCTGTGGCCTGCAGGGACATCAGCTTGGACAGCGCCTCCGAGGTCTTACTCTGCCCACAGAGGAAAGGAAAATAAAGGACATTTTCACTTTTTTTTTGATACACACCTAAACATGAAGCACTGCAATTAACAGACTGTAACAGTACAGAATCAGTACAGAATTTGTATTTTTTTTTTCCTCCCGATACAAGATCCTGCATGAACGGAATGGAGTTCACACAAAAAGCAGGATAAAAGCCTATTAAAATATTCATACCAAGACTAATGCGTCACTTGGTTAAATAAATGTGTACAGTAATCACAACAAAGCACCCAGTGTGGTCCACGAGTACACAACTTTGCTTAATTGTTGTATTGAGTGAATTAGATTAGCTTCATGAGCTATTATTAAGTCCATGTTTGTGGAGAAATGAAGAGAAGCAGAGGGACTTACAGTAGCAACTCCAGAAAAGTACATCGTGTTAACAGTAAAAAGCAAATAAACCATGACACAGGTAACACTGTTTACCTTAGCGATCTGTTCCAACCACCGGCCCAGAGAGATAAACACGAACAGCATAGGTGGCGTGTCAAAGAACGTTATAGGGTTGACCTTTGCCTTCTCCACCATGGCAACCAGCAAGATGACCAGAGAGTAGGAGAAGGCTATGGTGGTTGCCAAGACGATCAGGACATCCATGTTGGCCGTCCTGTGCTTCAGGGCTTTGTAAGCCTGGATGTAGAAGTAGCGGCCACCGATGAACTGTGGAGACCATAGTGGAGGAAGTTGATCAAAATTATTCTCTAGTCAACACAGAAGTATGCAGGTGTTTATAAAACATATTTTACAGTTTCAAACATCTCACAGTGGCTGAACCAGTGAAATAAGTAAAAGAATCATGATGACAGTATAATCACATCATGCATAAACTACAGATGTTTTGCACAAATCTAAAACAAGATCTTCTTCATAGCGGAAACCTCAGTTATACAGGGTTTCCCCTAGCAGTTTATTGTTAAGCCTTGACTACGTCCCCTGAAAAGATCAATATTTTGCTTTATAAAAAATAGTTAAGGCTATTTTTGTGCCATCCCGTCTTATATCATCTGAAACTGCACAACATAACCTTTTTTCAATGATAACAGTCACTAGTAGTCTCTGATACCAACTTACCCCACCCGCCCCCAACCCTTGACTAACTAATTTTCTATGGGAAACACTAGTTACAGTATTATGACTTAAAGCAAGACTTGATATGAGACTGGTTTAAATATCAAAAACACATCCTTTATAGCAGGAAGTAAGCAATCACAGACACAACAGCAGTCAGATTTAACTCAATTCCTAATGGATCCATAATTACATTTCCCTGCTCTGCTGAATGTCACAATCCCCCAAGTGTTTATGTCCCTTGAGACATTTCTAGCTTCCCTGCGTGGGAAAATTGCACCTTAGTCAACTGTGGTGGTGGTCCAGGGTTGTTTTCAAACCAATAAAAATTATTCCTGGGTCTTTTTTTCTGTGTTCCTGAAATACAGCACTGCTTTCTTCGTAAATAGAGCACCCTTTGCCCAAGTCACAGTCTACTTTATTTATTTTACTGAGTATACAGATTCTTTTTTTAGTCCTCTGAAGTAAATAGCTCAGAGAAGCTCTGGCTTAAGAGACACCGCAAAAAGCTTTTTACTGAATTTGAAAGGTAAAACAGACAGACAGACAGACAGACAGACAGACAGAAAGAACGGAGTTAGATTTGGAGGGTGCACCTCTCACAAAGCCAACGGTGGGCATACGCACCTGCACAGGCACACAGAAGAGGAAAGAGAGCAGGTTCATGATGGAGAGGCCGGGCATCAGCTGGCGCTCCAGGTACATGTTCTGGTGGACCGCCAGCCGCTCCTCGGGCGTGGCGTTGTGGTGGTGTGCCGAGCTGATCTGCTGGTCCACCACGATCATGTAGATCATCATGCCCATGACGGGCACGCAGAACACCAGACTCACGAGGAACGACCTTCTCCACCTAAGACAAACAAACCAAAGGTTAAGGCACTCAGACGCTTAAACGCTTCAAATGAGGTCAAAATTCATTAAAGCCAACTCGACAGAATCTAGAGAGGTCCGAATAGAAAAATAGAAAATTCTTTTTTAATGTCTTACCAAAGTAGGTATTATGACTTTTATTGTCACCTTGCCACAACAAATATGGGTCTCTGGCTGTTTGTTACAGTCACAGTTTGTGCAAGTGATAATGTTGTAAAATGACAATAGAGTAATAAAGTAGCAATTAAGTGAAGGTCACAGAGGACAATGTTCTGTTTACAAAAATAATATCTGATAAAATGTGTAGACAAACTACTATCTCTGGTTAAATGATTATTTAATTCTTACTGCTGGATCTCTCGACTGTGATCAAGATGATCAGCTGAGCGATCCCTCTTCACTAGTGATGCCTCAAAACCCAAATTCTGTTAAGAGAAGAATGAAGACAACAATGGTAACTTTGCTCTGCCAAAACAAAAAAAAATAAACATAAAAAAAACATAAATTCATGGACTGATGCTCACCTCAATCAGCTTGATGAGGTCACGCGGTCCTGTTACCTCCGGGTCATACTTGATGTGGGCTTTGTTGGTTGCCAAGGCGACGGAGGCGTAAACGACACCCTTCTGTTTCATAACGTTGGACTCGATCTTGTGAACGCAGGAGGCACAGGTCATACCTCGCACCTGTCACAGGGAACAATGGGTAAGTGTTCAAGGAGCTTTATGCACGTAAAGGCACTTTGTAAAAGGTGACCAGGCTGGTTTCCAGCTGTCTATTCAAGGCAAATAAACCAGTCCAGCCACAGTTTTATTTTTAAACAATGGCTGCATAACAGCACTTGAGTTTGATGCTTAAATAGGCAGGCTGAATGCGAAGCACAAAGCAGTAAAAGGTTTGAGCAGTCTGGTACTTTGTCAGTAGTTCCTCAGTAGTTTGCGGTTCGTCTAGTAGTTTTTGTGTAACTTGTTGTTGGAGGTTTACTCACTATGACGCTGTTATAAAATATTATTCAGGGACTGCTACCACAACACAGGATGTTGAGCAAAAACATTTTATTTTATTTTCTTCAAACTTCAAAGCCCTTTCTATCCAGCTACCACCACCAACCCCCCCCCCACCCCACCCCCACACTCACCACAAGCTCCAGAGAGCCATCTGAGCCGTCATAGTTCTCCATGACGGAGGCGGTGAAGCCCAGCTCCCTGATGCACTCGGCTATCTTCAGCGGGTCAATGACACTGGGGTTGTACCGCACCTCTGCTTTGCTGGCCATCAGAGCCACCAGGACTGAATGCACTCCTGAACACAGAGGAAGGAATGAATGAAAGAGTAGACAGCACCTTTTTAACAACAAACACTCATTGCGCTTGGCCACTGAATTAATGTAATGGTGCAAGTTTACTGCAACATCTGGGACTAAAATTTTATTACAAGTTCATAAACAGCAAACACGCCACCTTTTGGCACAACTGAACTAATGGGGAACTTATAGGGTCAATAAAGTGTTTTAACAATCACCCTTCAGGAAACTACGTCACCAATAAGAGGAAACGCACAAGACTTGTAAACTGTCTGCTGGGACCAGAAGGACATGTGGAAACTACCGTGTTCATTTTTGAGGTTCCTTTCAATGTTGGCCACGCAGGACGCACAGGTCATTCCCCCGACCTGGATGAAGCATTTCGAGTAGTTCTTGGAAGCATTTCCATTAGCTAGGCCAGGTTCCGAGTCCTCCTCCGTCTCTCTCTCCTTCCCGCTCCCAGAGGTCGGAGACAGGGCCTGGCTGCGCACGGACGGAGGGCTGCAGGAGCCGGCTGGCTTGGGCACCAGGGAATTGGTTTCTGTCGGACAGGAACTGACTGTTACTGACATCCAATAAGGCCTAATTGACCTGGATATGTACTTTCTTTTAGGGAAGCTGGAGACAAAGTCAGCGATGTGGTAAATCAATACATGATGATCAATACATGTCATGAACCTAGGAAATAACAATAGGATGTATGGCAGTCAAAAGTCTGGCTAAAAAAACAGAGCCAAGCATTAGTGAAGTTTAAAGCAACACGCCACCATTTTCGGAAATATGTTCATTTTCCATCTCTGTTTGAGTTAATTAATTGAGCCATACCTTTCTCCTGTTCATCCAGTCCTTCTCTGAGTCTGGCAATGCCACTTTTAGCTCCAAGCTATCAAATATCATTGTATTGGATTAGACCAGGCGAGATGCTAATGGTCTAATCCGATTCAATGAAAACATGCTAATTTGGACCTAAAAGTGACTCAGACTCAGAGAAGGACTGGATGAAAAGGAGAGAGGTATGGCTGATTCAATGAAAACATGCTAATTTGGACCTAAAAGTGACTCAGACTCAGAGAAGGACTGGATGAAAAGGAGAGAGGTATGGCTCAATTAATTAACTCGAGGGGAGATGGAAAATGAACATATTTCCACAAATGGTGGCGTGTTGCTTTAGATCCTTAAATCAGATACCACTGTACTTACATCACAAACCTATCAATCTGACTACAACAAAGCTTACTTGCACCCACTGATCTTTCCTGAATTCAATGGTGCATCCAAGGCAGTGCTGCCTGGAAGGCGCCGTTTAGGGCAAAAAAGACTCATTTAGGGTTAGGGTAAGGGTGAGGATTAGGATTAGGGTTAGGGTGAGGATTAGGGTTAAGCTTAGGGTTAGGGTTAGGGCAGTGACTTGCAGGCAACGCTGCCTGGAATGTTCCACTGAAGGCAAAAACCCCCATTAACTGCTTCCTTGCCATGCTATACAGATTTAACAATCACTGACCACATGACACAAATTCAAGCAAGTCACAAATCTATTTGCTATCTAAGGGCACTGCATCATGTGACGAAGTACAAGTGCAAGTACAATTTTAAGCCAAGACATCTGCTGAGTAACTCGACGACATGACACGAACCTGGCAGGAAGGCATCAAAGCCCATGTCCTCTATGGCTTCCCTTATCTCCTCTGGAGAGGTCACCAGGGGGTCAAAGTCAAAGGTGCCCTTGTGGTCAGCCAGCGACACCTTGGCTGACCTCACCCCTTTCTTCTGCGAGATCATGCCCTCGATGCTCTGCACGCAGGAGTTGCAGGTCATGCCCTCGATGTGGATCTCTGCCACAGACGCCAGGGGGTGGACGAAACCGCTGGCGTCAGGGGAGGATAGAGGGTGTTGGGGCTGGAGAAAGCTGATCTCCAGGGGAGACAACGGGGCAGGGGGCAGAGGGGAGGTGGACGTGGAGCCAGAGGAGGAGGTCGGCCACGGGTCTCCGCTGAATGCCTGAGTTCGGAACTTTCCGGGTGGAAGGGCCTCTATGGCTCGCTGTAGCGCTGCCACGGTAACTGTTCTCGGGTCATGCTGGACGGTGGCCTGCTCCGTCTCTAGGGAGACCGTCACTGACCTCACGCCAGGCATCTTGCCGATATTGTCCTGGATGTTGGTCACACAGGACTGGCAATGCATGCCTGTGACCCTCAGCAGTGTTGTAACCTCTACAGGCTGGGAAGCAGCAGCTGCTTCGGGCGCGGAGGCGTTCAACAACCGCTCCACTTCAGCGGTGGACAACTGCAGCGGCCGAGGCTTTGACTTGACACAGGCCTTGAAGCCTGCCACGGCAATCTGGCTGACAATCTCATCCACTGTGATGAGGTATGGCACATAGAGTACTGTTGCCTCCTGGGACTCCAAAGAAACTGTAATAGCCAAACAATAACAAAAAAGAGATATGTAATTAAGAAAGGCAGTAGGGAAATGCTACCAGGATCCTCAAAATGTGCTCTTTTAGTAGTTGTGGGTGTTTGGGATCAACAGTCAAAAAAGAAAACTACTATCCATCAGTCTTTTTTGCCTTCCTCAATAATATATGAAATATAACTCTGGAGTGTCTTAGTTTTCTTTTTTGACTGAAATAAATTAAACCTTTGTAAAAAAAAAAAATGTGAAAACTGCTTTATTATCTTATTGACAAATGTGGTTCACCGAGAATGACAAGACCAAAAAAAAAACAAAAAACAGAAGTGTTGTCGAGTTCAATGTGAGAGGAAGTTGCATAACACATGTCGCGAGTCACAGCCAACAAATCAATCTTGCTGTTCATAATGTGGAAGACAAACATTGTCCAGTTACCTTTGATCTTCTCGACCCCTTTGAGTTTGCCAATCTTCCCTTCGATAGTCGTGGTGCAGGAGAGACACACCATGCCCTCTACACGCATCCTCACCAGCTCCGCTCCCGAGGGCCTTGCTGGCCCGTCCGGAGGGGGGCTAAGAGGTGACAGGGGGGACGTTGCTGTGTTTGGACTGGGCGTGGAGACTGGCGCTGCTAGCCTGCTCAGCACCTCTCCGAGCTGCTCAGTGCCCGTGAGGGAGGGCACATAGGTGACCGAGATTCCCAAATCTTCCCCGCCCTCCTCAGCACTCAGTACTCCCCGGAGCTGTGTCAGCGCCGCCAGCGCCTGCTGGAGCGACTCTGTCGGAACACCCGTGATTGGGAAAAACTGCGTCTCTGTGGCGACGGGCGTTACGCTGATGTCGGCCGCTGGGATGCACTCAAAACCCATGTCGTCAATGGCTTCGGCTAAGGACTCCGGGCTCTGCGACGCAGGGTCAAACACCACTGAGGCATTCTTTAGTTCCAGGGACACCTATGGATTGGAACAAGAGAGGACACATAGTGAACCACTAACCTACATTTTTCAAAAACTCCATAACCTTCGGACAATACTATTACACAACCCTGGAAGGCCCACGACACAGATAAGCAAATAACTCCAGCTGTCAGCTACAGATACAAGGGCAATATGAACACAATGGGCACAATGAATTTACAAACTCTCGTGGCGCTTCTACATCATGGGTCCCAACAACTGACAGCGCGACTTAAAATGAACCCTTTGCTCTTTCTAAGGGCCATGAATGTGCTTGTGCATGGTCACGTTCTCCCTCTCTCTCTGTCTCACATACGCACACGTACACTCACACACACACACTCACTCACTCACACACTCACACACACACACACACATGCACGCACGGCGCGAGTGTAAGAACTTGTGATTCAACCATGGCATCACCTGACCTTTGAACACAAAGCTGCAAGTCAGGCCTTCCTTGGAGAGGTCTTCCTCATTTCTGAGGGCTTATATTGCCCAACCTAGAGGGCTTTTGCATGCTTGCACTTCCTCTAGTCCTTTCGAAGCAAGTCACTTTCCACAGTGAAACCGCACACAAAACTCCACTCAGGCCACCCACTCACTCTTTCTCAGTCATTTAAACGTATTTGCCTGGGATGTCAAAATCAATCTATCCATCCAGCCGCAGTGCATGCCCAGCACTAAAAAGGCCAAACCTCAATCAGATGAAGACAATTATATTAAGTCCTGATTCCCACCAAGCCCGAGGGCCTGGCTGCACAACAAGGGAAAGGGCACGCCAAATTAGCGAACAGTATGAGGACATCTCAGAGCTGAACCCATGAATGGTTTTCCTCAATTACCCCACTGCCCCGTGGGGTAGAGGGTAATAACGCTCCTTATCTGTTTTTACAGCTCGGAGATTGTTAAGGGCTTCCAGGAGTAACGTGCCGCACTGGCACCATGTGTCAAAGACACGTCGCCATGGTACCTGCTTGTTAACGTCACCCTTGAGATAGGACAGTTCCTTGGAGCGTTTTCATTAGAAAATAAGCTAAAAAAAAATGGTGCCTAATTGTGCTAAATTCAATTTAAGCCACCAGGACCTAGAGACAATAGTTTTGCCTGTGTGACAGGTAAACAAGGCTGGAGGCACTCAATAGGCCTTACATACATGTCTGACTTACTGCAGGAAAACACTGAAGGGTGAATGAGAGAATGAACAATGGGGGCCTGAGGGGTAAAGTTTTTCACCAGCATAACACAATTCATTTCACAGGACTGCTGTTGTTCTGGCAAACCTCACTGCCTAACCTCAATGAAAACTTCGAAGTAAACCATAAATACAAGCATATTGGGACTTTTTAAATAAGACATTATGACTGGGAAAAGACTTAAAATGTGCAGCCAATAGTCTAATACACTTTAATACTGTATACAGTATTTGTTTCAGGGGACTTTATTAACTTTCTAGGCACCATAACGCTTTATAAAAAAAAAATGAAAATGGAACCATTACCTGAATGTGGATGACCCCAGAGAGGCCTCCGATTCGCTGCTCAATGGACTGGACACAGGACCCACAGGTCATGCCCTCGACCCCCAGGATCACACTTTTCAGATCCGTCTTCATCGTGCCTCTGGGTGAACACCAAAGGAATGTGTACATTGTTAGGGAATTAGGGTTGTGCTTAAATTATTCATGTTGCAGGGTTCTCCTAAATTGGCTTATTGATATACTGTGGATGCTGCAGCAATATTGTGATATTGCATTAAGAAACTAGTGCATCTGTCATGATCTGCAATGGCTATGACGGGGACCTCTAAAGATTGACCAGCGTAAGACCAAGTTATCCAAATAAAACAGAAGCTAAACACCACCAACAACCTATCTGGGCACTGTGGGCAGATAGGGTTGGCCGGCCTGCCCATAGCACCACTGTGGGCAAATCAACCAGGCTATCAAAGTGACCTTACAGTGATTAGACCTCTAATCTTACCAGCAAGATTAAAAACACCTAAAGCATAGAGCACAGTGTACAAATTGTTTTCATCGTCATTACAAAGCATTTTATTGCATTATCTTACAACAATGCTTCAAAAGGTAGATGGGTACATGTATGCATGTTTCATAATGTAGATCAGATCAGGATCAAGCCCAAAAAAAAATAACACAGTTGGACCTGCTGTAAGGTATTGTACACATTGCCATCTTTAATTAGCTAAGTTTTAAATTACTTCTTGACTACCAGTCTTCTACATCTGCACTGATTTGTCAATAGACACAACGGTAACACCTCTGAGTACAGGAAGGCGCATGACGAGTAACGTTAGAACAAGTGCCACTGACGAGTAGAACAAGTGCCACTGACCATGAAAGGTTGCTTTAAATGCCCATTCAAGAATAGTAGGTGCAACAATTCTATGCAAGTCGGCATAAAAACGAAATAAATTGAGAAATGAGGTGCATGAATTTTCCCGTTATGGTGCGTTATAAATACGTTACAAACGTTATTTTTGCCAGAAATTGAGGTACTTGACCTACGTACATAACATACCGACTAATAACTTAGGCCTAACTGATTTGTATCGTATGACGTTCCTTGATACATTTGATGCCCATAATTACTAGCTGCGTATTAATCTGATTCTGTAACGTGACAAGCTAAACACATTGTTTTTAACAACTTGCGAGTTAATGCCACGAACCAGTAAGCATTAGTAACGTTAATGTCCTGTTAACTCCTGAGCTCTTGTCCAGCAGCCTTGGTGCCTGACTCCAGTTGATAAATTTCCTGTCATAATGTCATACTGCTATCGTAAAAGTTATAGCTAGCTTGCTACCACAGTAAAACATATCAGAAGTTTATTTGATGTTGACAGAATTAGCAACAGAATTGTCATTGGTTCACACAGACCACGAATGCAATTATTTACCTTAAAATTAACTATTATGTAAATAAAACGATCAACCTACCTTGCCGATGTGTGAAGTCTGGTGATTACAAAACACGCGAACGGCGTGTTGGCTAGCTAGCATTTACCAGAGTTGACATCAAACGTAGCAGCTGGGCAACTGACACAGCTAGCAAGTCTTCTACATAAGTTAGCTAGCTAATCTGACTACCTCACCATTTACACACAAATGCTGCTGCAGCATATTTTCTAACAAATCCCAGAGAGGGAGAATAATTCCATAAGAGGACTGAGGAAACTGACAACAGTAAAGAAAACGTCCGATCTTCTACTTGTTCAGGTTGATAAAACGCTTTCCAGAGGGTCAACAGGCGCCTTCTCCCTCTCCTGCCCACTACTCTCCATTTGGTCACGTGTTGAAGAGAATCATCGAGCCAGCTCGCGACGCAGTATCCTGCGCAATGACGTGGCAGCGCAGCTCAAGAGCATAACTTTCAAGGTTTCTTTTTGTTTTGTTTTAGTTCAATTTTAGTTTTTTTTTTTTTTCAAAATATTTGAAACCCTCTCACCACAGTATTTTCTGGAATTAAATATTCTCAAATACACTTGGCTGTTAGCCTTATCTAGCCTACTCAATGAAATAGGCCTAATAATAGACACAATGAGTTTTTTGTTGTTGTTGTTTTTTGCAATTTCTGTCAGAAGTTACATCTGGAAGTATGTAGATCAAAATTCATTGTCCATAAGCTACAAACACAAGGCAGACCACTTAGCAGTTCTTTCAAAAAGTAGAATGGCAAAGGCTACATAAGTGTTCAGCACTACCCTCAAGACTTACCGTCTATTTTTATTGATAGGCTATAACATATTTTTGTTGGTTAGTGAAACATGCAGAGCATGGTCTGGCTGAATTCAGAGAACTAAGAATTCAGAATATGGACTTGGGAATAACTGGGGAAAACTGTTCAAATGAAATTATGATAACATAATGATTTATTGTTGTTCATTGACAATGGATAAGAAAACAGCTTTTCATAATGGTTGTGCATATAGGCATCAACATCTTAGAGAAAAAGCATTGAGGATTAAAAAAACTGTTATCTTTTTTCAGTAGACCTAATGAACTGGTCTGGTCTTGCATTCTGGCAACACTTCACTCTCTTACTTTTGTGTCTATGTGGATGGCTTATATTTCCTATACCTTAAAAAATATGAAAAAGAACAGGGAGAATATAGGCTACTGTATAGTATAGACTGTATAAACTGCAAAGGGGGTCTCTTTCTTTAACCTTGACCACAAACATATCTTTACTGCCCCCTACTGGTTATGTACATTAACATCCATGACCCTCATTTACACAGCCCTAGTAAAAAAAGAAATCTGCCTTTAAACAGCCCTAATCAATGACAATATCTCATCCCCTTCAACGAATGATATAAAAAAAATGTCATATGAGATATGTATAGAATATATATGATAAGATATGTTTATTGTTATAAGAGAGTTAAAGTGACAATGGTGCACAGATTAGTGTGTTTCATACCAAAATATAGTCTAGAAAGCCTAAAACAGTTTTCAAACACTTTAAGAAGATTTCTACAAATAAGTAGTTAAAACCTTAAAAATCTTAAAATGTCCATACTTACTTTCATTTTATAGAGGATCAAACATTTTACACATTATTCAGGGTTCGTGACATACGGTAAAGGAAGTTACGGTAAAGGTGCACAGGCTATATCTATAGGCAAAAGTGGATGATTGGAGTAAAAAGAGTGATGACAGTAAGGAAGGGCCTGAGGAGTGATTTGTGATTTCTAATTATGGTCTGTGTGTGTGTGTGTGTGTGTGTGTGTGTTGACCACTATATCCTATAAGGAGACAGTTTATCTGTGCAGAGGCGTTCTTATGAGCCTAGCTCCCACTTCATGAACCATGCATAGCCCATGCCTTTGCAGTCGCCCTTGTATAGATATTCTCCTCTCAAATACATGCTACTCATGTCTAAGTTATTAGCAAAATAAATAAAACCAAAAGAATCATTAAAAATACCTCTAGTGTTTGAGACATAGAACAGTTAATTGGCTCTGCAGTAGGGAGACACCTATGTGTGGTTGCCCGAAATTGGTAAGATCTAAAATTAAAATAAAAAATAAATGAAAAAATAATAAATAATAATAAATATATATGCATCTCCAAATAATCAATGTATTATACTTTAAAACATAGAAATATACTATAGGATATTTATAGTATATCTACCCTTTTATAGCACCCCCAGAGTCATGTGTGGCTATGGCTTATTCTCCAAAATAAAGGTCAAAGGTCAGTTTAGGGCTGTGAGCACAGAGACCTTATTTTATGCTTAGCTTAAAAATACAATTTCAATTCATATCCTATACGTCCTACAGAGGGTTAAAGTCTGCTTTAATTTACTGGAGCAGGGGATACAGTACACAAACACAAATCTAATCAATGATGGATCAGTTGAATGACTGTGGCTCAAAGGTCAATGAATAGTGAAGTGCTCAGAGAATCTGGGCCAGTTCTGATTCTGATCTAGTGTTCCAGAAGAAGACTCTGTCAGACAGCCATTATTAACACACAGTCTTACCAGTAGGCTTCAAAGCAGCTATCTGTTCATTGCCTGTGTGGTTGCTCAAGTCCATTGGACTTTATGTGTATTCTAGTGGAGTGGGTTGTATTGGCCACATATCTAACCTGTCTCCATTACACCAGAGGAAATAATTTAGCTTTCTAGATCAGTGTGTGTGTGTGTGTGTGTGTGTGTGTGTGTGTGTGTGTGTGTGTTTCTATGTGTGTTGTGTTTCTCTGGCTTATGTACAGTTATTGCTGGTAAATAATTAACAATAAGTTCGATAACTAATTTCTTGCCTATGGTAACATAATAAACCACATATGGCAACATTACATAGGTCTACCATAGGCAATTAGCAAATAGGTAGGCTTAAAAATAGGTAGTCTCATACACTATGATATCCTGCATGATGTCACTTCTGTTGACATTCCACGTAAACACCAACAAAAATAAACAAAACGCAAATTCATGTTACTAAATCAACTTTTTTCACTGCTCCCCACTCATATGTGCACGCTCACTAACATCCACCCCTCCCCTAACCATGTTGTTGGTGTATGGCTAAAACATTATGTTTTGGTGCACAGCCTGTGTCCCTACTGTTAGGTTGATGTTTACAGCCCCTGTGTTGTCTCCAGAGAACTGACTTTCACAAAGTTTTCAGGGGGTAGGCAGCAAGCTGATCAAGGGGAGATGCCTATAAGTTTTGAGACAAAAATGAAATTGTGCTAAAAAAAACATGCAAGAGCTCATAGTCCATTTTTAATAGCTATTAATGATCAGTAGCAGAAGCATGTGGCCTATGACATTATAATTACATGAATAGTTTACCATAATGCATAGCCTAAGCCCAAAAATATGGCCCTGGTGCTTTTATAGTATGTAGTTAACTGAAGCCTACAATACAATCACTTGAGATTTCCCACATGGGCTATTCTTATTATATCTATAAAACGGTGGTTTCACTCGTCTACACCAGTGGCACAGAGATGTGATCCTTTTAATCAACAACAGCTTCGCTTTCTATCCTCTCGGGTGACTGATTAGCCTCGGCTTTGGGAGTAACTGGTTTCTATGCGGCTCCGCTGTGTGACGTTTCTCTTTGACACACTGACCTACTTTCCAAGTGCAATGTGCGCTATAGCCTACCGCCCGCCCTCTATCGCTACGCTTCTTGGGCAACGAATAGTGAGCCCCCCCACCTTCCATCTCGACGCCTATTTCTGCTTTACAGCGCCACACAAATATGTTTTATAGCTAGAACCGAGTAAAAATACCATCTAAATAGGGGAATGGTTTTGAATGATCAGTCTTGTTGAGGGCTGTTCTTCTGTGCTGGCCAGAGCCCAGAGGTTCCAGACTATTATAAAGGAGTAGCCTATGATGCGTTTAACCAAATATCATCCCCACACCCCAAACTATTTCCTTTGTATGTCAAATTGAAGACATGTTGGTTAGTGGTGTGATAAATGCTGATCAGGGGGACCCAATGTAGTTTAGCCAAATCCATGTTTTTCCCTACTCACGTGCCACTAGAATCCCCCGCCCTCCCCTTCTCGCGCCCGTTCTGTCTACCAAGCTGTTGAGAATACGGGCGTCTTAATGCCAGAAGTGGGGCTTATTATGTGACACGGCTGTTAGGTGTTTGTGCGTTGACATTCGGGAAAGAACTGCGTCGCCAACTCTTGGGCACTGGAATAAATGAGTACACAAACGCTTCATAGACCTTACCATTGGCACGAAAATGTATCTGACGTTTGTTGAGAGGCACTGAAATAATAAGTGAGTATTTCCGCCGGGCATAATGTGCCTTAAAATAACTTTAACATAATTTCATGCGATTGAAGCCTTGGTTTTCCACATTATTACATGTATTTTAGGCTACTATGCTTTCTTCCGGTACGCAAAGTGGTCTCTGGCAAATGCGAGCGCTATGCGCTATAGCTAAAGCTAAATGTTTAGTGGCTGCTAGCTCCGATCTATGGCTCCGACCTACATAGGCAAAGACTGGCACAGGCTGTAGAGTAATGTTATTTGTGCTCTCCATCCGATGTTACATCGTATGTTCCAGATGATGTTTAATTTCCTTCCTATAAAATGGCTTCATTTTAGTTTCTCTGTTTCTCAGTCCCATCTCATCTCTTGTTTCATTTTTTGGCCTCGTGTGTATCACATGTCTGTCATCGAAATTGTTTTCGGATATAGTCTTATGTGCATTTTATTTCCATACGCAGGATGAAGAGAGGAAGGGTAAACATCACATCCAAATGTCCAGGCTTTCCCAGCCCCGATGCGCGCATTAAAAGACAGAAATCAGGGCCCCTAGGACCCTCTTTGGCACAGAGACTAGCGGAGGACTGGGGCAATTTGCCACACCATGTGGTCATGCACATCTTTCAATATCTGTCTCTGGTGGACCGGGCCAGAGCCTCCTCAGTATGCCGGCGTTGGAATGAAGTCTTTCATATTCCGGATCTGTGGCGGCGCTTTGAGTTTGAGCTGAACCAGCCGGCCACGTCGTACCTGAAGTCTACACACCCGGATCTCATTCAGCAAATAATAAAGAGACACGCTCAGCACCTTCAGTATGTCAGCTTCAAGGTAGAGACGGACATTTTTTAGAATAATTTGGTGAACTCTATTGTATTCCAGAGATGAATGTGTTTGACCAAGACCATAAAAAGTAAACAGTACTAATTCCACAAGGGGGCGCCAAAGAATACAACTTGAACCCTTGAGGGTTGGGCGGAACACATACAGTAGGGATTTTTGGAGTGATATACCACCCTAGAGATAGAAAATTAACGATGGCATTGCATTTGAGAATAAGTTAAAATCTTTAAAGCTTACTGACGTTCTTTCAAAACCCCATCTGATTATTACATTAAAACAAAACTTTTCTGTATTCCAGGGTTACTCACATGTAGATGAGTCATTATCTCCTGAAATATGTGATATTTGCTGATATATTTTTTAAATTTCTGGTCATGCTGCATGTATTTCATTGTTAACACTGACAAATTTTGAATGGATACAACATACCAGGCGGGTGCAGAGTTTAAATGAAAAAGGAATATTAACATATTCAGTAATTTTTTTTTTTTTTCAAATAATTTCACATGCCATTTCAGAGAGCTTCCAGTACAAAAAAAAACGTTTATCTTAATGTAACATAATGAACTAAGGATTTTGAGAGATACTTTTGAATCATTTTTACCCTATTGACCTGTAATATAACCCTTATGGATAATTCTATGGATGATAATACACATAGACAGGCTGAATAAACACCAAAAGCTACCCTCAATGCAATGCACACATATTTTCTAACTCTTGGGTAGCACACCTTGCCAAAAAACACAATGCGACTTACTGTCCTTGAATGGTACTGGCGGGACAAATTTAGGGGTCTGGCTCAAGGACTTTTAGGGGGAAAAAACACACACTGCTGGAGAGAAACAGGAAGTTTGTCCTTGGGTGCACTTAGCCTTATCTGTGTTTTGACTGCCCAGCCTCGTTCATAAAGCCCAGTCAGGTCTGTTTTCACACTGACACAAGTGTAAAGAGAAGAGATGACGGAAATTGAGACCCTGTGAAAAATCTAGTTGTTATCCTACATGCCAACATAACAACAACAACATACTAAACAAACAACACAACAGCGTACAGAGAATAACCACACTGTTTAATCGTATCTCATAACAAAGTAAGCGGCAATTGAAATTGTCTGACCTGCTTTATGTTTACATTCTATTTTTCTCACGCCATCTAGGTTGACAGTTGTACAGAGTCTGCGGAGGCAGCTTGTAATATATTGTCCCAGCTGGTGAACTGCACCATAAAGACACTGGGTCTGATTTCAACAGCTCGACCCAGCTTCATGGATGTGTCCCAGGTATGTCACATGAGTGTACTTCACTGTAAATTATCTCAGTGTGATCCAGTGAATAGCAGGGCAGGGCATTGCTGGCAGATTACACTGGCTGGTGTAGACCAGTGCATTTGCACTGTGGATACAAACTGATAGGTTTCTAGTTGACTCACAAAGACTAAAAACATGCAGGTACTCCGTCTTGTTGTAGGTGTAGCGCTGCAACAAATTAATCGATCAGTCATTGAAGTGCCAAAAAATGATTTTGTTCATTTGTTAATATCTCAGAATTTAAGAGCCCTTAAACTTAATATTCAAGAAAAAAAACTTCTTATTTGTTGGGAGCTCTGTGATAAACAGCCAGCCTAGCCCTGCCTCAGTAAGCTCCTTGATACGCTGTGTTACTATTTTGCATTGTTATTTGCAGCGATTGTCAATATCCCAGAGTTTGACAAAATAGTTCAGTTTAGTTTAACTGAACGACTACTAGTAGTTGGCCAATTGAAAAGCGGATCAAAAGATTAACCAACTAAGAAAGTAATCAGTAGTTGCAGCTTTTGTCAACAATGTGTTTTTTGCTTGTGTTTTTCAAGCCCGTAATAATGTGTCCTACGCAAGATGAGGAAAGAGGAAGGGAATGTTTTAGCTCAAGTTTAGACATTACCACCAACCATTTCTCCTTCTCTTTTCAGTCGCACTTTGTGTCAGCGCTGACGGTGGTGTTTGTGAACTCCAAATCGTTGTCTTCCATTAAAATTGACGACACGCCCGTGGACGACCCGTCCCTCAAGGTGCTGGTGGCCAACAACAGTGACACTCTGAAGCTGCTCAAAATGAGCAGCTGCCCCCATGTGTCCCCGGCTGGTAAGTGGTCCAGTGAGCCAGCCTTTGGGATGCTGCTGTGGGGCGTATTGTTAGGACATGGCATCAGGGCCAGAGCGAAAAAGAGGGAGGGAGAGGGAGAGAGAGACAGAAGTGTGAAGGGAAGGAGGGAAGGCTGTCAGGAGGTGAGGGGAGGGAGGGTGTTGGTACAGGGAATGAAAACAAGAGATTTCTTTTCAGAGAAGAAATCCCAGAAACACTGAATACTGTATGAAATGGCTCTTCTTACAATGTAACTACATTTTCGTCCAATGGAACGCATCCAGGGACACAGAGTACCCGCATGAATACAGGATGTAGGGACTGGGAGAGCCAGGGTAGGGATAATGATGGCAGATAGATCTATTACTCCACCACTGTGGCAATTCAAAGTGCTGGAACAAACAGGACAGTTTGTGTTTTTCTGTGTCAGGGCAGGGCTCATGTTGTAACGTTGTTGTAACGTTGTTCGATAGTTGGTCATGGAAATGTTCTCAGACAAGTACATACAGTATGCATTTTACAATGTCATAACGGGCCCATACGGCTTAAATCTGATGTTATGTCTAGATGTGATTAACTGTGTGGAAGGTCGAAATCTGCATAGTTGAGTTAGCAAGCGTACTGTACTGTAGACACCATCCACATTCCCCATTAGATACACTGAAGGAAGTAGGCTATAGGCTAATTTAATTGGTTTGTGAGCTCTTCACATACTTTTTTGCCAGAACTGCAGACATAACATGTGAATGTTGCCACTTTTACTATAAAACAGTTCTCAAACTTTTTCCCTCATTCCCAACATTGTGTAGTCTATACAGCAGTTTCACGATACACTTTTCTTTTGTGTATGTGTGTGAGTGTTGTGTATGATCCTTGTCCTTAACACAGAAGTACAAGAGATTTGTCATGTCTCTAATTCCCCAGTAGTGAGGGCCCACCCTGCACTTTGAGAACCAATGCTATAAAACACTGGACCTCATTCACCATTCATTCTTAGCAGTAAATGTGCGCTTTTCACAAAGATTCACCAATATTTTCTTACCTGTAAATTTGTGAATCATTGAGAGACTTTTTGGAGGACATTGAGATAAATACGTTGATTTAGACCCATTGATCTTCCTGTGTGTCCTGTGTGTCTTCCTGTATCTAAACTCCCCCCCTCGCCTCAGGAATCCTGTGTGTAGCCGACCAGTGCCACGGTCTACGCGAGCTTGCGCTCAACTACCACCTGCTGAGCGACGAGCTGCTGCTGGCCCTCTCCACGGAGAAGCACGTGCACCTGGAGCACCTGCGCATCGATGTGGTGAGCGAGAACCCCGGCCAGACGCACTTCCACACCATCAAGAAGAGCAGCTGGGAGGCGTTGATCCGCCACTCGCCCAAGGTCAACATCGTCATGTACTTCTTCCTGGAGGAGGAGGAGTTTGAACCCTTCTTCCGTGAGGAGACGCCCGTCACGCACCTGTACTTCGGCCGCGCCGTCAGCAAGGAGATGCTGGGCCGCATCGGGCTCAACTGCCCGCGCCTGATCGAGCTGGTGGTGTGCGCCAACGGTTTGGAGCCGCTGGACGAGGAGCTGATCCGCATCGCGGAGCGCTGCAAGAATCTGACGGCCATCGGCCTGGGCGAATGCGAGGTGACGTGCAGCGGCTTCATGGAGTTCGTGAAGATGTGCGGCGGGCGACTCACGCAGCTGTCAATCATGGAGGAGGTACTCATCCCAGACAACAGCTACAACATGGAGCAGATCCATAGTGAGGTGTCCAAGCATCTGGGCCGCATGTGGTACCCCGACATGATGCCCACTTGGTAGGGGGTGATGGACCCGGCTCTGTTACACACCCACACCCACATCCACACACCCACACAGACTCATACACACACACACACACACACACACACACGCACACACACATACTCGTGTTTTACATACACCCTCCTACGTACACACACATCCCCATCATTCTGCCCCTGGACAACACAGGATATGACCTTGCTGTTCTGGAACGTTCCTGTGGGCTTGCCCTGTTGGCTTGTGGAAGTCTTGAAATCTAGATTTCTTTTTTCTGTTCATGTTGGTCTGTGGCTTGTGTGTCTGCGAGACTGATGATGCACAGCTCCAGTGAAAGAGGTGGTTGTGTGGATTTCAGTATATTCGAGGATGTTATGATGGTCATTGATGTCGGTTATATACGTAATGACCTTTTTTCTGTCTGCTTAGATAGAATTAGGTTCTGTATTTTCTGTCTTTTTCTAGCGATAATTATGCTTTGATATGCATCCGTCTACTATTTAATTACTCATTTCACTGTGTGAAATAATTGGTACAGCAATCTATCAAGTGGATTATATCTTTCTAAAAGCTCGTACATATTTATGTTGTCTTGTTTTATGAATAACATTTGATATTCTTGTTTTAAAAAAAACTTTTTTAACGGCAGGTTTTAAAATTTGAGTTGTCAGTGAAAAAAAAATCTGCTGTATATTTACATTTCCCAGTTTGTGGATTGTTTAAAAAAATGTTGTAAAGGCTTATATTGCAGTCATCTTAAGCAGATGCATCCTTTATGTAAGTCTGTATGTGTAGCTACCTGTCAGTGCACTGTTTTACATGAAGCTGTCGCCCAGGGCTTCTTCATGTTTCCTTAGCCGGCTTAGTACAGCAAAGGGATTTTTATTTTCTCTGTTGAAAAGGGGAATTGTTTTTTTAATATTAAGGGACACCTTTCTATTTCAGCGGTTCTACTCTACCACATGTTGTGTTTGCCTTTTGTGCAAATGTGTTGTTTGATTGTGTCACAGAACATACTTTTTTTTTTTTTACTAGGGCCTCCTGTCTTCTTACAAATAAGAAAATAATGTTTCTGTGAACTGACATGGATGTTAGTAGCTTGTCAGTAAATACCATATCTTTAAAACTGCAGACAATAAAATCGTACTTTTGACACTGGTCTGGTTTTGTGTTCACATGTCCCCCTGCAGGGACCTTTTATTTAGTTTATTTCTTGCAGTACCTATTTTACACGGTAGATGGCAGAAGTGCTCCATCACTCGACTGAGTGACATCATTACGTAAAGATGCAATGAGTTCTCCAAATAGAATCGGCTCAAGAGTGCAGCCTCCTCGCCTCTCCCGGTCCTTTATTAAGAGTCAGAGCTGCAGAGGACACTTCAATTACATTCAGTGAGACCGAGTCGGAAAAGGTGAGCCTTTTCCCAATCCATCACCAACACAGTTCCTTTTGGCAGCAAGAAACCCCGCGCGCTCCTCATAGACCTCCCGCACTTGAGTGCGAAACGCGTCAGAGCGACGTCAGCGGGACAATTAAGCATTCTGATGCAGGGGAGGATGATCTCTCATGCCTGGCCGAGGAATTTCACACTCGGCACATCTGTACCGACGTCTAACAATTAAAAATGAAACGCAGAGCAGACTTAATCCATCCATCCGAACCCCTCAACACAAACACGCACCCACTACACATGCGTGCGCATCCCAGCTGTAAGAAACCTGCGCTGTTTTTTTTTTTTTTTTTTTTTAAAATATTAGTTGGGGGGTGGGGGGTTGGTTGTCTTTCACCATCCTGCTCAACATGCTCTCAATATGGATACATGAACCAAAAATACCAGAACATTACGTAACATCTGCAAACCTCAATTATTTCCTGAGCTGCTTGGAGCCCCAGTGAATACAAATTGGCTCTGCATGTTGCCGAGGGAAGAGAAGGGGCTCTGTAAGTGAGGAAGATGGATATGGCTAATGTCTCTGCCAAGCATTTCCTGTTCAAGTTTTTTTTACGTGTCAGCAATGAGTTGAATCGATCAGTGGAGACAGATCTCTTTTTTTTTCCTAAGTGGTTTGAAAGCTACTAGTGGCTTCCGAAAAAGCCTTAAGGAGGATGTAACAGGTTTCGTGTAATGCTTTTTATCCAGGAAGTCTAAAACATTTGAAAGAAAATATATTACATTGGGATAGAACAAAAGCAAGGCCCATTTGAAATGTGTCAGATACAGACACAGCAAACAGCAAACTGACACAAAACAGGAATTAAATTAAGCTTTACATATAAATAGTTTTTGTTCATAAACAACCTATTTGTCCAAAGCAAAAATAGACATTTGTTGTTGCCACTAGTGGTGTGTGCAGTATAGCTCAGACATCCTTCAAAAGCATCTTCACCTAAGCACACAAACTATATAAAGCAGTTCTATATTTACCAGATGACAACAACAACAACAACAACAACAAAAAGGACGTCACATGAAACTAACGCTCAGCGTGTTTTCTCTCTGGTTCTTTCTCTTCCCCACCCCCCCGGGGCTCTTCCAAAGCCCACACGGAGGACCTCCGGGGCGGCAGCACTCATCCTGACGACTGATGCTGCCCGTTCCCGGCACAGTTTTTGAAGGAGGTTGGGGAGGAGGGTTGAGGGTGTATGGGGTGGCGAGGACTAAGCCAGTGAGGGCGTGGGTGAGGGCGAGGAGAGGCCCGAGAGGGTGAAGTGCGGGTCTGCCGAGGCCGAAGGGTCGTCCATCCGGATCTGCTTCTCTGGGGAGGGGGGCCAGCGTTCCAGTTCCCTAGCTTGCAACAGAGGGGTGGGCACCAGCGTTCCCTTCAGAACCGCTACAAAGTACCTGGGAGACAGAAGAGGAGGAGGGAGAGAGATATGGGGAGAGGGAGAGAAAGAGATGCACAGAGAGAGAGAGAGAGAGAGGAGTGTGTGTTATTGGAGGGATAGAGAACGAGAGGGTTGAGTGATTTTGATAAGAAACAGTGGGGAAATGGGAACAGGAAACAGGTCAGTGAAAGGCAGAGAAGAAAAGAGAGAGGCAAAATTGAAAGACAGCAAGAGAATCCAAATGGTGGAGTATATGAGAGGGAGAGAGAGAAGGAAGGAAGGAGGGGAGAGAGGGGTGGGGGCAGGTGAAAAAATAAGCCAGTGGATATGATGCTGGTCTGACTACAAATGAGAAGCGTGGCTAACAGGAGGCTAGTGCAGCTCTGTGCATGCCTGAGAGGCTAAATCAGCCGCTCCTGACCTGAACTACATCACACACACACACACACACACACACACACACACACAAATACACACACTTACACACACACACACACACACACACACACACACACACACACACACACACACACACACACACACAAAAACACACACACA
>JASCQY010000072.1:5130721-5144352 GCA_030264315.1 Sardinella tawilis | reverse complement strand
TAATGGCGTCTGGGGGCTTTCTGCCTCCAGTTGCAGTTTTGGAACGTTGGTGAAGGGAATGTTTGCAAACAATAAAAACGGGCCTGGGCATGGTTCATGTTCTACTGTTGTATGTTGGCTAGCAACCAACACACCACATAAAACCGCAGGTGAGAGCCATGGAAACAGTACAAACCATACTTGAGTTATGCATACAGTCACTGGCCCTCCTGCTGGCGACACGGTGGCGCAGCTGCGACAACCACAACGACTCTTCCCCCTCTCTCTCCTCTTCAAGTCAGATGATGCAGAGGGCTGTGGAACTTTAATTACGCCAGTGACATGAAAGCATTAAAACCCGGAGAGCATCTGTTTTTTCTTTTTCTTTTTTGTCTCTTACATCTCCCCCTAATGCCCTTTCAAGAGCGCGAGGGGAAATGAGGCCCCTCGCGTTACCGTACTGCATCTGTGTATCGTAGCGTGATGATGGCAGCGCTCTCGCGCTCCCGTCCGCTGATGGGTGAGAACAGGCCCGCGCCGCTGTTGCGTTTGTCTTTAACTATGCATGGCTAAACTTAAGACAACGGAACACGTATCAAAGAGCTGTACCGTGCGGTCGCAGTTGTTCCCTGCTGGCTTCGTGATTGTTATTGCATGGGGGGACTCGAATGAACAGTAGCCTAAAGCCTGACTCTACTTCACTGTGACTCATATGGGTAACAAAAACACACTCAACTCACCTGTACGCTTTCATTTTGGAGTTGTGTTCCAAATAGGTGGTCACTGTGAGGTCAAATCAAACTGAATGCCGTCATGGAAAATTGTACAGTAGCCCAGACAAAAAAAATAACAGGCTGTGCGCCTTGGTGAAATTCCTCGAACTATGTCGTGTAACACATAAAAGATTTGATCCTTGCTTAAATGTCATGTTGTGTGTGGCTTTCCCCTTTCCCCTCCCCGCTACGCGAAGCGGCATTACTTCAGCTTCACAAACGCCCATGCTCTTGGACACACACCAAACATTGATATAAAGCTACAATGTAATCAATGTAAATTGTTTTGTAATATTTCCTTACACGTTTCTTCCTATTTACAGGGTGAATTTGACCTTTGTTGTTGTATATTTTTCTCTAAAGGAAAAAAAAACACAAAGGGTCAAGATCCATGAGGACTGACATTTGCTTTTTAATAGACTTTAAGATTTATACCATCTGTGCAGGCTAACTAGAGGTCTATTTATGGCAACAAAAACGGCATAGCCTCTCCTGGAGCATGATTGCATTTCTCCAACACCAACTTGCATGGATCCATTGGTGCAAAGAAAGGATGCTAATAAACATTGTCATTAAATGCATTACAGTTGGCGAGTCAGTTCCTGGTTAATCCTCCCCATCCTACCACCATGGTCTGGCATACATCTGCTTCATGGATGATAAAGGGAACAAAGAATGGAAAATAATTTTAATTTTAGGTTTGTTAAATTACAGAGGTTGTGCATAACTCCAGATCTGTTGTGAACATGCACAGTCGTGGCCTTGTTCATATGCTACCAAACAAGGCAACCACAGCCAAAAAATGGACCATTTTGATCCCCAGGCTAAGGTAGGGCTTGTGAAATTGCATAAAAAACTCTTTTTAAAATCAAATTTGACAACATCCTATTTTAACATCAGAGAAAAAGTACAATACGCCATTCATCCATTCGATGTCACCCTCAAGTCTTTGAGGTTTCAATGCTTATGGGCTATTATGGGAAACATTAAGATTCAGCCTATGGCTTGGTGGTCTTATAAGGCAGGGGCATTCCATGACATGCCTTACTGTATGATGGACTTGTAGCTAGTGAAGCCATTGGCCACTGATTGCATGCACTTGGCTGAATTGGACTTAGACCTACTTACAGGATGGCTTAACCCACTTGTCTGTTGCATTGTGGTAAAGTCTGCACTTGGATTACACCTTGCACTAAAGCCCAAAAAATAAGAAACAAAACATTTCTGTGATGCAGACTGTCTGACTGTGATTCACTGTTTGCCAGTCCCTGCTGTCAAGATATCATCAAAAGCAAACCATGGCTGCCAGTTTATAATCTTAACAGGAAGATGCTGAGGATATGTCAGCGCTGTCTTCCACATGACCAACTAGACTTGAGCATCCCTATAGCAGTAGCATCACCATGGCAACCCACACTTAAACACCCAAACAACAGATTGTAGGTTTCTTGCAGAATCTGATTTTTTTTTTCCAAAAAAAAAAAAGAAACCTTCTGGAGCACTGTTTTGGCCCAGCTAATGAGATACCTTGTCTACATCTCTTCTGAGACATGGGCTTACTTGCAGATTGACTGTCAAATATTGAATGTAATTTTCACCTTGTGGCTGAACAGTGTTTTTTTCTCTCTTCTTCCTCTCCCTCAAAAGCAATTCTCAAAGTCCCCTCAAGAAGAAGAAGAAGAAAAAAAAGATAATTAACATTTTAACACCTTGCTGCCCACTGCTACGAATACAAGGTTCCTGGCAATCTGCTTTGCGCTGCACAAAATGGCGCTGTCACTGCAATTTAGCAGGCTTCATCTGCATTGGATTCCCAAACCTAAGGGTTGGAAAGATCACCCATTGGATCAGTCAACACAGTGAATAAGGTGACATTTTCAAACACAGGCTTCTGGCTGTGGTTTATGGTGGTAATCACATGGCAAAGTGAATTTTCTTCACACATAGAGAGAGAGAGAGAGAGGGAGAGGGGGAGCTGAAGTGTATGTGTGTGTGTGTAAGAGAGAGAGAGAGCAAAAGTTCATCTATGTGTGTGTATTTGAGAAGGAGAGTGCAAAAGTGTGTGTTTGAGAGAGAGAGAGAGAGAGAGAGAGAGAGTGCATGACAGTATATGTGTGTGAGTGTGGTGAAGGGGGCTTAGAATTTATCTCTATTTCCGCCTGGCTTTCATGTAGCAGTCCCAGTGGCCTGCAGGGTCTTTCCTCAGCTCCAGGTCCAGAGTGTGCCTGCACGTTCATGCCTTCCTGGGTTAATGTCCCCCGTGGCTAACTAACTGCAGACTATAACTCCCATTTTTTCTCTCGCTTCTTTTTTT
The DNA here is from genome assembly GCA_030264315.1 of Sardinella tawilis. Classification (NCBI taxonomy): domain Eukaryota; kingdom Metazoa; phylum Chordata; class Actinopteri; order Clupeiformes; family Clupeidae; genus Sardinella; species Sardinella tawilis. The sequence goes on along the minus strand of JASCQY010000072.1, from coordinate 5,141,286 downwards.
TTTTTTTTTTTTTAAAAACTCACATGCACACACACAGACACACCAATACGCACACGCCCACCCACACACCAAATACAAATGCTAAAGTATACACACTAATACACACAACACACCAATACACATACTTGCAAAGAGAGAGAGAGAGAGAGAGAGAGAGAGGCGGATGTGTTGCCTTTTCATCCATTATGCATTCTTCGGCTTCCATCTGCATCCGCTGTTATTCAGTCAGTCATGAGGCTGACAAAATACCCACCACAGTATCATCCCCCAGACAGCAGTGGACTGTGGGCCACATGTGGCCCACATCACATGCACATGCGGCCCAGGCACGGCCCAGTGACAGCCTACTATCTGGGTCAGCATTCATGAATACATTTCATGTTTAGCATGCACCATCTCTCATTCTCTCCATTTCTCTCTCTCTCTCTCTCTCTTTGTGTGTAGCTCAACACCCTTATCTTCGGGTAGATTGTAAACAGACCATATGGATTTGTTCGTAATTAAAACATACAGCGCTGAATGCTCGACTGCACAATCAGATTGTGATTATTTTCACCCCAAAACTTCAACACTGAAATCGTCAACAGTGCAAATAAATAAAAAAAATAAATACAGACATAAATAAAAATAATAAATAAATATCTTCAGTTTCCAGGTGGGGGGGGGGGGGGGGGGGGGGGGGGGGGGGCCCCCCCCCCCCCCCCCCCCCAAACACCCGTCAACCTATCACAAAAACTTAGAGTGACAGGACTCTCTAAACTGAGTGCCTTTGGGACAGAGGAGTGATTGGAGAACATACACAAAGAAAACCTACATGAAATGCAAGGCTTTAATGAGTGATAGCACTTGTATGGCAATTATCAATTCCCAAGGTGCTTAATATGCATTGCAAGGGACCTGCGATAGCCAGCAGCCAACTAGAAGCCATCTTGTGTTCATTATGATTAGCACATCACATTGACTGCATGGTTTGGAGGTGCACACAAATGGAGTTGCAGTGCAGCGCAATTATGTCTATTTATATGACTATTCATACGTCAAATCCATGTCAAATCACCAACACTGGAACATAAAGGCTGTTAGCCTATATCCCAGATACACCCCGATCCACGGCCAAATCTGGGACGTTTCCTCCCCGGAATCTGTTTCCATTTGTGGAAACTCCCTAGAAATGCACTGAAAACAGGAATGGACCAGACAGTCATGTTACCATTAAAACACATGATACAATGCTCTGAGTTCAAATGGCTAAACAACAAAAATAGTATTTTTTTCATTTTAATAATTTAATTTAGATACATTTTTTTGTAATTGTTGACAATCATTACATAAGATATATTTACAGGTCTTTATGAAATATTGTTATAATTTACAGGAGTTTATACAAAAAATGTTTGACAGATGTCTTGATTATAGAATCCTGATGCTGTCATATTTCGTGATGGTAATTTGAGTGGATTAAGATCTATTTACACAACTCAGTATTAGATAAATCTTATATTTTTCATATACATATGTGCTCTTTGAGGCCTTGGAAAAAAATGTTCTCAGTGTTGGTTGATGAGAATACTGTACTTTGTTCCCTTTTTTTAAACCAAAGTAGCCAACATTTAGAAACCTAATACATCAAAAAATACCTTTAAATAATGATTAATTACATTAACATTTGAGAATACCTATATAATTATAAAATTGTGTATCTTTTTTTAAACATCATCTACGGTTATGAAACTTAAATCTATCGATTATGACAATGGTTTACACTTGACACCAGCACACCCTCATGGCCTGTGCTTGGGCGTGGTCAAAGGCCGAAAAACACAGTTCCGCCATTTCGGTTTCCAGCTGTGTATACAGTAGCACATTTGAAAGATGATACAGTGTAAAAGATGAGAGGACAGCCATGAGGGGCCTCAGGTGCACGCTAAACACTGGGATATATTTTTTTTGTTGTTTTGTTTTGTTTTGTTTTTGTACAGAAGAGAGATGAGGACTGAAGCGATTCAAATCATTACAATTGGCCCAAAAACAGGGTCAGAAATCTCTGGAGAAGCCCAACTGGCCGACAGGTCCAGACGCCACAAGTGGAGGGAGGGAGGGTGGGGCAGGTGCCAATCTAGAGTCAGGGCAGTGCTTTGTTTTGTTTACTAGTGTGAGGGTCGTTTGTGTCCAGACTTTCTCGTAATCCCCATGTCAAGCGTGATGTCTCCTGTCCAGTAAAAATGCCATCAAGAGTCATGTGATGAAGGATTCTTCTCATTGCTCTATAAACATGTCACCCAGAAAAAAAAATCAGACTATGACCCTGTTTGTCATTGGGTTCTGAGGCAGTGATCTGCATGGAATCCGAAACAACCCATGTGAAAGAATAAGATTTTTTTTTCAAAAAGTAGTTAAAATTAAAAATGCTTTGTGCTCCATCTCAATAACCGAGATTTAAATTATATCAAACCGAAGCATGCTTTTCAAAAAGATGTTTCATATATAGCAACTATAGGAAAAAAAAAGGCTTTCAAGGAGGACCCCTTTAAAATTCAGCTATTAACCTTTCCTGGATGCAGTTGGCTTGGCTAAGAAGTAAATAGGTATAGTAAACCAAAAAACAAAGTCTTAAAAGTATATGCAAACACAAGCATAAATATTTGAACCACAGAATATGCTACGAATGACAAATATACGTGATATACTGGAACTCTGGAACAGGCTTTGCAATATCGCATGTCTTTAAAATCTTGATTTTCCACACTGTCTACACACTCTGTGAGTCATTCCAGCATTTCCAGATTATATTCAGCTAATTCCAATCCCAACTCCTGTTGTCAGATCCTTCTTCCAAAGTGCCTTCCCCGCCCGCGTAGTCATTGTTTTCGTTGTTTAGATTTCTCATAATTATTGTCATTTTTTTCAATAAGCAAAAAGAAAAAAAAAAGAAAAAGAAAAAAAAAATGGGCAAAAGAAAAACAAAACATCAGTGCACTGTCCTTTTTTGTTTTTCCTTTTGTTGCATCCCCCGGCCACACCACAAACACACACAAACACACTCACTCACACACACACATAGAGTACACACACATACATATACACATACACATACACACACACACTCACACATTCACACACGCATATACACAAACTCACACACACACACACACACACACACACACACACATACACACAAAATTCCTCAGTTCAGCCCCAAACTGTGCAACTTCTCCAGCTCTTCTTAGTGGACGTAGTAGAGCCAGTAGATGACGTTGAAGAAGGAGAAGACGGTGGGGAATATCATCCGAGACCACTTGTCGATGGAGTTGACGTCAGACAGGTCGGGGATGTTGACCTTGAGCTGCGAGGCTCGCCGACGCAGGCGGCTCTTCTTGGTGGCGTGGCGCTCCAGGGCGCTGTGGCCATAGTTCTGGCGGGCCATGGCGGGGCGGCGGTATTGCAGGGTGGAACTGTCGTACGCCAGCATGGTGCTGCGCGGGTCGGCTGCGCCTCCTCCGCCCAGCGCGCGCGACAGGTCCGACGTCACCATCTCGCTCTTCATCTCCAGCGTCCCCAGCAGGATGTTGTCATCAGGGTTCATCTGGAGGGTCAGGGAGAGAGAGAGAGAGAGAGAGAGACAGAGAGAGGTGGACACGGAGAGGGAGAAGAGAGAGAGGTGGACACAGTGAAAGAAGATAGAGAAAGAGGAGAATGAGAGAGCGAGAGAGAGAGAGAGAGGAAAGAAGAACAGAAGAGAGGAGAGAGAGAAGGAGGAAGGAAGAGAGAGAGAGAGAGAGAGAGAGATGTGGACACGGAGAGAGTGCAAGAAATAAAAGAAAGAATGAGGCAAGGAGAAAAAGTGACAGGGAGAGATGGAGAGAATAAATAGAATGAGAGAGAACAAGGGAGATGGAGAGAGAGAGAGAAACAGAGGCAGAGCATACTGTGGGTGTTGTGCTAGATGGGTCTTTATGAAATTTAGTCATCGCCTGTGGACTGATGTGTGTCGGTGAGGTCAAGTGTTCTGTTGGCTTTGTACAATTATGACAGCATTTTACATTCAATTTGTGGCATTTCACTACCAGAAAGTTCAGAGTGTATACAGTATATGCACACATATATATATATATCTATATGAGTGTATATGAGTGACTGCTTGCATTTGAGCAGATGGAAAACACACCACTACCACTACTAATTACCAAGTATTAAAGGAGAAGTTTTGTGTGAATCAATCCATAGCCCTGTTGATAGAGGCCACTCAAAGCTGTCTGTAGCAAAAAGAACTAGAAAATGTTATGCAACATAGACTGGGTAACAAACCAACAAATAATGCTAACTGAATGGGGCATAGTGAAATGAAATTGAGAAAAAGTCACTATGCCCCATTTACTTAGTGTTGTAGTTGCCGGTTCACTGTTCGGCCTACGCTGTATCCATTTTTTCCATTCTTTTTCCTATAAACAGCATTCAGTGACCTTGAGCAATAAGGCTATTGATTAATTCACACTGAACTTCTCCTTTAAAATACTTCAAATAACTACAGTAATCTAAAGGTCACTAAATTGCAATTTTAAACTTACATTATTTGCAGACTTCACACTTATATCATTGTCAGCGCCATCATTAAATACAACACTCATTGGAAACCCAGCAAAATTAAACAATTCAATGGGAAAAAAATTGAATCATAAGTCATAACTCATTACCGAATTTCAACCGTGGTATTGGTTAAAATTCTTTCTGCATGTAAATAGCCAGGTAAATAAAGGCAAATAAAAAGGAAAGAAAGAAATCATGGGGAGCGGATAAAAAACTGGAGAGATCAACAGTGACGAGCCGCTAAGCAAAGATGGAGGAGAGGAGAGGTTCAAGGTAGCGAACGGGAGGGAGGAAGGAAGGAAGAGAGCTGTGGAGGAGGAAGAGCCTTCTAATCTGCTGCCAGTGATTCTAGAAACATCCACAAACCCTCACAATCTCATGCAGTCTGCTGAGTCACTCACTCAGTGGCCTCGCTATTTCTTCTTTTGGCTCCAAACATTTGGCTAGACTAGCTTAGGTCATCTACATTATCCAAGTCACATGACCAAGTAACAAGGCTAATATTTGCTTTGTAGGCTAGTGACATACAGTAACACTTGATCAATTACTGTTGGGGGTTAAAAAAAAAAAGAAAAAGACAAAGAAAATAGCTTGTGTCCTCGTCATTGGATGTGTGGTCTTCATTGTGAAAGATAACCAAGACAAAAAAAAACAATGTCATCTAGAAAGGTTCTAGGCTGTTCAGACTAAGCTGTCAGAAAAGGGTGAAAGGGAAACAAGAGTCAGGTGCAAACCGTGATCAAAGCAAGGGAGAAACAGAATGGTGAAAAAACAATGATGGTAGCCATCGTCAAATTTAAAGGAACAAAAGGAAATTCATTCATTCCAAAAAAGGAAAAAAAGAGGAAGGGGGTTGGGAAAGAAAATCAAAAAATAGCGGTGCTCTTTTTTTTTTTATTTGCTTCGGACTGGGTATTGATGCAGATCCATCACATAGTCCTTCTTTTCTGTTGCTGTTTTTTGTTGTTGTTGTTGTTTTTGTTTTTTACTTCCAGCCAAGTGATAAGTACCTTATGTCTTTGCTCGCCTAGTCCTAATGCCGCGTCCTCTGCAAAGATCGGATCCCACATCGAGTCATATGCGTCAATTTCCCTCTGTTTCATTCGGGCATACAGAGCATCGTCTCTCTGAGCTACATTGCCCATCAACCACTGCAAGCACACAAAATCATCAGGGTTACTTCGAAAACGGGAGCTTGCAACACTCAGAGAGAGAGAGAGAGAGAGAGAGAGAGAGAGAGAGAGAGAGAGAGAGAGAGGGGGGAAAAAAAGGATTTGGCACATCTAACTTATAAAACTAAATAAGATTATGACGGGAGGCGGTACAAACGCTGCCAGCCATGTGTTTTTTTTTTCTGTGTCACTTTTTTTTTTCCTTTTTTTTTTTTTTTGTTTTTCACTCTCTGCGATAGCTTGCCTTTGGAAAGAGACAGTAGGAACAAGCCCAATGTACCGTACATTTCAGTAAATGAATGGTCGACTTTCCACTACCATTCACAGGCCAAAATAAGTACCGTGTCAGAATACATTTCCATTCCGCAGTGGTGGCTCTACAGAACCAGTGTGGTACTGCAAAAATAACATTAGAAAAAAAAGACCAGAGCCAGGAATATATCCAGTGCCATCAGGAGACTGAAACCTAGAAGTGAAACTATTATTGTCAATGGCACTTTTAAGAGATAAGAGTATATGCGGATGTGCGCATGTTTCTTTTGTATCTGTGTCTGTATCTGTATGTGTGTGTGTGTATGTGTGTGTGTGTGTGTGTGTGTTGGAGTATGTGTGTGTGTGTGTGTGTGTGTTTGATCTGTGTGAGTGCGTGCATGCGTGTGTGCAGGTGTGTGTGTGTGTGTGTGCATACAGTATGTGTCATGACAAACTGAGATAGTACCTTGTTGGGATCAGGCCTCATCTTCTCATTGTTGGCCATGGCAGCTTTCTCCGCTGCCTTTTTCTGTCTCTGAGGTCCCCGGCCGAAGAAGATGTAGTTGACGAAGGCGTACTCCAGCAGAGCGAGGAAGACGAAGACGAAGCAGCCCATCAGATACATGTCTATGGCCTTTACATAGGGGATCTTGGGAAGGGTCTCCCTCAAATGTGTGTTGATGGTTGTCATGGTGAGCACCGTGGTGATACCTGGAAACCAACATTAGCCACCATCATACAGTGAGACGGAAAACCATCAAACTGGAGGCCATCCAGTTCAAACAGAGGCCATTCCCTGATGTCTAACAGTGGAATTGGGTAGAATAGAAAAAGCCCTTGAAAGCCTTCTAAACAGTCTGAAATAAATGCAATTTGTTCAAGTGACTATTACGATTCCATTCTTTATTATAAATATATATTCAGGTCCTTATAGGCCACTGGACATAATCTGCTTAACTGCTCTCTGTTTGAATTTCTGCTCCGGCAGTAAGACCAGCGTGCATCACTAAACACACAAGCATCTCATCTGGGGCTTGCACTACTGTACGAGTGACAGTGTGAAAGCAAATATTAGAATATAATATCTTGAATTAGGATCACATTTTAATATTTTACTTCCTTGTTTATCCTCTTTTGTCATAATCATGATCACCGGTGATGGTGATCACCGACCAACATGCCATGTTAGTCACAGCACAATTCACCTGCCTTCCAACCATTGCGTTTGTTTTTCCTTGTCGTCTGCGTGCACAATCTGTATTTGGTCAAATTCACACATAGAATAAATAATTTCAGTCAGGCACACTTGCTCTTTGGCATCCAATGGCCTTCTATGCCATTAGTCACTGCCATTCGTTGGCTCTGTTGCACACCACTATCCTGTACAGTTGTCCTGCTGCCACTGGCCCTCATCTGGACCATCACTGGCCTGTGACGGGCTCTGCATGGACTGGTGTGGATCTTGAGAGCAAAGTTCACCCCATGCAGAGACAGAGCTATGAAAGATGATAGTTGACATGCCACCCTCATTTAAAAAGAAAAAAGTACAAAAAAAAAGAAAAAAGTGCACTTTTCAAACATGTACTTTTTAAAAAAATCCTTCTGTATGTATGGAGTGCACTATTTCGGAACAATTTAATGCATTAACAGTGTGTATTCAGTGCACTTAAAATGCTTTGTATCTTAAAGTGTCTGAAAATGTGCTGCAAACATTAAAGTGCGTCTCTTTTACACTTGACCATGGAAGGAAAAAAGAATGGAAGGGTTGCAGAGAAAAAGCCTCCCACCCAAGCCACCCCTCTTCCATTCATGTGAATTAAAGGCATACCAGGCAAGTCTGACATTTTTTAACGACCGAGCTACAGAGTTATGTTGACTGACAAGGTTATAAATGTGATTTCATTAGGCTCATGAATGAACCAGTTTCGGTTTCCTTTAACATCGGGGCAACGTTATCATCGTTATCATGCAAGCGCTGTAAATTAAAAAAAAAAAAAAAAAGAGGTAGAGGGAGCCTTCATTCACCCTGTAATGAACCATTTAACCAGTGGAGTGAGAACAAAGCTGGTAAGTGCACCTTAAGATAGCATAAAATGTAGCCTGGTGTGCCTTTAAAGAAAGAGAATCTGCTTGGGCCCTTACAGCGAGAATCAGGACCTCGTCAGGCAGAGGAAAACAGATCAGCCTCCGGCGTCTGGGTTAAGTTTTGTCAGGGAAACCAGCAGCGATACATCAACGCGGATCAGCCGCATCTCCCCGCTTGCCCAAATGAGATTGGAGGAGGCAGTGTTTGTCAGCCCGGTCCCCGGGTTGGTTGCGGCAGGCAGGAGCCGCGGATGGGGAATGCCATTAGGAAGAGACCCTACTGCAGCTAATCTGCCTGTCTGCGCAGGGAGCCGGGGAGGGCCCTGAGTGAGCCACACATTACAGCAGCAGCACTTTGCATTGATTATGTGAGTGACAGGCACACGGCCCAATTAGGGAGAGGGCTGCCTGTTCCGATCTTGGCATGTCCCGGATACTGAAGGGCCTCAACAAGACATTCCCTCTCCAGAGTGATGTCGGAGCGGATCCCGGATGGCAGCTGGATCTGGGCCGGATTTGGCCCTCATCTGCCGCGGATGTGGCCTGTTCTGCTCCTGCACTGGCAGCTCGCCGGAATATAACAGGTCACGAAGCTACAGTAACTGTAATACTGTCTTGCTTTTTTGCATTCTAACTTTGCAGATGCTTATTGCTACATTGACATAAAATAAACACCACCAAACTGGTCTTGCCGCTCTAGACATTGCACTGTGCATTTGAACTGAATGTTTATCTGGGTCGATGTTTATTGGAACCCCGAAGCCTGTTTTCAATTTTGTGGCGCATGTCATTCTGTTATTTTGAATGAGACATATGACACAATAGAGCAGTAGATTTGACAGTCCGTGTGGACAAAGAGCATTCAATGTAATGCAATAGTGGGACTCTTGTATGCAATAAGGACAAGCTGTGAGAACTCAGAATTGCAGTACAGGCAAATGTTGCACATGGTTTCAGCAAAAACTGCATACACATGTGTTTAAAGGAAAACTCCAGAGTCAATCAGCCCTAATCCCTGTTCTTTAAGACTGCAGAGTGCTGTAAGTACTTTAGGTATGAGAATGGCAGCATTTGGTACAACATAGAACAGGTTTGCAAACTGGCAGCCAATGCTAAAAGGATGGGGCATAAGAAAAGCAAACGTCCTTGCCCTCATCAGTTAGATTTGGCTGCCGTTTTGCTATTTGATCAACGTTGTACCAAATTCTGCTGTTCTCATACCTACCGACAGCACTTGGCAACAGGGTTACTGGGTTGATTAGTTCTGGGTAATCCCTTTAAGACCCAATGCAAAGAAATATATTTCTCCAAGTGAAAAAGTCCACTCTTTCTCCAAGAGGCTAGACTAATGGAAGATGCTCATCTGACACTCCAAGTTGTAATTAGATGTAAAAGTTACATACTGTATTTCAACATAACAACAAACACAATTCAATAAAAGTTATTGCCATTTAAAGTGCAGTATCAACATTGACCATGGACCATTTCAGCATAAAACCAGGATAACATTTTGTGAGTTCTGCCTGTAAGCCCACCTAAAGCGACTCTGGCGGCCGAGGCATCGTAGTTAATCCAGAAGGAGACCCAGGAGAGGATGGTGATGAGGATGGAAGGCATGTAGGTCTGCAAGATGAAGTAGCCGATGTTCCTCTTTAGCTTGAAGCTAAGCGACAGGCGCGGGTACGAGCCTGTGGAGAAGAGGAGGGAAAAAATTACTCAACATTCTTTTAAAGTTGAGGCAGCTTAGACTCGACTCTTAGGACAACTGAGAACCTAGAAATGGTTGTCCTTTGTCTCCCTCAGAGCGGCTTCAATTTTGCATTGGAGTTCATAAAAAACTTCATAAATTAAAAGCAAGACTGCCAGCATCACTATTCTACAACCTCTTCTTGGGGAGCCTGTTGGACCAGACTCTTTCACTTCACTTCACTTTGTGTGGAGTGAAGGTGGAGGTCTCGACAGGCATACATTTACTTCCTGGTGGGTAGTTACTTTCTGTGAACTGTAGAACCATTGGTCTGCCTTCTGCAATCTCTATTTGCTGATGATTGAATACTAGAAAATCTAGTTGGGGAATCCCAAGCCTTTGGAATGGTCCCTGATGTCTGACTGTAGGGAAATACAATATTGAGTGGAAAAGCAACAGCGGTTCTAGCCTAGCTACTTCTTAGGTGGCCATTTAAAACAAATGAACGAGTGAAATAAAAACAGGAAAGTCAAAAGATAGGAAGGAATAGCAATAGATTCAAGGGGACCCTAGATATCAACACAACGCTATGGGCAAGGCTGCTTCACACTCCAACGTAGTTCATTTCACTTAATGTGCTAATGCAACATAGAGTCTCACAACTGTAACATCATTGGCAGGGATAAGGACAGGTAATGGAGGACGTAGTTAATAATAATAATAATAATAATAATAATAATAATAATAATAATAATAATAATAATAATAATAATAATAATAATAAA
>JASCQY010000072.1:5093965-5111465 GCA_030264315.1 Sardinella tawilis | reverse complement strand
TTCAGACCGTTGTGCCCACCCCCCCCTCCGCCTTACGCACATGGAGTCTTGTTAGCAACCACTGGCTGAGCTTGGAAAGGCCAAGGCCAAATGTTCCTTCTTTCACGTCTTTTTTTTTCTCTTCCCTGCCAGAGATAGTACTGAATGCATGTTTGAAAATGAAGCATTTCACTGGAGCAGCTTGGAGGATGAAACCACACTAGTCTGTATTACAGCCTCGCCGCTTCTCTGTGATATCACAATCAAATACAAAGCCATTGGACAGTATTGGACATACATGTACTGTATAGCCAACACAGCTTTATAGACACACACTATACACATATATACAGTACAACATAGTGTGTGAAAATAAGGACATAGTAATGGAATTGTGGAGGATGGTGGGGGAGGGAAAATAATCTCACAACTGTTAACTTCACATTTTCCACAAAAAAAAGAGAGAGAGGTGTTGTCATAGCAACAATGGATAAAAATAACATATGGCTTTCTATGTTTAAATCATACAAAAGGAAGGGACTGAGGCGGGCACTAACAAACAAAATTAAAGCGATTAATAATTACACACGACTGTGGCGACCAAAAAGCAGACACTAATCTAATCTGGAGTAGAGAGAGAGAGAGAGAGAGAGAGAGAGAGAGCGTCTCTCCACCACACTGTCCCATGCTCTTGTGAGCTATCATAGGGCCGCCACGCCTCTTTCACGTGAAAGAAATTAATACTCGTCAAGATAATGATCATTACAAAAGCAATGTTTCCGCCCTGTTAATTATTTCACCCATGAGCCAGCACGTGTCTCTTTGAATCGTTCCCTTTACAGCAACTAATTACATTTGCCGAGTGCATTGTTTCAAAATATTCCAGCTTCTCAACAACACCGTTAGCATTCCTGCTCAATAAAATAGCATCACCAAACAAGACTAATCTGCTCCAAAAAAAGGAGAGGAAAAAAAATAAACAACCATCTGGTGTAAGTAAATAAACTGGCAAAATAAACACATGACACATAGTGTGGTTCAAACAACAACAACAACAACAAAAAAAAAACGAGAGATCAATTATAATATCATAATGTCCCATTTGTATAAAGTTTCTGTTTCGCTAAAATCAGATGAGTCACGGACACTGACACTACTGAGAGAGCAAGGCCTGAATTCAGCATCACTTACATTGTGCCACCCAGAAATAGCAGGGGGGGGGTTGGGTGTAGGGTGGTGGAGGGGGATGGGGCTTGGGAGTGGATGTTGGGGTGGGGTGTTGTTGGTGGTGGTGGGGTTAGTTTAATGTCAACGCACCAAGCCACAGCAGCTCTACGCTCAACGCTCTCTAACCTAAGAATCTCCATGGCCGCGTGGCACAGATGACCTTTGCACTTCCTCTTGCCACCTCTGCTGGAGTGAAACAAATACAAAAGGGCCCGTGTTTACATTGGGTGGGGGGCCGTGAGGGTGAGCACACCCGGCGCCGCATCGCCAGAGGGGCAATTGCCCTCACCTGGGGCATTTGTTCTGCCCTTAATTAGGAGGCCATCCAGCTGTCTGTGGCAAGAATACTCCACTGGACTAATGAGTTCACATGAGCCTGACTACGGGAACGCCATCATGTGAGAATGAGAGAAAGAGAGAGAGAGAGAGTGAGAGAGAGAGAGAAAGAGAGAGAAGGAATGAGATGAGAGAGAAAGAAGAGAGGGAAAGAGGGAGAGAATTTAACTGAGGGGACAAGAAAAAGATAAAGAGAAGAAAGGGAGAGAGAGAGCAAAAAGGAGAGATGGAGAAAGAGAGAGAAAGAAAGAGAGAGAGAGAGAGAGAGAGAGAGAGAGAACATTTCAGAGCATTAAGCATCACCCTCAAAGGAAGGCAGTGGGCACTTATGGAGGGGAAAACAAAAGACTTTGGGTGAAGTTCATTTCTCTCTGTCATTTCTCATTTGGATGCTCTCTGGGTATCTCCAGGCCCAGCAGAAATCTGTAGATCACATTTAGCAAACGAGCTATAAGCCTGGTCATAATCATTCCTACATGGGAAAGGCAACGAGGGGCACCTTTTTTTTGGAATACCCAGTCGAAACAGAGAGGGTAAAAGTGGTAGAAAGATGTCCCGTATTTGTAATGAACATTCTTACAATGTAAAAGTGAAACCAGAAGAGAACCACGTAGGAAGGTAATATGACAGCTATTATGATAGGGTCAGTTATGTGGAGAAAAATGTGACGCAATACCATAGAAATACAATGACACTTTTCTATTTCCATGGCCTGCACTCTCAGTCTCTGTGGGAACCAGAATTCTGTACTGGAACTTTTAAGCAGCATTAAATAAACAAAAAATAAACACATAAATAATAATTAGGCTATCATGCAAAAATGAAAAACAAACAGGCAAAACAAACAGTATGCTTTGAAAAAAAGACAGATCCAACAGTTTAGACTGACTATAGCAAGCTAGTTCAACATAGCTTTACAGTATTCCAGTACATTTACAGCCTAAATGACCCAGTCTGACTGTTCCAGACATGAGTAGCCTAAATGCCTGGATCATCAATCGCGTCTGGTTCATCTACACAATTAGAGCAATGCAGGGCTACCCACTGCATCTCAATAGAGGAGTTTCAAAAGTACAGCCTCTCAGCCTCTCACCCAACAGGAGGCTAGGGCTACTACCCCATGAGTTCTCTTTGATCCTGCCAGGCAAAAAAAAATAAAAAATCCATTTGCTGGCACAGAGTCAAACTCAACAAATGGACCTAAACAGAGGCTTTTGCACAGTGCATTTTTAAAGGAGCACAAATGGGAGTTTGGGGATACCACATTACTATCACACACACCACCATGCCAAGACACACACACGTACGCACACACACACACACACACACGCATGCTAACACACACAGAAAATGACTAGAATAATTATAACATTTCCAAAAAATGAAGAGTGCCATACAGCAAATGTTCCCAGGGCACTGAAAGAATTTGTGCAGGACCTGTCTATTAGTTGGGATTATTTTGATTCAGAGAAATGAGATGAGAGAAAAGAACCATAAAACTGCAGACTCGTAGATGGTGTCAGCTCTCATTCACTGGGACCCCCACTGTTTGTGTTACACATGCAGTATGAAGCTTGTTTACTGCAGATGAGCATGTTGAAAGGTGTCAAAGGTCATTGCTGTAGGAACCACTAATCATGAGCAGCCAGTGTTCTATCCCTAACTGTTATCCACCTTGTCAGTGCTCAAAACATTTTGTTTTCAGAACATCAATAGAACCCTTTCACCTGGTTTCACAAATATCTACAGTTGGGGGCCTAATCAATTCACAGTTCTTTTAAAAGTGATATCAAATATCTTGTGCCGCATGCTCTGTTGGATTTATTCTGTCTTCTAATGCAATATTACTAACCATCCACATCCAAAGGGACAATCTCTTGAGTGTTTATCAGATCACAGCCCTGGCATCTGAGAGGTACAACAGTGCAATGGAAATCTGTAATTAGATTTACATCCCTGCATGATTAAGAGATGTCATCTAGCTGGGGCCGACAGGGGGTACCGTTACGTAGGGTCAACTTTCTGTTCCCCACTACAAAGCTGAAATATGTAAATATTTTACAATTAGTGAAGAAGACTATGGATTGCCATGTTCACTGCAGCGACAGGATGTTTAGGCTACATTATATTTCCCTAATCTTTGCGTTATAATCTGTATGAGGCGGTGTTTGCATTGGTGTGCATTGCCAATTGCCTCTCCTTCATGAAAGAACAGTCACCTTGAACTCTAATTGATGGCGGGAAAAAGATGCAGACGCGTCTTCTATCTGTGAATATAATGTCCATCAGCCAAATAACGTTTCAAAAGACGCCACACATGAAATAGCAAGGGATACAGTGTGTGCGAGCGTACGGCGTGCGGGCGTATGAGTGCGCCAGTGCGCGTGTGTTTTGAATTCAAATGTAGCTTGCCTCCGTGCAGCTACAAAATGCAGAGCAGATAGCCTACACACGGTGCAGGATTTAACAACAGCCAGACACAAGATACTCAATTAAATTTGCAACATCATGTAAACAGTGCCTTTATCAATTAAGTGGGGGGCGTGCCGTGGAGCATGGAGATTTTTCCTTCCAAACGATCACCATAACCATTACATCTTGCCATGAGCCCTGTCGTTTAATGAACATTTGCCAACCGCATCCTCTCCAGATGTTTCCAACCAGAAAAAAATATCAGCACTACGTACCATGTTCACCTCCGATACCATGTCTATACTGGCTATGTCTATGTTCATCCCGACTGCCACCGGAGCACCTGAAATGGAGAGAGGCAGTGAGGAGACTTGTATCAGTGAAATTACGTGATAAGACCTCACAGGTTTAGCGTCTCTAGTATTATTTCTCAAATTTAACGGGCAAACCAACCAACACCCATGTTTTGCGCAACGGTAAATAAACAGAAGTGTCAAAATGTCTAGCTTGCTGTTAAAAAGTATTCGCCATTCACCACGACACTGTTCATGTGAGTCCACTTTCTTTGGCTGTTTCGCTTCATGAGTCAACGACTCCAAATGATACGTTGATAAGCTAAATTAACCGGCCTGCAGTTTTAAAACAGTATTTCTTTGATAAAAATAAAAACTGAAGGTAGCATTTCAATTACCGTTGCGATGCAACAAAAGTTACACCGCGAATGGAATCGATAACGCAAGTTGTACACCCCCTCCATGGACCCAGGAATATCGTAATAACATGTCATTAACGTGACAGACACAATTAAATGAAAATATGCTATCAACCAAATCGCCAGCCAATTAGACACATTATAATAACAAGGTGTGCAGCGGTAGCCAAAAAATAGACTCACATGTCATTGTGCATGTGCAGCACGTCATAGGTTGAGAAAGAATTATTCAATTTCAGCCGCCTTACCTCCAAAATCTGGCCTCAACCGAATATCGTATCCTTTCATCAGTCTATCCACTGTATCCTTGACCACAGGCATATTGCCAGAAGGGTCTCTACAACCAAAAAGATGGTGTCACATCATTAGATGAAAACGTCTTATTTCTGACCAAATTCTGCATGCATTATGTTACAGGTCTTAATAGGCACCGTAATAAATGGAAAATGTACCTTTGAGCGCAAACCAGGGTCATAATTAAAGGACCAATGACGAAAACCGATCGGCTTTTCCTGATTCTCTCCATTGCAACTGTTTTGGTAGGATTTTGGATCTAGCGAAGGACAGCGCACATTCAACTTACTCCAGACAGTGCAATGAAGCCAATGAGGAGCGCATGCGTACATCCTACCTCAAGATCAAAGAGCAGCTACTGATGATGGTGGATGAGCTGTTTCCATTGCACAGAAAAAAAATCAGGAACTTCGATGAGCGTCGGGAAGTCCAGAATGGACGTCAACGTCAAAAAAGGAACCCCAATTAATGTCAGCAACAACTTACGGCAGTCATCAGTGTACAGTTTAAAGTTTAAGCAACTTTCTATTGATTGTATTGGCCAAAACAGCAACCTGCAAAGAATAAATTAATGTTTTTAGCATTGCACAGTTCACCAAATCACACAGCCTATTGTAAGTTAGGTTATACGATGGAACGTACTATCTTTTCTCAACCTCCTCAGCCTACTATATCCCTACTTGTAGAAGGCCAGATCAATACCTACAAACTTAATATATGGAGATATCTTTTGGCACCAGTTGGAACTGTCCCCACTACTTTTTCATATACAAATGGTAACTATTTACATCTCATCAGAGATACATGGGGTTTGGCATACACACATGGGTCAGTGCTGTAATCAAACGCCTCTGAGACGCCCAAGAGAGCGTAATACATGGTCTGCCGTATCCTTTCCAGCGGCGGAGAACAAACCGGACCAATTACCTCAACCACGGATTCCAGTGACTGATCGCTGTCAACAGTGCCTTGTTCGCTGCAGGATATGCCATTGGCCTACAACTTTATACTTGACAGGTAGACCTAATGCCAGCAACACATCCAAGTCTCAACGAAGTGTTGAATTGTGATTCTTTTTCAACAAGATAAGATGAGTGTTTTTTTTAGCAAGAGAAAATATCCATAACAGATTTACAGATGTATAAATGGGACTTAAATAGTTTTAAAGAATGTTTAGGCAAATCATATGCCACTGATAACTCTTACTTTGCATACTGTACTTCCCTTACTGTGCTGTATGTCATGCATTAAAACAGTAGGAGCTTTTAAGGTTATGAACCAGCCTTACATTTCTGGATGTGAGATGGAGATATTGACATAAGGGAATAAAAAAAAAAGAATGCACTTCTAACATTATTAGAAGCTCTACCAATTGCACTTAAACAAACAACAGCAAACTATTTTCAGCAATCACATGAGTGATATTTTATTAACAGAGAAAGAATAGCACAGCTGTCCATGTAAAGAGTAAAACTGGGTCTTTGGTCATTTCCAGGCTGCTAGATAATGGTGTGTGTTTGCAGGGTCATAACTTCCTTGGAAAAAAAAAACCCCAACAACAAATGGCACAGAATTAATCTATGCAATAACATGGTTAAAAAATAATTAACGCTAGGCTGGATGATGGCAAAGAGATTCACTCGGCATGGCACAGCCGGCATGATGACATCCCGTCACCGATTAGCAACGCGGGCCGACTCGTTGCACAATAGAGTTTGTTCTGTCAGCAGTAGTCTGAAGCCTACTCTGCTTACGATGGACGTTCTCCTTCTGTATGGAGAGCAATGAATGAGAAGAAAGGAAGAAAGGGGGTGGTGGTGGTGGGAGGGGGGGGGGGTAGAGAGCCAGCCGACGCCTTTGCGGAAAACAGACCCCCATCATCTTCTTCTCCACACTCATGTTTTCAGGAAAAGACTGTATACGAATCACAACTGGAACAAGGAGGCTGCTGTTAGCAGGGAGGCGGCAGCAGCAGCAGCAGCAGTAGCAGTAGCAGTAGCAGCAGCATAAAAATTCAGTCTTATGATTGCTCTTTTTCAGATTGTGAATTTCTTTGAAGCTGCCAGGGAGTATAAGCCTCCTCCAGCGCGTTTGATCTCCTGCAGTGAGGCGCGTGGCTCTGTAGAGGGCAGCCGTCTGAAAGCGTTGGTTCCATGTTGCATCACCAGTCACAGCTGCAGATTATATCATCAACTTCTCCTGGGTGTGTGTCTTTTTTGCACTCTGAGGGATGCATCGGACCTTAGGGGGGGTGTGAGGTGTGTGTGTGTGTGTGTGTGTGTGTGTGTGTGTGTGTGTGTGTGTGTAAGGGTTGTGAGGGGGAGAGGGGGATTTTTTCCCCCCCATCTCTTCCTCCCTCCCTCACAAATGGCTGAGCTGACTGGTGTCTCGGAGGGATGCGGCCATTCGCCATTCGTCACATGGAAATGTCATGGAGAAGACAAGAGGACTGCAGACTGGACTGTCTGATGGAGACCATGGATGGAGACCATGGAGAAGGGTGTGGAGAAGACTGAGGAGAGGCGAGAAGAGAATCTCTGCTGAGGATGAGGGTCCAGAGAGGGTGGCTGAGGAAGGGAGGGGGTGGTGGTGGTGGTGAACCTCCTGCATGAGGACAGCGAGTGAGCAGTCATCAACTTGAGACCAGCTGCAACAAGATCTCAGGGATTCATCAGGGGCCTGTAGAGAAGAAAGGAGCACACACACACACACACACACACACACACACACACACACACACGCACACACACACACACCACGCACACACAGACAGTTCCACACATGCATAACACCCACTCACATATGTGCACATGCACATATACACATACACACACACACACACACACACACACACACACACACACATATATGCACACATGCACACACACAGCAACGACTTTATGAGCCCTGCTTGAAAGCAACAACTCAATGACTCACAGCAAGTGCCTGCCCTCACAGTGAGACCTCCACTTGAACAACCCAAATCTCAGGATTTTTTTTTCTGTTGCCAAGCTGAAAATGGAAGTGTGTCCATGTAAATATCTATTCTATTCGTCCCATTAAGGAAGATAACTGAAGATAATCTGTATTGTGTGATTAAAAATGATGAACTGAGAAGAATGCAAAATTACTCAAGAGGGATTGCTATGTAATCTGAAAGCCTTTGTTTAATCATGAATGAATGCAAATGTTACTTTTCATGACAAATATTTGTATTCAGAAGTGGAGGCCTTGGCTTGGTCCAAAGAAATGGAAAGCAACAACGAGAAAAGGGAGAAAAAAATAAACCTTCCACGTGGAAATGTAATTTTCATGAAAATACATTCTCGGTGCCCTTGTTTCGATGCAACAACAAAAGCTCACCCAACAGAAACATCAGCTCGCTCCTATTCGCCTGCTTCATCCCGCGGCTGTTTTAGAATCAGAAATTATTTATGTATTTACAGCCGGGATAAAAGTCCCAGACAAAAAGAAAGAATGAAAAAAAAGTGAGCAACCGTTGTTGCATAAAAATCTGACTAGATCTATGCAGCGCTGTAATTCAGAAGCTCACCTATGGCAGCGTAGCCTGTAAAGGCCAGAAGCCTGTTCTGTTTGCACACAGTCTGTGACTTGCATTTGACAAGGGGCATATGGAGTGTTTGTACATGTATACCACAAAACTGCTGGAGTATTTGGTTCAAAACTAGCAAAGTTCCTAACCAAATAAAGCCCAAAAGACTAGTCTAGCAAATGCTAGCAATCAGGCACACTAATATAGAAACTCTGTTTTGCATTTCCCCAATAGGTTTGGAAGTTATATTTGATATGTGATATTTTTTTCTGTACTGCACCTTGGCTTCTCCATGGTGTCCTTGGACAGGTAGTAGTACCAGTAGACCAGGTTGAAGGAGCCGAAGGCCAGAGGAAAAAGTATGCGGGAGTAGGAGTCGATGGGGCTGGTGCCGGCCAGCAGCATGTTGGTGGGGATGGCTGAGCCTGACTGCAGGAAGATGGGGAGCCGCTGCTGGGGCTCACTGATTATAGAGTTGGAACGGTACTGCCTGCTTCCACCACTTTCAGGCTAGGGGAGACACGGGGAGACAGAGAGAGAGAGAGAGAGAGAGAGAAGGAGTGTCAAAGAAGGAGAGATGTAAGTTAATTTCAGTTTGGGACATATGATCCACACATACCATTTGGAAAAGCACATGCACTGTATTTCTTAGTAAGCAAGCAAATAAATAAATAAATAAATAAATAAATAAATAAGCAAATCTATTTAATGTCAGGTCTAAATCATTGGGTTTTATGATGATTATCAAAGAACTTCACATTGACTAACAGTAGGTTACTGGACTGGAAATATTATAGATTTTCTTTTCTTTCCTGCACTAATCTAAAGCAGCTATAGGGGAAATGTCTCAGATTGGAGAACTGAAAAGTAATGACATTTCATGATCTAGTAGCCCATGATCCTACAGAGAAAGCAACAATGCATGCTCTCATAAAAACATCTGATAAATGAGAGGGAAACCTCAAGTAGTTATCAGCAATATTACAGTTTCTCTGAATCACTTTGATGCTGCAGTCACTTCAATATCCACATTTTTAATGCAAAAACCTAAAGGGAAGCACTGAAAAGCCAACGGAAATAACACTGTTTGCAAAAGACTCTAATCACAACCAACAACAAAATACAAAAAATTGCTTTCAAAATAATAAGTATCAGACTTAGGTTTTGCTACAGTACATGTGTCCTTGGAAAAGGTTCTGCCCCATGAGGGGTCCCCGGCCCAATAAAGTTTGAGAAGCCTATACTGTAGGCTCTATAGTTCTCTTCGGACCCACCATTACAAATAGTAAACAGAAAATGTGGTAATTAATTTGCATTATGGGTGTTTGTGGGTTGGAGAGTTATATGGAAGCAGGTTTAGGGACATTTGAAATTCATATGGATACAGAGAATACTTTTAAGATGAGAACAGATGTTTTCCATTTGTTCAAGCTAGAAAGCTGTGTCAAATATTTTGAAAGAAAGGTGTGAAACCAATGAAAATGTGTTAACACAATTGAAAGGGATGGGTTCTGCTGAGCTAAGAAAGTGAGGTTTAAGATCAAGTGGATCCCAGTTTCATTGGGATCATTGCATTTTATCCATGAAAAACTCTAAGATGATGTACTGAAGCTGACAACAGTACCTTTAATGGTAACTGCTGTGCTGTAGTCCTCTACTTGACCACTAGGGTGCAATACAGAACAAGGTCC
This sequence comes from Sardinella tawilis, assembly GCA_030264315.1. Classification (NCBI taxonomy): domain Eukaryota; kingdom Metazoa; phylum Chordata; class Actinopteri; order Clupeiformes; family Clupeidae; genus Sardinella; species Sardinella tawilis. The sequence continues at coordinate 5,101,261 of JASCQY010000072.1, read as the reverse complement.
CAAAATGTAAATATTATCCATAGGCAACTGAATAATGTGTTCACTTCGCTGGCATTTTTTTTTTTTTTACATGATTCTGTATGTCCTCAAGGTTACAAAGACATACATTCTGAAGTCAAAATGTGTTAATGTGTTTTATATCATATAGAAGTGATTCTGGTGACTATATCTGGACTTTCACCAGACTCCTGCACCATCTGTGCTAAAGAGGATGTTTTTTTCTCCCCACCTTCAAGACCTGATGGTGGCTGGGAAACGCAGCTTGAACAGGCGAAATATAGGTGAGAGATTATGTGTGGGGGAGCCATGGAGCCGGGTTATAGCACCAAGGCTATTTTTAAAATGCCAACAGTGATCTCACCACGTGGGAGCGGTCCCAGGAGACGGCGAACGCCCGCGGCATTAGCATATTTACCTCTGCATAAAAGATAAGAGCTCTGTGTCGTTACTGATCTTTGCCGTGTGAGAACCCAGCCCCGACACGAGCAGTCATTAAAACTTTCGTGCTGGTTGCAAAAAAAAATAAAAAATGGCCCCTGGAGCAGCACCCATTCCACCCGCACCACACACACACACACACATACACACACAAACACATGCAGACACACATACACACACACACACACTCACACACCACTTACACTGATAAACACACAAACACTCACTCACACATACACACACACACTTACACTGATAAAACACACACACGCACACACACACACACACACACACCCTTTCTCCACATCCCTGCTTCCCTTCTTCCTGACGCTCTGGCTGGTTGACTAGAAGTGGTGGTGTGTGTGCAGTGACGTGCAGTGCAGTGTACGGGCCAAGAGGAGCTCCACAGAGCAGAGAGGCTCATGCCCAAGCACCTCATGTCAGGGTTTACACGTCAGGACTGGGCTCACGTTGAGGCCCTCCAAGACAAGTTGTTGGAGCTTGTGTTGTCTAGCTTTCTTCTTCTTTATCTCTCTCTCTCTCTCTCTCTCTCTCTCTCTCTCTCTCTCTCTCTCTCTATCTATCTATATATAAATCTATCTACCTATCTCTCTCTCTCTCTGTCAAATGATACATCAGGTAATGATACATCAGGTGAACAGTAAGAGATGTCTGCTGGTGCTCGGCATGACAAACAGAACCATCCGCTCCCCTACCCAGCCAGGCAAGTAGGCTACAGTAACTTACCACAGCAGCAGCGTTAGTGTCCTAAAGCACAAACAGGCCCAAAGTCTGACCAGAGGTCTTGTTGTTTTCCCCCACACCCATTATTCCTCCTCCTCCTCATCTCCTGCCTACTCTACATTCTCTTAAAAATAGATTTTAATAATAAATCTAGTAAATAAAATAAAGCAGCATCTTGCGGTGGTGACTGAAAAATCACTCACCGTCCCCACTTCATCGTCGCTGCCGTTGGCCGTGATGACGCTGTCTTGGCGAGACTCTTTGCGTTTCCTGCGCTGGAGGCGAATGCCCTGGAGGGTGGCAAAGTAGTTGACCGCCGCAAACTCGATTAGGGCGGATGCAACAAAGGCGAAACACACGGCAATGAACCAGTCCATCGCCGTGGCGTATGATACCTTGGGCAGGCACTCACGAGCGCTGATGCTCAGCGTTGTCATGGTGAGCACCGTGGTGATACCTGGACGGAAAGATGGATGTGAACTAAGTGTCAAGGGGTGGATGCTGCATTGGTGTCAGTTAAAATTTTTGCAAAAAAGTCAAGTCAAATTCATTAAACTGAATTAAGCTCAGCTCAAGCTTAGCTTGAACTGAGAACAAATGACTACTTAAAAATGACACTTTAAAGAAACCATGTAGATTAGATTGCCATAGGAAAACCAGTTGATAGATAAACATTGAACACAAACAGATTTTTTAATGACGGAAATTGCACATAGAGCCACAGTAACTAGAAAAGCACAGACCTCTGCCAAGGTAATATAGGGTGACTGATCCAATACAGTACAAATTCCAGACAGTGTTTCAGATCACTACCAAAACTGAATCATCTGTTCCATGTCCTACTACCCAGGTTGTCAGAAAATTTCATCCAAATCTGTGCAGTGCTTTTCAAGTTATCTTGCCCACAGAAAAACAAACAGACAGACGAACACCAGCGAAAACATAACCTCCTTGGCGGAGGTAATAAGCTCTTTAGCATACCAGCAACTGTGCGAGCTGGCACTGATTCCTTGTTGATCCAAAATGAGACTTGGGACAAGACAACCACCATGATGAGAGGGATATACGTTTGGATGAGATAGTAGCCCAGCTTGCGTTGGAGCAGGAAATGGACGACCTGGACAGAGTAATGACCTGAAACAAACATACATACATCAGTAACAGGAAATATCAGTCTGAGTGAGAAGAAAGAGAAAGAGAATAAACAAGATTACTGGGAGAGATTATGTGTATCGGGTTAGATTGAGTGCTCTGGAATGCCAGACATAGTTTGCAAAGAGTGAGTCACTTTTGAGGGCACTTTCTTTGCTTTCTTTTTACCTACACACTGGGGGTCAGCAATGTAATAAGAAATTGAATCACACCGTCTTTATAGTGTTCTGGCATTGCTTTTATATCATGTTTCCAGAATACACATTCTTATCCAAATCATCTCAGACTTAGATAGAATTAGGTGTGTAGACACAACCCCTGAATGGAAGGAAATGTAATTATATTTGTCAAAAAACAATTTGGCTTTTGCTGCACTGCAAAGGGTGTACCACATAGGCTACTCAGAGTCATCTTTGTGCTTTGCTAAAACAAAACGAGTGAGCTCAAAAATATCTCGAATGTGGCGTCGCTAACATTTACACAGACATAAACCAATTACATGCTTGTGCTGAATCACACATATACACTGTGTTTGAAAACCACTGCACTATCAGTTACAAGGCTTAACCCTGACATGCGGAGCACAGAAAAGGCTGTTTTTAATTGGGCATATGATTAAAAAGAGTTGATGTTGATGAATATATGCAGACATGATGAATAAGTGTGAGAGAAAGAGAAAAAAAGAGAAACAGAGAGTGATAGAATGGAGAGAGAGAGAGAGAGAGAGAGAGAGAGAGATAGAGGGAAAAAGAAGGGGGGGGGTAAAGAAAGATACAGAAACAGAACGAGAGAAAAGGGCTCCATATCTGCAAGCGATATTCTATCCCCTCTTTGATATGTTAACTGGGCCACAATCCTATCTTTTGGGCGATTGCCCGATCCTCTTCCCTGCTCTCTCTCTCTCTCTCTCTCTTTCTACCAACGCACGCTTTCCGTTCACACTCACTCACTGCCTGCTTTTCGGGTCTGATGGGTCCTCTGTGGGGAACTCCACTTTTTTGCCTGTCCACAATTCTCTCTCTCTCTCTCTCTCTCTCTCTCACACACACACACACACACACTCTCTCTCTCTCTCTCTCTCTCTCTCTCTCTCTCTCTGCTCTCTGTGTCTTTCTCACACACACACACACACACACTCTCTCTCTCTGCTCTCTGTGTCTCTCTGAGCCCCTGGACCACCATGGCTCACTATCAGAAAGTGCAATAGGCTCTTTGCACCATGATTCTTTTTTGGTGAAGTCAAACCACAGCATCTTACATTTCAGATAATGACAGAGAAATGAACAAATAGTAAAACAAAAACTATGCATTAGGAACGATGGGCAACAAAGGCATGCCTTTGTGCTGACTGTGTCAGATAAACACCTCACAACCAAGAGAGAAATTACATAGCTGGCTGGATTTGATAAAGAACAGTTATGATGACGATGATAGTGCCAGTGCATTTCTCAGTGGGGTTGTTGTCATGACGTCATTCCTTACAGTACCTGTGTTGATTTTGTATGTTTCACTGAAGAGGCTCTGCCCAACCAGGTCATACTGGAGCAAACTGGAAGATTCTGGGGGCACATCGACTGACGCCTCGAGCCCCTTTCTCCAGGTGTAAACAATTTCACGGTTGGTGTATGCGTCTGTTTTTTAAAAACAGTCAACCGTACATCTTGGTTATCTCAATCAATCATCTTGTCTGTGTACAGTCATAACATTAACAACATACAGCAACAAAGGCACACTTACAGCTTCCAAAGTATAAAGGGCATGCATGTCCATCCAGTGGAAAATCCTGCAACTGCATTGGACACTCTGCACCTACGGTTAGCCTGAATTGAAAATAACAGAATTAGACAGTATCTCCATGGAAACACACAGAGAGTGTATAATGTTTACTTACCTATTTTCACAGACTTTATTAATCAAACTAACTTCCAAAAGTATGTGCACTTTTTCGGTAGCAAACTTTCCAGGTAGCAAACAGATATACAGACATACAGAGTTTGACACAACTGCTTAGCAACTACCAACTCCATATAGGCCTATGCTCCGTACCAGCTAGGCTAACTGTCCTTGGTATTCCCATGATAATTGCCTGATTATACTGTAGCCTACCTCATGGTATAAAACACAGTTCCATTCTGCATAATGCGAAACATCTTGTTGGGGGTTGTCATATTGTGGGCGATGGACCTCTTGGAGTTTCGGAAGAATGTGTCAGGTGTCCAAATTTTATCCACCATCATGTTGTTCAGACGAAGGATCTCAATTGGGCCCTCAAACTTCAGCCGCTCGTCAACCCACATTTGTCGAAAAAACATGTCCATTGTGTATTCCTAGGTGAGTTTAGAAGTCAAGATAAAAGCTTTGTTAAGAAAATGTCCTTTTATGAATATCTAATTTACCTTTTACATATATTATAAATATACATCAGCAACACAGTAAACAGCTTTCCCCATAAGAATTGTGTGTGTGTGTGTGTGTGTGTGTGTGTGTGTGTGCAGCAATGAGGGCATTCCCCATCTTTCAGTTCTCCACAGAAGAGTACAAACCAGGACAAACTTGGAGATTGTGGAGCAGGACAGATTTAGACATCAAGGGATAAAAATAGACACACAAGAGGACTTCCCTTTACAAATGGCTGTCCTGACTACATTGGGCCATTAGCAAAACTTTATATGTAGTTGTAGGCTGATGTATAATTAAAGACCACAGGCAGAATATACATAGATACTAAAAGCTCTGTGGGCTTCCCTGAAACAAACTATGTCCTTAAGTTGGATTCAAATAGGGACACACAAATACAGCAGCTTACCATTTCCATGTCAGACACAGGGCCAAAACTTGTGACAAATATGTCTGTTTTGACTTCAGTGATACCGACTGAAATATATAGATCAGAACAATACAATTAGTAAGATGAACTGCCTATGGCAGAACACAACATCCTTTTCTGACAAAATCAATATTCAGTCACAACACCTCCAGATCCTGGTCGAAGTCGATTGTCGTAACCCTCCAAGAGCCTGTCCAGAATACGAGTGATATTGTCTGCATTGATTTTTTGGTTAAAAACACCTCCAGCACTGGAAAGGATGATGGAAATGTTAGTCTATTAATGTTACAAAATGTCACAGGCCCAAATAATAACTCTATTCTGCATTATCTTGCATAACAAAGGCTTGACATTAGGCTACTTGGCCTGTAGGCCAAGACCTATTGATAATGGACAAGACAATAGAGTAGGCTAATATCACTTCTGAAAAAAAAATGATGTGTCCTCACTTACCTGCACAAGACCAATAAAGAAATAAAGCCCAACATTCTTGCAAGGGTTGCAGAAATATGTTAATAAAAAGGCTTCCTCAGCCTTACAGTACAATGGTTGAGTTGTCAGCTGTCTAAAGAAGACTTCCTTATGAATACATTCCATAAAGCATGCTGTGTTTTGTCAGCTGAACGGAGCTGTTCAGTTGTAGGAGAATGTTAAGAGACAACTCTTGAAACGTGGCCTAATCTAGTTAAGAGATTAAAGAAAATCCTCTCACCATTAAGACAAGTTTGTCTTGAGCTAAAAAAGGAGAGATTAAAAGTAGAAACGGTGTGGCTATTTGTATGTGCATTCGTTTAAGTTATGATAGTGGTTGGTGGAAAATACCGTAGGCCTGCATGTGTCTGAAGAGCTGACAGATCTTCACACTCTGACAGAGTTCAATCAGCAGGCAGATGCCGTATGACTCAAGGGTAAAAATTTTGACCTGAAGTAATGGCCTTCAATCGCCTGACCAGCAGGTGGCAGTATAAGTGAATTTATGTTCATCAATTGACACTGACAGAATAACGAAGAAATAGTTTAGCACGGAGTTGAATGGGTTGTGTCTATGCTAGTGCCCAATAATGGATTAAAATTTAGCTAATTTCCGAAAATTCAAATAAGCCTAACTCCCGTTACATTGTCTATTAGGTTTTAGGACAGACTAATCATACAAGATCGGTTTCAGAGGGACATGTCGGTTAACTTCGAGGAGAAAAGTGGTGCTGTTCCGTGCACCACACCATGGGGAACATGGTACCAAACGATGGAAGAGGTTTTTGTCGAAGTGAATGTCCCCAATGGAACGACAGCCAAAGAGGTGAAGTGTTCTCTGGGTAGTAAACACGTAGAGCTCCGTGTCAAAGGCCAGGAGGTGATCAAGGTAGGATAAAGTTTACGTCCAAAACTCCCTGGGCAAGGCAGCGTTACTGATTAGCCAACTGCAGCTAGCAAGCAAACTTGCAAAAGCAACTGTGATAGTGTCCATCTTAACCAATTTTTAGCAGTATGTTTTTAAAGGAGTGGAGGTATTTTAATGGCACTACTGTCTTCTCTTGATAGGGAAAATTATTTGGTACCACAGTTGAAGATGAAGCAACGTGGACGTTGGGTATGTTTACCACTGCTGTGTTCTGCCGACCCACCCTTTTGCAGTGTTTACGTGCATCTGTCTTAAAAAAAGACAGTTATTATTGTAGTCTATCGCACTCTGTACGTGTGCAAATTTGTAAACCTATGAAACTGTTTCTGTTGTACATTATCCTATACAGAGGACAGGTGCTTGATTAGAATCGTGCTGATGAAGACGAATCGACAGGCTGGCAATTGTTGGACATCACTTCTAGAGGGGCAGTACTGCGCGGATGCGTGGGTACAGGATCAAATGCAGAGAAAGCTTACATTGGAGCGTTTTCAGAGAGAGGTTAGAAGCTCATGCAATTTGAAATAATACTTGCTGAAATCAATGCATCATTTTTTTCTGAGACTTTGTTAAAGGAACAGTATGTAAGTTTGTCGCCAAAAACTGGTACTGCAATCACATTTAAAATACTATAGAGCATAGTATCCTCTCCTCCTCCCCCTAGACAAGATTTTGCCAGCTAGGTTGCCAAAATCGGATAGGTTGAGGGTGGTGCAACAGGCCAAAACATATAATA
>JASCQY010000072.1:5069257-5083751 GCA_030264315.1 Sardinella tawilis | reverse complement strand
AAGTCTTTTTATGTACTTGAAGGCTCTTATGTACATTGCGGGAGAAAAAAAAGACAGTTTGTCACCTCAAAAAAAAACTTTTTCGTACTTGCTGACACATTTGTAGCGGTGGCAGGATATATTTGGGATGTGTGTCTGAGGTGGCATAGAGATAGATCATTAATCCTGGGCATTCCCATGCTCCTGCTTCTGTGTTACCTGTGGCAGGTTGTGCTGATGAAGGACAAGAGAAAAGTGTTCACGTTGGATAATCTGGGCTACGAGCCGGAGGCAGGAGCGCTTCATCCCGGAGGTGGCACTGCCGCAGTGGGTGGAGCGGTAAGACAGGCAGTCGTTGTGGTTGTTATTATTGTTGTTGTTGTCGTTGTACAGTATAGCTCTATGCATAAAAGTAATGTTATGACTGATTCATAACTTTTTTCAGTTTCGAAGAAAACTGTTGGGTCTGATTACCGTTTCACGTGTCTTAATGTGTGACGCCTGATATTAATCGTTATTTAGTCCTTAGAGCTTTCGGATCTTATTCTGCCCCTCTGGTAAATGCTCTGTCTCTGACCTGCAGGATGGAAAGATTCGCCTGTACTCCGTTCAGGGCAACACTCTGAAAGACGACGAGAAGGTCCTGGAGGCAAAGGGGCCAGTGACGGACATGGCCTATTCTAACGATGGAGCCTTCCTGGCCGTGTCTGATGAGAAGAAAGTCATCACGGTTTTCACAGTGGCAGATGGCTATTCGGTGAGAGCGATGGCTGCCATTTCTCCTCTTGTTGATGAATTAACAAAAAAAACATTATTTATGGGGCCTTATTTATCTGTTAAGCTCAGTCCATGATGAGCTTAATCATCCATGATGATTTTTTTGTTGTTGTTTCGTAGGTCAAAAACGATTTCTACGGGCATCATGCCAAGGTGGTATGCCTGGCATGGTCACCTGACAATGAGCATTTCGCTAGCGGTGGCATGGACATGATGGTCTACGTGTGGACAGTCTCTGATGCAGACAAAAGAATCAAGATGCCAGGCAAGATCCCAGCCTCCCTTGCACATGCGCGCGTGCACACACACACACACACACACACACACACACACACACAGTGTACATACTGTATGTACAGTGGCTGGGGTTCCCCGCTTGGCTATTTAAATCCTGTAGTAACTGTATCCGGGAAAATGTGGAGCCATTTGCAGTAGTGCTGGGATAGAGTGACACACTTGAGCCCCTCTTTGGCCTGGTGTTTGGTTCCACAACGAGGATTTCATTTCAGGACGTGTTCTGCCGAAGTGCACATAATCTCTAACAACTAGACAGAGCTGCACTAGCTTGGCTCTGCTACGTTCTGATTCTGCACGACTCTAAACACATCCTGTAAAAGCAGTACACACAGACATGCTGTGAAATGAATGTTAAAGGAAAGCTCTGGCCCTTTACAACCCGTACCTCCATAGTTGGAGGGGACCAAGAGCTCTCATTAGGAAGAAGGAAATGGGAAAATCGAAACAATATAAACTGAATAGCAGAATGTCAGCTAAAGCTGACAGAAGCAAGTGAACTCAGTATCAGTTTTCTCTGTCCCCATTGGTTAGCTTTGGCGACTGGTAATAGATACAAGATTTCTTGAGTACATCTCATTATAGTGTTACAGTATAAGAGCGAAATTCTTGGGTTTTGTCTCTTCAATGATGCAAAAAATACATTTATTTTTGCTTCACTATACTTTGGCTATTTGTTTGAATATTATGATTGTTTGATCAGGGCATCGCTGCAAAAGAGCTGATAGCTTGGTCAAGTTGCCCTGAATAATGAATGGGATGATGATGATGATGATGAGCTGTACTGACATTGGTATATTTTTGTTGATATTCCTGTAGATGCTCACCGGTTGCATCATGTCAGCGGGATTGCATGGATTGATGAGCACACAATAGTGACCACCTCCCACGATGCCAGCGTCAAGCAGTGGACTTTAAAAATCTGACCATTTAAGAGCACTCCGGATCATCAGGGACTAGGACTACTGTAGAAGATGCCCCTCTTCTTCGCTGTCTTTTTTTTTTCTTCTCCCCCCCCCCCCCTCTTTCTCTCTACTAATGCCTTTTTTTTTCTTTTCCGGTCTCTGTTGTCACCAAGACCCTGATTTCTCACTGTCTGTCATGGGTAAGGGATAAGCTCATAGATATGAAAAAAGCACCACCCACTCTTTCTTCCTCTAAGAAAAGTGTACTTGGTTACTTGTTTGCACAAAAAAAAGAAAGCAAATGCAAAGTCTATGAAATTAAACACTTAAGATACTTGGAGCCTTTCATGTTAAAAAAAGAAAAAAAGACAGACGAAACAAACCTTCTTGAGCTCAACATTCCAGAGGCACCAGCCTTATGTCTGTTTCCGCGGAAATGCTTGTTTGTTCACACTTGTTTCCAGCTATGATCAGTAGTCAGGATAATGTGGAGTGGGACTTTGTTGCCTCATGTTTGTGTGGTGGCAGAACATATCTGCACCAGTCAGAATCCCTATTTAAAAGAGAAAAAGGTGATGAGTGGTGTGGGGAGCAATAATAGGAAATAAAGCGAATGGAAATGATGTGTTTTCAAGTCTTCAATCAAAATGCTGTGTGTTTGGAATTCCCATTATTATTTTTTTGACTCATTATGTCTCACTTTTTTTTTTTTTTTTTATTTCTTTTTTTTTTCCTGGGTTTTGTTGTGATGCCTCCACCCTTTCTAGTTGGTGGATGCAATTCATAATCTAAATAATAATAAAAACAAACACTTTTTATGCAGCCTTTATTGAGTCATATTCACCTGCAGATCCAGGCAACATTCATTGTCAGGTCCTCATGAACATGCTTTCCTCAAAACATTGAACCAGACTGTTTCTTTTCACTGATGCCACCATTTGCTTAACACCACTAGATATTTTGCTTACTGTTTGAGTTTAATTATGGAGTTTGGATCTTCTAGACCAGTTTTGCAGCATCTTTGTATGAACTTTTGAAAATGTGTTGATGTGAATTATTTGTCTCTAATTTCTCATGGATAGTTAAGGTTGTGTTTACACTCTCCAGGGACTTGACCACACAATTTTAAAGAGCGCTTTGGTTGGGCTATATTGGATTAGTTGCAAGGAAGGCTGCACATAAAATGATTCTAAAAATAAATCCATTTAACAATTAAACAAGCACAGTTACAGTAGCCTAATACCAATAATTTTGCATGAAGCCTAGCTCATGTCGGCCTTACCAAAACAAACCACAGGCTAAACTTAGGGATAAGACAGTAGCCTGTATTGAGTTAAAACATTAAGTCGTTGGCAAACTTACATTTTTCTTACACAACTATCTAACGGCAGTGTAGCCTGTAGGATATAATTTATCATGGGCTATTGGGCTTCCAAGGAAAGCCCCTAAAGACATGCAACCAGGCCTAGTATAAGGAGTGCATTCATTTTCACTTTGTTTTTACATAGTAAAAACAGGAATGTACAGAACAGCATGCCTGCGGTTAAACGTAATATTATCACCTTCTTTTGTGTCTTGGCTTATGTTATTTCAACCCCTAGACTTGGATATAAAGTTCACAAGCAATGGCCTCAAAACAGATTGCTGAAGTTTGGATGCTGCAGCTGCAAGTGATGGTATGTAGGCTACTGTAGGCTATGCTACGATGATTTATCATGACCTACGTACAGCAGGCTATGATAATTTATTTTGAACAATTGTTATCAACACGATTTTTATTACTGTGCGTGAGGATAGGCCTGTCAGCGACTGCAGATGTCAAGCCATTTTATTTCCCTAGGTGACAAATTCGTCGTGGTACCTCCAGAGGGTGGTATAGGCCTTCTCTCAAGAAATTCTGAGCAGTTGAGTTGCGCGCTACATGGAGAGCTCATGTCTTGAAAGGTGCCACCATGGACGTGTTAAAAATAACTCAGCTGTATCACGCGGGAAAAGAGAAGTACTGTAGAAACCTAGTAACACTGCCTTTTCCTAAAACTTTCATACAGCCTACATCCTCGATTATTTTTCTGATGAAAAAGTATGACGCCCTACATCGGCTAAAAGTTATTGTTCTCAGTTCCTAATGAATGGACGCTTCCCTGTCATTTAAATGGAATCCTCCCAAATGTGGCTCATGTGATGGTGGAAATGCGGTCAAATAAGTAAGCCTAAATCACTTGGTTTGAGTTAAAGAGATTCTCGAGATCTCTTGACATTCATGGCCAGAGAAGCTCAAGTGATTGGGTGAGTGCTATTCAACCAGTTTTATTTCTTTGTGCAGTGTGTTTAGGCTAAGGGCTAAGGCACATCCAAATAGTTATCTTGGTAGGCTAAATAGTCCTTTAACACATGTTATGTGTGCTATAAGTAAAGGCCTGTGGTTTTCTGTTTTCCATTGTTTACTACTCTGAATGTCAACAGTCGCCCAGTATCCCCATCCCCATGAATAGCTTAGCCCTTGGGAGCCTAGACTATGTGTTGTCATATGTGAAGTAGGCTTGTGCACTTTTATGTTTCTCTGGCCGAGCTCTCCTGTCTTTCCAGGGACATGTGATAAGCCTTTAGTGCTGATGTCAGCAGCCTTGGTCTGTGAGGTTGTGTTTTGAAGTCCTTCAACATCCATAAACACAGACCAATGGGAGCCACAAAAGGTGGTCTGTGCCTGGAAACTTTGCCCCATATCATTGTAAGGGGCTATATTGTTGTAAGAAAGTGCCTGTTGACTTCAAGGTTTACAGCACAGGGGTGAATGTGTCATGAAACTGTTTGTGTGTAGAGCCCACACGTGCTGGAGAATCATAAACTGAAATATCCAATTTCAGGAAGTCAGTTTAGGGTTTCCTCTGATAATCTGGTGTGCTATAGGTTTGTGTAGGAGACAGATATAACTGCTTCACAGCACATGATATGATATGAACATGTCTTTCAGTCTCTTTCTCTTCCTGTCTCTGTCTCTGTCACACATAAAAAAGGATGCTGGACGTTGCCTCAAACAAGTGAAGTAACCATAATTAGTCTCTTTCAAGTTATGGTAAAGATATATTGAAAGAGACAAGTAATCTTTACTTATTCAAGGCAACGAGTTTCCACACATTTTTCAAGTAATCATTACAAATCATTTTTGACAGTGTAGGTAATGTAGATTATTCTTCATGGATTGTGATGTCATACTGTAAAAATGTACATTTCAGTTCACATTTATTGATCAGTCATTTTTCTTTTTCAAGTGGATTGCCTTACAGTTCATTCAGTGTTCTTTGAATGAATGTGTTTCCCCGACATTTACATTGTCTCTTAAGTAAATTCCAAAAGTACGCCCATCAGTCTTTTTTCCTGGCTTCATCACACTCATGCATTCCAGATCAGAGGCATTTGAAGAAAGAAAGTGGATTAAGGAGATCAACTTGCCAGGAATTTTCTACAAGGTTTACAAAGAGGTCAACTTCACAGTGGAGGTAAAATTGGCTATTTTGTAGTATGCATAACCACCTGTGGCTTTTAGTAGGCAGCAATGAGTGTTTACAATGAGGATTTAAACCTAAGTGTGTATTGCTCTGTTCAGTTTTTCTGACTCAAAGATTTTATTCTCTCATGTAACATGATATTTTAACATACTGTAAGTATGCAGCTTGGGGTAACATGTTTATAACAGTTGACAGTAGACGGGTTTCCATCCAACTTGTAGAAAGAAATCCTTGATGGAAACACCTGCTAAGTTGCATCAGACCCTTAATGCGATTATAAATTCGATTCGCTTCAGAGAGGTGGTTTAACTTTTCATGCGAATAAGGTAAATGCGAATTAAGTCGATGGAAACACTTGAATTTGCATATATTCGCATGAACCGCATTTCTGTCCATAGACGTTAATTCCACAGCTGGTCGGAACATGTCACTTGATTAGCCTATCGTTCATTTCTTATTCGCATTACACAGTTGATGGAAACACATGCAGAGTTGCATAGTCGCCAGCTGAATTAATTCTATGCGAATATGAAAAGCGAATAACGTTGGATGGAAACCCAGTTAGTGTCATCATACTGTAACTGTTTTTTTAATGGTTTTTGAATTCAAACTTATGTTGATCATGTTACCGGCTTTTCTTACCTTTTACTTGGCTGTTTTCAAGGAAGTAGATCTTCTTTAAACAGAACCCCACATACTGTAAGTCCACACTGGTCTGTTGATGTTGTAATTCTTATTATTTACACAAGGCCCGGCCTACACATGATTGTGGTGCTGTGAATGGTCAACTATACAGTACATCTGTTATTGAGTAGAGACAATGTACAAATGTTTTTTCTGTAGCCATTTCTGTGTGTGTGTGTGTGTGTGTGTGTGTGTGTGTGTGTGTGTGTGTGTGTGTGCGTGCGTGCACGCGATTGTGTTTGATAGTGGGAGAGTTTGATAGTGTATGAGAGAGTGTATCTGAGTGCATGTGCAGTATACAGAACAGTATCATCCACATTTATAGGCATGTCTGTAAAGAGGGGTAACAAATCATCCCTTTTGGTGGTGATTTCTCTTATACAATAAAAATAACAAGGACAAGCCCAGTACAGCATCAAATTCTAAAAAAAAATGTAATGGAAACTTTTTTATTTACACTTATCCAGACAGGGTCAAGGGTCAGGGGACAAGATTGTTGACCTCTGTTTAAAAAAATCACCTGAAAATTCCCATATTTGCAATTAAATAATAATTAGGATGTTTGAATCAACTGTAACTGTAATTGACAGAATTGCCCGACCTGGGACCTGAGCTCATAATTCCCCCATGCACTATAGGGTGGATGGTGAAGGAGACATTCCGCAAGGATAACTCTAGGAAACTTACAGAGTGCTGGAGAGTAGCATCTTTGGGGTCTCTTAAGAAGTCACCTCCATGCTAATAGATTTAGAGAGCTATTTTCATTGGCCCTGGGAAGCTAATTAGGGGGCATTATATCATGAACTGCTTGAAATACATGGAAATTTCAAATCAAAATCTGTCTGTCACTGTCAAGACAGTAAACGCAGTACAGTACATTGAATCATCCTGTAGGTTAATGAACCAAAATGTGCTGTAAATCACCACAGAAATAGTTTACAGTTGCAAATAAATGTGGAAGGCACATTTGTTTTTGTTTGTGTGTGTGTGTGTGTGTGTGTGAGAGAGAGAGAGACAGAGAGAGAGAGAGAGCACGCACATGTGTGTCTGTGGTGTAGATCGACTGTCTACGGTGTTGCAATATTTATGTGTTAATCATTTATCAGAGTGACTTTTTGAAACCCATATAAGGGTTGCCTGCACTGCTGGTTCATTTCCAGCATTTCCTGAACTGAGACAACTAGAAGGATCTCAGTGAAGGTAAGTGTGTAAAGAGAGCTTGGTCACTTGACAGTCCTGGCTGTGAGCAAATGTAACATAGCACTCAATGTTGTGTCGGTAGATTTGTGTGACAGCAAAAGTATAAGCTAATATTTAACAATATCCAGTTTTTGACACATTCAGTATTCAGAGATCCGGATGTGTGTGTGTGTGTGTGTGTGTGGGGTGTGTGTGTGTGTGTGTTAGAGAGAGAGAGACTGTCTGTCCTATCTCTCCTTGACTGTAGTTAGTGTTTTGGGTATTCAACTTTATTGTACAGCTAGGTGTCAGCTGTCAGTGCTGTCTCATTTTGTGTAGGATCCAGCTTAAGGTCAGAAGCACTGTCACTTTCAGTATGACCCAACAACAGTAAGAATGAGTCTGATCCTGAGTGGGTTGTATATTTAACATACTGTATCTAACTTTGAGCTCGATTCTGATTTGCTTATAGAGATCCTGCTTTCACAAACTAACTAGTGAAATGGAGAATTGAAAAAAAAAAACACACAAGCATTACGCAAGCAAATGCACTACAAGCATTGCCATTTACCTCCAGTGACATCATAATTTGTGCATACAGAATATCCGTGCACTTCAGGATGTACTAGATGCCTTTAATACACAATCTTAGAAATGCCCTGCAAAAAAAAAGAGAAATGTGTCGAGTTTGTTTGCAGTGCAAGGCCTTAGAGGTTAAATGTGTTGCTCAATATTGTCCTAAAATCCAACATAGTAGTGCATGTTAGATTATGTAATACAGATGGCATTGCAGTAGTAGAACATAATGGCATAAGCAATGCACTAGTAGAACATTATAGGCAGTAGTAGAGCATTAAAATATACAAGTTGTATAATCAAAAATACTGTGTCGTATTTGAAATGACCTAACAGCACACATCCTTTTTAATTGGCCAAACAGTGTTCCGCGGTTATGGGGGAAGTCAAGTGTAAGTGTAAGTGTTTTTTTTTTTTTTTTTCATTTTTTATAGAGAGGCCTTGAGACCCGGAGCATTTTGATGCGTATGAAATCTAAAAGCCGTTCTATTGACAACTGAATTGGTTGCTGAGTGGAAGTGCAACACCCTGTGACTCATAGAAGCAGAGAGGATGTGCTGAGAGGGACCATTAAAGAGAGCCGAGATTTTCAGCAGCCAGACGCTGCAATGGAGCTGCTGGGTCTGAGACGTGGGCCAGTTCTGGGCCAGCTTAGTGCCATGGTCAGCCCTTCACTCTTGAGAGCTTTTTTCTTTATTGTAGCTCGTACGGTTATCCCCGCTTCCAGCCTGCCTGCGCCTGGTCTTACTCGGCACTTTCTTGAAGCACTCACCGTATGTCAACTTGTTTGAAATTGAGCCTGGCCGACGTGCTGTTTCTCTCTGTGGGGTCTCTAAGGCTCCCTTGGGCTTGTCGTTTTGTCTGGCATTATGTGGCAAGCCTCTTTGGATAAAATTGTCAGTCCCAGGGATAAGTGTGAGTGTAAGTGGTCCTGTGCTAGGGCCTGTCATGCGTCTGTATAGGCCTGTGCCTCCTGACGTTGTAATTGCAGTTTTATTTTCCTCCTTGGGATTACTGTCTGCCAACTCATAACTGTAAGAAGGGCTTGTCTGTCAGTTCAGCTGGTTTGCTCAGCGAACTGTGTGGATGGGTTATAATCCACAGCAGACATTCATGCTACCCCAGACACACGGATGGATGAATCCCCTCATACTGGGATGTCTACAGTGCTTGTGTGCTCTGTGTAGTATGAGGTTTTAGATTTTTTTAAGGTACTTGACCTAAGTATCTGCTTAAACGTTAATAAAGCAAAAATAAAGGAAAACATCAGAGACATATTTTATTAAAACACACACACACACACACACACTCACACACACACACATTGATAGCTGTGGCATACAGTATAACCTCCAAGCAGTCATGCACCAGCGCAAGCCTAATGTTTGACCACAAGATGGCGCTGGTGCTGCTTTAGGCCTATCAGATCAGAGGTGGTTGCGGGGATGACTTGATAGTGATCACGGATTATTGTGTGTTTATGAGCAGTTTGCAGCTTCTTATCGTGAAACTGTGTAAGCCTGTATCAGCTAGTCATTGCAGGGACAGGTTGCAATTATGAATTCATCTGGGGAGACAAAGAACGGTCTATAGATTAGCGTGGATGTATTGAACAGACATTAATCAGGACAAGCTGTACCAACATGATAATGTTGGTGACAAACAAAGACACACACATCTCTAATTCGGCAGATGCTTTAGTGTCGAGACATAGGCTAATCAAAGCTACAGTACAGTGTGTTAACATGCGGCTCTACCGGCGATTGGGTGGGTGGGTGTATAGTGTTGTCATGAGTTCATGATGAACTCAGTGCAAATCTTCTATTCTGGAAACACAACTTATCTGTCTAAAGATAGTGCTGATTGTTCGGTGCATTTGACCTACATTTTTGCTGTGCATAGTTAGAGAACAATCATGACTTTTGAGTTTGCAACATAAATGTAATATTTTTCACTGTGTTTCACAGTAGTAACCAAATAAAGATGATAATTGTAAAGTACAGTTATGCAACAGCAAAGGGTGAGTCCATATAATAGTACCTGAATGAGCCCGATTTATTGGCTCCGATATCAAAACTGTTATGTAACAACTCTTACCGTGCAACACAGCGAGTTACTCAATGTGCAGTATGCAGCGTGATAGAATTAAAGTTCAAAAGCAGAAGGCTGATTAAGTATGTCGTTCAGTTAAAAAAAATAAATTAACCGTGAGGCTGTAAAATATTTAGATATAGATAGATATAAAGTTAGATCGTGTATAATGTATAGACAGGTTATTACCTCCACCAAAGAGGTTATGTTTTCGCCGGTGTTTGTTTGATTGTGTACAAGATAACACGAAAAATGTGCTATAAGGAGGCATTAGGACAAGGAACAGATGATTAAATTTTGGTGGTGATCCAGAACAGTGTGTAGAATTTGAGCCCATATTGCTATGGTGACGGTCTGTGCTCTCCTAGTGCTTTTCAAGTTTTACAATTTAGAGAGATATAGATAGAGAATGGCCATTAACTTGATTTAGAGTAGATGATTGTCAGTAATTTCGGATCTTTACAATTATTATCACATTCTCATTCATATTGGTTAGGGATATTAGGCCAGGTGGATCAGACTCTCTCACTTCTATTGGATAAGAAATGTTGACAATGTAACAGGATGTTTGTCAGACCGTATACAATTTTGACGTGCATTGAGCCTACATGTATACTGTAGATCTTAAGGAATACGTTGGCTGCTGATGAAAAAAAAAACACCTTGAAAAAACAAGTGATTCAGGTCTTGAATAAATGCATGCCCAGTACCTACAGTACTGTATGGTCTTTAGAGCATTAAAAAACTTGTAATGGGTGGTACTTTGTATACATTCTTGTATTGAATGGTGTCGGTACTGTTGGTTCTCTTGACAACCCTACTGTTGAAAACACATTTGTGATTTGTGACCCTGCACCATGGCTGGCGAGGGAGAAATCCTCATCTACATCAACCTGTAAAACTGTAGCACAAGCCCAACCTATGCCCACAAGATGGCGCAGTTATGCTTTGAGGCCATCAGGTGACACATCCGTTGAGGCTATGAATGAGGTGATCTAATATTGGGCAGCCCAATTTTTTTTTTCAATATAATTGAGTCTGAAGGAAGTCAGCCTAGAATCACTCACTCACTCACTCACTCACTCACTCACTCACTCACTCATTCACTCACTCACTCACTCACTCACTCACTCATTTTCTCACACAGCCCCTGGCTTTGCCATGGAAGCCACTAAAGTCACGAAAGTAATCACACATCAACAGTGTCATCCTGATATTTACAGCATGGCTTCCTCTTTGTGTTATGCTATACTATTACATCTGATCTGAAAGGATTCCCTCTGTATGTATACCATCTCTACCCCCCCCCCCCCCTCCCCACTCTCCTTCTCTCCCACTCTTTTAGAACACTGAAGGTCAACCATGGGCAAGATCGAAGAAGTCGACAAAAACATGGCTTCTCAGTCATCTCAAAAGGTGTGTTAGAGAGAGAGACTGAGAGAGAGAGAGAGAGAGAGAGTGAGAGAGAGAGAGAGAGTGAGAGAGAGAGTGAGAGTGTGTGTGTGTGTCTTGTGTCTTCCTATCTACCTATGTTTATGGATCCTATGCAATGACCCTCAGGGATTTGTTTTGTGATGTTTGTTTTGTGAAAAAGATCCAGCCATAATCCTTGCAGTAAAAACCTGCCTTCTTCCTCTGACAGCAGAGAATAAGACAACAAAAGGTTTGTTTGTTTGAGACAGGGAGAAACAGTGAGAGAGAGAGAGAGAGAGAGAGAGTGAGAGAGTGTGTGTGTGTCTGTCTATCCTGCGCATGCACAGTGACGTCTACCTGTGTTAATGAATGCCTTGCAGTGACCCCCAGGGATTTAAGATGTTTGTTAAGTGAAAGAGGTCCAGCCATAATCCAGCTGTAAAACCCACTGCCCGCCGAGAATATATGCCTCAGAATGCCTTGTGTGCTTGCTTGTTCTAAAGAGGTCAGTGATTGTAACAGATGACCGCATTTGACACATACATGAGAGAAGGAGATGGCACAGGGACACAGCATGAAAGTAGGCCAATGGATAGCAGTATATGGCTTCCCATGAACATGCTATAGTGTATGTCCGGTTAATTGGCCCTGCAGTCACTCTGACTGGTTCTGCTGCTCTATGCTTGACCTTGTCCCACTTGCATTCCGTAGTCACTACATTATCTTATCTTTACGGGGTCTATGTGGATACTATGGAATACAGTGTCATAAAAAGGTGTACGTATGTATAGAACTGCAAGGGTAAATCCCAGTGCAATGGATGTTGCCTGAGGTTGTTATGCTGAAAATGGGTCGGATGTAATCGAGGCTGTTTTAGATTGAGTTCCAGATTTGTTTCGAAGGAATTGTGATGTCTCATTTGCACACAATGCTGATTGTGAAGCCTAATCCAGTAAATCTTTATGCGTCCCCTACATATGAATAGCTGAGTGTCTGTAGGATTTTACCATTGTATGTAAAAAGACGTGTTTAGATAGAGACGTGACGGACAGACGTGTTTAGATAGAGCACAGTTGTGTGGAGATCGTAGTAGATGTGATGGTGCCAGAGAGATGATAACGATTAGAATGATTATTCACATGCATGCTCAGTTCCTGCCTTGTCCAGTCTCCATCTAGATTCACAGATTTTAATGGGAGGGGAAATTCTCAGAGGAATGTAGATGTGCATTAACCCAGGCCAAGAAGCTTCACACATGATGACATTCTGCAGCACAACCCACACATACATTCCGATTTGTCTCATGCCTATTGAGTCCAGATTATTATGGCATCCTGTCAAACTCTATCTCGCTTTTAGTTTGCAACACTTGGCCTGATTTCACCTGAAAGTGTGCCGCTTTCATGCTGCTGTCCTGAAATAATCCCTGCCAAACCATGCTATCACAATCTAGAAAAAAAGGATGGCCATTGATATGAATTTGCATTGGCTTTGAGCAAGCATAATTTAGATTCAAGGAATGAATACCTTGTCCCTATCCATGACGATCAATTTAAGTGTCTGAGTGAAACACAGACCAATTAATTCGCAATTTGCTTTCCAGTTGTAATTAGTGAAAGATTTTCATCAGCAACTGTTCATTTATTTAATTATTTTCCACATATGGATTTCTTTTGTGCTGGTTTTAAAAGAAGTCATAATCAATGTTGGATGATGTTGCACTAGTTTATGGTTTATGGTTACCGGTATATCTTCTACAAGATTATTTTCTTCAGGGAAACTGACATTGTACTAACCAAAAACCAAACAAAGCCCAACGGTCTATTTTACAGGTTGTTTTGAGAATGGGGGACTAGTGGAACATGAGCACAGTAGATTTTTGTTTGATATGTAAAGATTAGAAAGTGGGTAGATTTGACTATTGCAACTTTAGGTTTGTTTTTTGTAGCCTGTCTGTTTTGTGTAGGCAGAAAAATAGATGTTCTGTCACACTGTTATAGTGACCTTTACGTTAGTTTGAGTTTTATTTTATATCGTCAGACACAAGGGACATTGTTTGTATTTTTGTTCGTGGTCCTTGAGCAAATTGGTAGTCTATGATTATGCAATTGAATTATCATTCCGTTATATTTTCCACCCACTCGTGTTTGTCGTACCTAGCAACGCTTGTGTTGTGAGCAAAGCCACTTTTTCTCTGTCACTCAAATCGCACGCTCATTTCCGAGTCTAAAAATACATCTTGTGTGGCTCGCCACCATGCTGACTTCGTCAGGGAGCGGAAGCTGCAACGTTGGCTGGCGCGTGAACTTTAGCCTGAAGGTGTCAAAGCCACCATCGCTTCTGTCATTTTAACCCCCTTTTTCTGTCCTTTCTCTCTCTCTTTCTTTTCTTCTCTCTCCTTCTCTCCTTCTTGCCTTTTCTGGTGTCTGGAATTCTCTCCTTTCTCTGCCTCACTGTGTCTCATTATGGCTTCTTACCTGTGCTACATGCAGCCCCCCCACCCCTCCTCCTGCTTGCTATTACTGTTTCTCTGGTTTCTCTTCTCTCTTTCTTCCTCTGTCTCTCTCTTTTCTCCTCTCTTTTCCTTTCATTCCTCTCTTCCCTTTCTTTGTCTCTGCGCTGTGCTCCAGGTACTGTATGTGGTGGTGATGACTGTCACAAAAGTACTTCGTGTGGGTGCAGACTGCACAGTGTGCAGATCGCAGCCACTGTCTACCACCCATAGACAATCTTGCTCCTGTGTGTGGGAGAGAAAGGGTGAGAGAGCTTCCAGTCCACGCTGCCTTTATACCTGTGTGCTGCTGGGCTGTCTTGGGTTCCTTGGCAGGTGGCAAGGGAGTAAATTATTTTTTTTTGTGGTCTGGAGATAACATAGAGAGAGAGGGAGAGAGAGACAGAGAGGGTGAAATTGGTTGGTGTTTAAGGATCAGATATGGAAAGGGTTTAGGAGTGGTTGTGCCTTCATACACACACATTATTCTGCAGGAGCGTTTTATGTTTGCAATTGCATGCATGAGTGTTCATGTTTGCATATGCTGTGTTTGTATACTTTATGTGCAGGGGTGTTCATGCAAATACGTGTGTGTGTGT
>JASCQY010000072.1:5033479-5046796 GCA_030264315.1 Sardinella tawilis | reverse complement strand
CACACACACACACACACACACACACACACACACACACACACACACACACACACACACACACACACACACAGTCATCACCAACCACACTCCTTTTCAGAAACAAGCAATTGACCGCCAGAAATATGTCGTCAGACCAGTTTGGAATATAGGCTCCATCTGGAATGCCTGGAATACGAATTATGATCTCATTTTCCAACGTAAATTTAAGCATTTCATATTTTGACAGTAGTTTCATGTTTTGTAATAACATCATACTGAATGAGTGAATGAATGAACAAATGAATGAATGAATGAATGGAAGGATGAATGAATGAATGAATCATAACTGTTGAATAACTGTATCCGTTGTCCCCTTTTCTATAATGCAAATTGACTTTACCAGGGTGAAATATCATGTAGCCTACCCTGGAACACTGCCTAAAGCCTACTAAAGTGTTTTATAGGCTATATTATACCAAAAACATATCTTTCCAATTTCCTTCAAGAGAACCTAAACGCATACGAAACTATGCAGCATGCAGAGGAGCGTCTTGTGTGCCCGGGAGCTCTCCATGGTGCTGACTGTGCTCAAGGCGCAGGCGGAAATGCGTTCCCAATGTAGGAAATTAACTTCATGAATTTTAGGTGACACAGGAAGGATGCTCAAATGAAATCAGTGTGATCTGTGACAACCGAAAATGTGCTGCGCAGTCGGTTATATTTCACCATCGGATGATGAATTTAACGTAGCCTATAATCCGCCGTACACAGGCAGATCTAGGTCATAAACAATCTCATTACATTAATTCATGAAGTGCGTGTCCTGCCACCAACGGGCTATTTGTGTTATTTTTAGAAATTTCGGGAACGGACGAAGGGTACCCATCAAAATGTGGTGAGTTTGCGCTACACTTCTCAGTGTTATGGAGTGTCAGGGTGTAAGGGTCATCAGATTTGTTTGCTTGTTTGTTTGTGTGATATGATTGACATATGAATGGACACATACGTCATCCCTTGCTTTTTATTAAAACTCTCGAGTAGAAACAAGTCAGATTACCACAACAGTGCAATAATCTTCTGAGTACAAATTCACAATCCCACACACCATTAACAGGAGAAAAAAAAGCTGCTGTCACCACCTAGTGGACATTTTCTGAAACAATTTGGAAAATGTGGAGGAGAAACTGCGTGGGAGAAATTTCACAGGATGCTGTTTGGTTTCTATACCGAGGATAAAATAAAGACATAAAGCCAGGTAAAATAAAGACATGGTATACTTTACTGGCATTTAATACATGTGCATTTTGTCAACTCTTTCATATCTGTATTGTGCGTTTATTTACTTAATTTGTGCTACTGTGCTGCATTAGAAAGACAAGCCTACAAAATCATTGTCTTGACACTGTTCTCTAAGACTAAGACTCTAAGAATGAGAGAAACTCAATAGAAAATATGATAAAACAATCACCGCCTTATTTGACTGATTCGTAACATATCTATTTTAATTTGTCATATAATCTTTGTACAAACAAGAAACCAAGAAAACCAAGAATGAGACCAAGATGACAAATGTGTTTAGAGTGAACATTCTGTCTGATCAAACAGACAAGTAGACACATATAGGTACATGACATTCACAAGATACAGTAGCCTAATATCTGTGCTCAAAAGTTCTCCCAGTATGTCTTTTCACCCAGAGAAAGGATATAGTTTTCTGATTGCTAATTACTATGGCTGTTTTAGTTAGCCTTCAAAAGAGCAGATCTTCTTCATAGGTGTGCTGTTAAACTCAGAAGACAGTATTTCTTTTCTCCGGGTGATATTCACCCATGGCAAGTGCTATCTAGTTCTGTGATCATGTTGAAACTGCACAGTAGCACCCAAATAGTAATGTTTTTTTTGTTTGTAATTTGAGTGTTCCCTTTTCATGGAATATCCTCTAACTCATAAAGCACTACACCCTGTGATATCTGCCTTTTCAGACACACACACACACACACACACACACACACACCTCTCACACACCACATCTGCAACCTCATGCACACACAAAGCTCCTGAAAATGGATCTCTGAGTTGTGCAAATTCTGCAGAGGATGGCAAGAACTTTCTAGTTTGGCCTTGAGAACCCAACTCCTATGGCAGAATTTCAACTTCAAAAGAAATGGTCGAGCCATTATACCATGTGCAAACAGCACACAGAGATAGCCACATGGAATTTTCAACAAAATGAGGCAGGAAAGAGATGATGGTCTAGCGCATGAATCTTATTAGATTTTCAATGTCTATGTCTGTTCAGACAACCATATAGTGATTGGCCAATGAAAATATTACTTCTGGGCAAATTTAGAGGGGGGAAACTTGAAAAAAAAATACTATTTTCTCCTTAAGCATTATTCTCTGGAAGTGAAATTGTGTAAAACACAATCATGTCTTCACACATACGTCCACAACTTCCTTCAAGTCCTCCATCGACAATCAAGCCCAACCAACTTGGCTTTCACATTAACTCAAAGCACTCCTACGTGCTTGCATGCTTTGCCTATTGTCACAAGACCTTTGCCATTGCAGGAGAAAGGAGGCACAATTCCCTTTTAAAGTGACGGGTCACTATTGAACACAAAGAGCATCTGGGTGATAATTTAGAGAGGACTGCTTTTGTGGAGACGTCAGATGAATATATAACACTTCTATAGGCAGCAGCATTAGGTGAAAATGGCCGACGCCAAAGGCTTGCCCTGCTGCTATTTGTCATGGGGTCACATGCGGACAAACCTGAGCTGCAAGCAACTGATTATGAAAATTCTTGCTTGCTGTGAGTAATAATCAGGTTTACAACATACCAATTGTATATTTTTGTAAATAGTGAATCCTTATGAATGAGCCTTTAAATGAGAACTTAGTCCATTTTTCAAAAATAGGAAGACAAAACATTATGTACTGTATTTTTGTAGTGTGTTCTATCTATGTCCTGTTCAATATACTTGGTCACCATTTTAATAAAAAGAAGTTGTTTGCCAACCTCAGGAAAGTACCATGAAGTTCAAGTAATGACCCATTCACCTGTTGACATAATTAGTGTGAACAAGGAATTGTGTGACTGACAACTAAAACTTTACATTCTTTGATAAGCTTTTGAGATCTTAGCCCTCTATAACAACGAGTTCTACTCCAATGAATTTATCTCTTTTTAAAGACATTAAGGACAAAAACATTTCTAGATGTGGTTTACATATACAGTACAGCACTTTAAATTACAATTTAATAAAAGTTTATGATGCTAAGCACCAGGTATGTCTCATCCTGATTTCTTACATGAGAACTTGATACATTGTGTCACTTTGCTATACGTAAAATAACAAAACAGCACAACAATCTTGATAAACCATCTCATATCATAGAGCCTCAAACCTTCCTGAACACTTCAAAGAGAGAAGCAACACAGTGCATCCTGTAGAAGAGGTTCAGGGGGATGGCGAAGTTGAGGACTGTAGTCCATATAGCAAAACCAAAGGTCTCCTGTTCCAGGCCGTTATCATACTGAGGACGACATCCAAAGGCAGGAAGGATCCAAAGCTGTGGGAGAGGACAAAAACACTGAGCCCAGTCATACTGAAATTCAATTAACTCTTTATGTAGGCTACTTACACCAAATATTACAGTGGCCATCCTCTTTTTGAGTTTTTAAAAATAGATTAGAATTAGCTTGGAAACTAATTCAAATGTGCATGTGGTTGGAAGTGTAGCCTGCGTATACTGGGTAAAAGCATTTCCACTGAAAGATGGCTATAACTTTATGGGCACTAATTTAAATGAAGGACAAATGAGTCAACTCAATCAGCAAAACATCTCCTGTGTGAATTAAATTATGTGGCTTGCGGACATACTGAGGTCATCCATCAGAGTTTAAGATTAGGGTCTTACTAGTCCTGCTGACTCTATTCAAAATGATTAATTATTTAATTAAGTCATTATTAAATTAGCTTTAGTTAGACTGAAGTTTATAGCCAAGAAACCAGACTCAAATCTATGAAAAAATAGAGTCTAGCAACAACAAGAATTTAGTGACTAGCCAGCGGTTCAGACAGATCAGCAGAGCAATTTGTCTTGCAATGTGCTTGCAGCTTACAATGTGTCTGAGTTCACAGAATACAAAGACTTTTGTCCTTCACTTTTGACCATCTTTTTAATCTTAGAGCCACTGAGAACTATGTGCTACAACATGACAATGGGAGACTTGCTGACACTTGGTCTATGTAACCTTGAGGCCTGTGCTTACTGAGATGTTGCACATGAAGAGGAAGACGGTGATGTTCTTGAGGATCTGCCTCTTCTTGCTGGGCTTGTCCTTCAGGCGTGGCCCCACGGGAAGTGGCACTTCTGAGGACTTGCGGGTGCAGCCGTACGCCTGGCCATTTTCAACAGGTTCGCTCTCCAGTGCACCACAGCACCTGTCCTGGTTGTCGTAGGCCCGGTTGATGATGCCGTCATACGGCGGACCCATAGACGCGGCCACTGAGAAGATCTCAGGCGCAACGCCGCCAGTGGTGGCGCTGCCACTGTTGGCCATGTCATTTTCATTGGCATCCTCGCACCTCTTGCGGTACAAAGACTCGACGATGAAGAGGTTCTGCACATACCTTTCCAGGACAGCCAACAGCGAGTAAACAAGGCTGCACCAGCGGTACCTTGGGCCACCGGTTGTCGCAGCCGCCGCCACCGCCACAATGCTGCACCACGACATGAGCCACGCGCCCACCGACGAGCCCAGCAGCAGCTCGGCGTCAAGCTGCCGAGACGGGTTCTTGGCCGTGTCCATGGGCAGGCCCTCAGCCCGGTAGATGAGTAGCCCGACAGCGCCGCCCCCACACATGAACGCCAACATGGCGATGCCATAAGAGTAGAACATGATGATGGCGGACTCACGCATGACCAGCGACTGCTCCACGTGGATGATGTACACCACTAATATGCCGATGGTGCTGGCCAGGGCCACTAGACCCAGAATGGGCCCCAGTATGAGGCCGGTGGTCCTGGTTGTGGGCTTCTTGCGATTGGCGTGGTGGTCGATGGTGCGTCCGATGTTCTTCCACATGACAAAGAGCATGGCTGAGACGAATATGTGGTACTCGATATTGAATGGATACAGGTAATACACGCCGCTAGAGAACATGGTGCAGGCGCTAGTGGTGCAGTTGCAGTCTGGCTCGAATTCCACTGCAAAATACAGTTATAACATAGTTATTGCTGTGTGTCAATACAGAATATAGTTGTTACAGATTTATTGCTATGTGTGCAAATACAGATATTACATATTTATTGCAGAGTATCAATATAAAATACAGTCATTATTTGCAGTGTGCTAACAAATGTGGGACAGACACCTCTAGACCTCTATTTGTACATCCAGTGTCAAATCAATGTATCCTTGCAAATCAATGCAAATTTCTCCATGGTCATCTTATAATTCCTGGAATCTCTCTCTCTCTCTCTCTCTCTCTCTCTCTCTCTCTCTCTCTCTCTCTCTCACTGTCTGTAAATGTGTGCACTTACATTCATGCATTTATTACACTCATCAAATTAATTTTTGTTCATTAAGACCATTTGAGTAGATATTTCCCTTGAAACTATGGTAAACGTGTCCATCAATCTGATTTCATCCATGAATATTCATTGACAAACTCCAAAGACGTTGTTAAGTTTAAACAGAAAGACCAAATCTGCAAGCCTTAAAATATACACACAGAGAAAATCACAACCTCCTCCAGTCTATGCGGGGAATAGTGGACTTGCTTTGAAGTTTTTAAATTAAGTCAACCTTGTAGAGTGCATGAATAATAAAATAATAAAAAAAATTACATATTTCAACTGCGCTCCTAAAAAGAACAGAACATCTGCATCTGCCAATACCAACAATCTACCACGGAAGACTGCCACCTAGAGTCACATCCAGGCCATTACACTCCCACCCCCACCCTCTCTTTTTGTTTTAGACCTTCAACCTCCTATGCCTACCAATACCTCTCCTTTTAATTAAGAAGGGGGAAAGAAAAAAGAGAGAGAGGGAGGGAGGAAAGGAGAAGAAGGGGAAAAAAGAAAAAAACGGTCAAGGCAGTCAGGCCCACCACCGTCCGGATATGAGGGAACCGTCGGGCTTGAGGCATATCGGTTACTGTAATTGCAGTGCCCATGGGAGTGCCGTGGAGCAGGGCAAAGTCGTCTGAGGTCGAGCGGGGAGGAGAGAGACGGGCGACCGTGTGTGTCGCCTGAAACCCAAGAGAGAGGCGTCGGACACAAACAGGACCTGTCGGATTACCTACTGCCCCCACCCCACCTGACCCCCTACCCTCAGCCCCAGTAACCCCTTAAGCGCACACACACACACACACACATACACACACACACACACACACATACACAACCTTCATCATGGGGAGCAGGCCCTCAACGTGAGCTTTTGTCCACCTCCTTGTGCAGTAAGCCACCCCCCTCTCCCACCAGGAGGTTATGTTCTTCTTGACACACACACACACACACACACACACACACACACACAAACACACCTTTACCTATGGAATGGTTAATGAAGCCTAGTGACGAGAGTCGTCTCTTGTGATTGTTCATGAAGTGTTCCGACTCTGACATCACCCCATTGCACCACAGCAAGAGATTTGTGAAGACAGCGTGAATCACGCCGAACCTGAGAGCAGAGAAAGCTAGTGATTTTCTCAAGCAGACTCAGTTTGAATGCAAACATGATGTGGGTTACAGGTGACAGAGAAGAAAATGTATTTAAATTATGATCTCAAGTGTTATTTACTGTAAGTGTGATTGATCCTTACTTTAAATCCATAGCCTCAATAACAAAAAGTTAAAACAATAATAAATAATATCATACCTTTACGAATGAACTGAGTTGAATTAAAAGTAGACATACAAGAAAAATCTGTGCATACAGTAATTGTGGTACCTTTCAAATGTCTTGTATCTCTTGATGACATCTTTAATGTGAAACCATAAAAAATGCACCTGGAAATAACAGGGGAATATACAGGTATCTAAGTAAAATTGTTATTGGAAATTGTCTCAAATCAGCTGTTACCACTGACTTCATCTTCATGTTCAATCAGTAACTGCATACAAAAATAGGTAAACAACAATAAATGAAACAAAGGACAACTCAAAGCCAGGTTTGAAAAGGGAGATGACGGGCTACAATGACAGGATTATGTAGCTGAAACTCCTTATGCTGGCTGGCAAACAAAGACGCATTATGCGCGAGAGGGACCACCCCTCGCAGGGATCTGAGAGACACTTGAGCTGCTTTGATATGAAATGACAGAGAGACACGGGCTTTTATTCCCTCGTGCGGTCTTACCAATGGAGCGTTTTGCCCTCACCCACCTGAGATATTGTGTGGACAGCATGGATGACTGGATAGACGACGATCACAGCGGATATGCAGGACTGATATCCCACAAAGTAACCAATACGGAAAGCATCCATGATCAGCGATAGCAAAGCCAGCAGTGACAATCCCCCTACATGATGACAACAACTAAATCATTTAGAAATTAGACATGACACCGTTTTTCCAATTGAAGTTCAAGTCTCTGTCGGCTAATTGAAGCACAAGCGTATGAATGAGGGATTTGTCCTCAGAAATAAAAAAGGCATTTTTATTTAAACGAGATGTATACAATTGGACAATTACTGAGTCCACTAAAGTTAAATCGAACCTTCCCTTGTTAAAAAAGTAATACAAATGTGAAAAAAGTGTGAAACGCATCCAAGTTACCTCTTATCCAGCTTGTTCCAGCGTGTACATCCTTCTCTAACAACAGACTCCTCTGCCTGTCCTTGCGCACAATGTACCACAGCATCCATGAAAGCTGCAAAATCATGAGGGCGGTGAGAAAGGACAGCAGGTGCTCCTCATGAACGAATGGTCCACGGTTAGCGAGGGCGAGCATAAGGGCCACTCCAATCAGCAATAACTGTGTACCATACTGGGCACTCAGGATCGCCGCGTTTTTCTGAGGGTAATTTTCGGTGAGACGAACTTTCAACTTTTTCATTAATTTCTTTTCCCCATCAGATGTAGAAGAGGATGATGAGCTGTTGCAGTACTTATTTAGGCACATTATATCCAGTCCGCCGTGTTCTACCATGGCGCCAAGTTCTATAGGACCAAAATCCTTGGAAAGAGACGCGTCAACACGGAGAACTTTAAGCGCATTTGGAGAGGGCCGGCCGCGTAACCTGTTGCAATCGACATGAACTGCATGGAGAGGGGCAACATGCCAAACATCCCACCTCTCCCGGAACTTCCGGGAGTCTCCCGTAGCATTGCTTACACTTTTTGATATCCTTGAACAAGCCATGCTGTCAAATAAAGTAATAAGGCAAACAGGTTTTCCTTTTTTATCCTTTTTTTCAGCTTTCACTTTGCGGGAACTTTTTTTTCACTGGTAGGATGTCAGGACATGTCTTCTTCATCAGCCCAGGTTTCCAAGGTAGCCTACAATTAAGAGCACGATGAATTTCTCCTTATGTCTGAAGGTATTTTATGCGAATAACGGAAGCAAGACAGTAGCCTATTTTGTGCAGCATGCTTTGCCATTGTCTATTTGTTGATAATTTTGTTGGCTCAAATAACTCAAGCAATATCTGTGCATCTAATGTTTTACTTGAAGCATCGAGCCTACCCTGGAAACAGCGTTATTTTCCTCTTGTTGAAGTCTCTGTTGGCCTACTCCGTGTCACTTTCTGTGTGAAACGGTGTTCAGCCTAAGCTGACATCGTGGTGCATTTCACAGATGGTAGCCCCTCCGAGTGAAGGGTCTGGACAGGGGAGCAGTTTATGGAACTTCTGGTCAATTAGAATGGTTATCTGATATAGGCTTCCTGTGGCTTACCACACGCTTCCTTTCTCATGCATCATGATTAACTGATGAGTAAGTTAAATGTATTGACACCATGTGAGCGGTCTGTGATAGGATTGTTGCCTGTTGTGAACGCTTTAAATAATCAATGCACTCCCGTGGCCAAGAGTTTTTCAAAGAAGGATGCTGACGGGGGTAGAATCAGATTTCGTTTAATAGATAGCCTACAACCCTGACGCAAACCTAATTACAATTTTCT
Source organism: Sardinella tawilis (assembly GCA_030264315.1). Lineage (NCBI taxonomy): Eukaryota > Metazoa > Chordata > Actinopteri > Clupeiformes > Clupeidae > Sardinella > Sardinella tawilis. Next base: position 5,037,673 of record JASCQY010000072.1, on the reverse strand, counting down.
TTAAGAGAACTAGTTGGGCTACAGATGTAATGTTTCACTCGCTATTGTGTAATAAAATGAACATCCATTAACTTTTTGGAGTCAGCTGTGCTTTATTAATAATTTATATACGTTTCTTTGATTCTGTTAAAATACAGACCTCCCCAGGTCACCATAATATAAAGGACAACGTCTCCCACCTGTTGCTCATGTGAGTATACTCTTAGTGAGTGTGTTAGAAAAATGTGATGACCTGTCAATATAAAATGGTGCACGAAGCGATTTGAATGGAACTAAATTGTGCTGTTCAAGATCAATTATCATTGAAGTTCATGACCCTTCTGTTACATGTGTAATAAAAGTCCCTCCTTAGGTTTAGTGTAAAATAAGTCTAGAGGATCATATTATATCCTGCGTAACTCGTTGTAGAAAATTGTCCATTCCAGGAAAAAAACGAATCTCCAAGTGAAAATTCCAAGTGCAATTCGGCAGTTCCTAGAAACACTAGACCCAGAAGAGCGGACATTTGATATGTACCTTTACTCAAATGCTCTCCTACATCTAACACCTATTTTAATTTAGACAGATGAGTTAATGGGACCTATCAAACCATTTCAAAGTGTTTTGATAAGGCTGATCACTGTCACCTAAAACACACACTTTGAGATAATCCTTTTATTTTCATTGCCAAGTGTTTCTTTCCAAGATCTAGGGGAAAGAAAGGAGTGTAATCAAGTTTCAGTTCTATTCTGTCAAACACACAATGGCCCTTTATATATACCTAGGCAATGCTTTGGACCTCAGAGTCATCTCTGAAGCACATCAAACACACAGCTCTGCAACTGTGCAACATAAACACACAGAGTATGCATTTACAAAACTCTCTTGAAATATGATCCAGTTAACAAGACTTGTCCAAAGATTCTGTCCTTTTGATTCAGGTGTTTATTAGGTCACATTTTAGTTGAGGGTGTCTACAGAAGAGTGACATATGCTTGTCATTAACATGATGTGACACATATCATGAACACTAGTGAGACATCAATAATGTTTATGACTGTTGCCATTAACTTATCAGTTGTTGTAATATCTGCACTCCAAACATTACATTACAAAACCCAACTTTCACTTAATGATTGTCATAAGCATTGTAAAAGTGTCATTAATGTTCATGATACGCATCATGTCATGCTGACAGGCTCACGTCACTCTTATGAAAACACCTTCAAATAAAGTGTTAGAGTGCATTATTATGTTCATGTGCATTTTTGCCAAGACTTAAAAAAAATAGAGCAACATACATTACGATCATATTTAATATCACAATCATAATGTTAATATCTCCGATATGTTTTGGCCCTTTGTGATGCCATTCTCAGAATATGTACTATTGGCGATTATTGTCATGCTACTACAATACTCCACTTTTTTTCTCACTTAAATAAAAGAATCAATGACCAAACATACTGATTCTTTAATCTGGAGTTAAACATCCTCCTTCTATCAGAAAGTCAACACAAATGACTGCAGCCAGCAAAAAAAAAAAACAAAACAGAAGTCCATTCTCTGCTAACTGAATCAATCTGAAAATGATACACTAACCAAACATTTTGATCAAGTAATTATCTTAATGGCTAATTAGATGAATGGCAATACCCTGGGAGTAAGACAGACTCTTCTGTTCTGTGCTGTCTACAGACTGCTCTGGGGTTTTGCTGAACAAATCAGTCATAGTAAGTGATCTGTCTTAGCCTACTCAAGAGAGCCACACCTTGTGTTTGACTAAAACTTCGCAATCCTCCATATCTTCAAACCACATTGTCCCCCACCCTGAAAATACCACATAAGACATACAAATACAGAAATGCTCACAGGAGTGTGTGCCCTGCAACAATATAACTTCAGCAAAATCAACACTGTCACACATTCAAACTCACCAGCATCAGTCTACATCAGAAATCATTTGTACCAGCTTTTGGTTGAGTACTGTAGCTGAATTTCACATTGAAATATTGGGAAATCATGTGTGCCACATTCGATGACACTAGTAATATAACAATTCTTATTTTTCCATATATATTCAAATTCAAATTTGACTTAACCAAACTGTCTGTAATATTAACCTTTAAGCTGCAATCAATCACTTTCAGGTTCACAGAGTTTTATGAATAAGATCACATGGGTCAAGATGACTTGCCCATGTCTTTTCCCACCTAATGTAAGGTGTGGTCAAGACACCTTAGTCATTCCTCAAAGTAGGAAAAATAAGAGAACACACAACAGTGAAGATGAGGTGAAAGTGCATCAGGGTTTCCACTTCATTCCAGGGAACATTTTCCATGAACGTTCCATTCCACTGAATGCAGTATAATGGTGTTCTAAGCATCGCACAAGAGACTAATTGGCTCCTCTTCATGCCAAGCTATTCTGCTTCTTATATTACCCATTGGTCTTAGGGTATAGTTAGGTAGGTATAGTGCCTTCTAGGCTGCAAAAAGACCAATCTAAAGTTAGGGTAAGTGGAAGGTTCCCGGAAGCCTGGAGCCTGGAAGGTTCCATTGAGGGCAAAAAACGCCATCCAGCTCTTATATCCCACATAGCAAAGAACTAGCTTGGTGGACCAGACTCTTTGAACTTCACTGCACTTTGTGGAGAGTCTGGACACTGTTAAAAGGCATGAATCTACTTAGCAGTGGGTGGGTACCTTCTTTAAACTTTAAACCTATTGGTTCTGCCTTCAATTACTGTTTGCTGATTGGATGCAAAAACGTCTAGCTGAGGCAATCAAGGCCTTTGAAGAGTCCCCTGTCTAGGTACTGTTGCCAAATGCAGCATTGAGTGGAGGTATAAGGTGGCGCTAGCCTGGCTGGCAAATACCATTCATAGCACCTGATCTTGAATATGCATATCCAAAATATAACTAAAACTGCCAGGCCAGGTGACAGCTGAAATAAACACACGCTCATTCACACTCTTCTCTGTTGTAAAGCTTCCCTGAACCAAATAAGAAGACAGGACGGCAGTATAGAAAGTAGCTGCATCTAGGGGTGACCAAATCTCCTAAAGAATGAATAATTCAATGAATTAATAAATTCTAACCTCCACAGACATTTGAGTTGCCAATGCTATAACACTTACACCAGGTCAATTCACTAATAATTCACTATCAATTATCCCAGCTGCATTAGCAAAAATGGTTTAACAAATATGAAACCAAGCTTAAAGTCATGTCAGTAACCTCATCTTAGCACAATTTCCGTTGGGTAACCTCTAAAGGACAATGCACGCAAGCTCATGTTGGGAATTGGATGATCTGGTCAGATTCTGTAAGATTAACTTCGCTTCAGAAGTTTTGAGTTTCCTCATCATGTGACTAAACTTTACTAAAAAAAACACATGACTCATTTACAAAAATATTTAGCAAAGCACTTTCATTTTACTGGTTTAGAGACAAACATTTACAATTGTGGACAGCATAGTTAAAAAAAAGCTTAAATTAAAATTATGGTAAAAGACATATAAAACTGCAATAGAAACGGTTTGCTGAAAAGTGAGACCTTATACTGTATGTACTTGTAAGAAGTAGCAAAAATGTCTGAATATCTTGGATGTCTGTGAAAACAGAAATGAAAGAGAAAAATGACAATTATTCACAGCGTTAAGTCATATATCTGCATTTACATTGCAGTTGTATATTGTAAGTTAGAAATGCTTCAATGGTCATGCCAGCTAATTCTAGTTTGGAACAATATAGTGTGGTGGAGTTAGGGGAATAGGAAATCAGATTGAAACAGGATGCCACTGAAAAATCTTCTTAAACTCCAGAAGACATACCTTTTTCTTGTCACCCTAGGAGTGAGATGAACATCACAACTCCCATGAACTGGGTGAAGAGGATCACAGGAGTGAAGAAGGACCACACGGGCCAAAGTGCTATGTTGAAACTGAACAAAAAGGAGCAAAGGTTACTCTTAACATATAGTGTATTGTGCACGTCATCTGTCCTTGCCTGTTTGAGGGCTGATTTTACAAACATTACAAGACAAATAAAGGCTACAACCTACATAGGCAAATTGAAATGTCAAAATTCAATCTTTTGTTTTGTTTTGCTCTGTAAAAATATCTCAGTAGCCTGGGTTTGCCCATACTTCCTGTGACACTGCACAAAATTTTGTGTTCAAGTCAGTATGGCCAAGCTGCCTATTTACTGCATTT
>JASCQY010000072.1:5016993-5033379 GCA_030264315.1 Sardinella tawilis | reverse complement strand
CCAGAATTTCAGGCACCAATGAGAAGCAAGCTTTTACTCCAAGGTGAAGGAGGCGGGCTAAACAAGTTTAACATTGACTCTGCCTTTGAGAAGGCGGCTGGTATGTGAGATTGGCCAGACTAAGCTCGTATGAGCTTTGATGGTCGTGAAAGCCAGGCTAATATCTCAGGGCAATTCCACAAAAAATGTACTTTTTGTCATGTCCTAAAAGCCAATGAAATATCATGGTATTTGTATGATGTGACTAATTACGTATTTCTCTTTCATGCAATTTTTCAAAGTTCTACAAGGAGGAGCAGGCCTACCCAAATTTCACAAAATCATTCACATCATACCATACCCTGACATTTCATTAGCATGATGGACGTGACAAAAAAGTTTATTTTTCAAGGAACCGTCCCTAAAAACAACCAAGAAATAGAACATAAAACAAATCTCCTATGGCATCCCATTCTACCACTCTACATGGACACGGTGTTCGAGAAACTGTACTGGAAAATTTAAGTCTGCCAGTAAAACAGACATTAAAAACACTGATCCACAAATACATATATGATTAATGGGAATCTATAGTCCATCATATACTTGTCACAGAGCGTCAATGAGCTTTCTGACCTGCAAGAGGCTGCTATAAAGGCAGCAGTAGTCACTGGTGGTATAGCAGGGTATTCCTGGTCATAATGTTGAATGCCTTTACACCACTCCAGGTATATAATGCAGAATGCAGCCAGGGCTAGGCATAGCCCCAGCAGTACTAATCCAACATTGAACCACCAGCTGGGGAGAACAGAGGGGAAGAGATCAGTGAGACACCTGAGCAAGTTCAATTCCATTTTGTTTTGGCATTATAAAGCGTCTCAAGATCCTGTTCTGAAACACCCAGTAGCAAACAGAGACGTCACCTGAAAAATCCACGGAAAGATGTTCTATAAAGTAGGCCTATAGACAGGCAAACTGCTATAGGACACACATGTACAGGACTATAGCTTAAGAATTCAGACTAGTCTAGGCCTTAAGACAGGATCGAGGCACTATAAAAGATTAGCAATCAGAATTTAGAGTTGAAAACCTTTAGTCTAAGCAAAGACAACATATGTAGTCACCTCACATCACTAAAAAAATAAAAATACCTGTCAACCCTTGATATTTTACCGAAAATATCCAGTATTTTTCATAATTATCCGAAACGGCCGCACCCATTCTTCTCTGTCTGATTGCGCCATCATTTTTTGGCACATAATAATCAAACATATCAAGTGAAACAGCAGAACCTGACCTTTCCATCGGTTCTACTAGTTTCTACGATGCATGGTTCGTGAGATAGTTTGCGCTGAATTAATGTCAAAATTAATTACTCTAATACAGTTCTGTGTCTATGTCATACACATTCTTCTCTTTGAATTATTGCACGATTTTGTTACTCCCCTCTGGCAAACTGCATATGAAAATAAACAGGAGGTCCTACTGATTCCAATGGTGTACAGCATGCATCTGTATGGCTAGCGATTATAACTTCGAACTTCTGCAGAAGTTTCAAACCCCTGTTTGTCATATAGCCAGGGCAGATGCCTAATTAAGAGAGAGAAATGTCATGTACATCTTTTGAATCCCAATTCTTGTCTGTGCAGTAAAATGGCCTATGAAAATGAAAATATGAATTAAAATATTCTGTCAGTAGACTACAGTAAATTGTGAAGGGTTAATTAAGCATTTTGGACCTCATACCACTATTCAACTACACACCCACTTTTGGTGGGCGACTTATTAAAAATTTCCCTTATGTTTGGGTTTCAATATGGAAATTTCCCTATAGGCCTACATTTTGACCCTTCAGTTAAGGAATGTAACTGTTATCAAGCTCATGCAACATAACTACCTCTTGATATCTGTGTTTTCCATTATGACAGTAAAGAAATCCACATAGTAGGTCAGCCCTATGGAGGCTAGGATCCAGAAGATGGAGTGTCTGTTAATGCGAGGGAGTGGTTTGACATCTTTCTCTTCTTTACCTATACAACACAATGGAGTTTAATTATCAGATCAGTAATGCACATCACCCTGAAAAACAACAGGCCCACTTTTGACTTATCAATTTAGCCTAGGCCTACCACAAACAATGCGGTTCAGCATGAAGCAGCCCCAACAAATATCTTGTCCAATGATGAGCAGGCTATATTTTTATGTGAATTATGAAGCCCACCTCACACAATAACGTTACTGGCAAAAGGACAACTAGTTGAAGTGACACTTTTTTCACGGCATAATCTAGCCGTAGCCTAAACATGAAGATGCATGACAGTAGGAATGCTGGAGGGGTGCCCGTCACAAGAAGAACAGCTGGGGGACACAGTGGCTGGTCATCTCAAAACAATGCAGCTGGTGTTGCCAGTACCATGGCACCCACTGAAGCTGTGGTTTTTAACAAAAGCTTATCTGACACGACTGCGGAATTGTGTAAATAAACGTTGTAGGCGATCTTTTTGAGAATGCCCATTATGTTTCAACATGCATACCGTTCAATTTCGTAAGGCTTTTTGATGACAATCGACGTTGGCGTTACAAACGTTCGCTAGACAGTGTCACAAGTGGCACACTTTGATATTTTTTCTTCAACGTGTAATGTCTCTTATTCACTGTCAAACTACACAGACAATTAACATTGCTTGATAAATTCAGACAGCACGCTGACTTAGCCTTAGTTGCCCGTTTTGGTCAGGGATATGCTAGCCTAACGTCAGCATAAAGTGACATTTTCTCGGCCCGGTAAACGTCAGCAAAAATAAAAGACTCACTCTTTTCTTCTCCATCATCAGAGATTCCTTGCAAAAGCAGTTCGGCATCTCTTTTAAATCGATTTCTGAGCGTCACTAACTCATTTTCTGCAAGAAAGTCTGCCATGGTTTGAGCAGGCAGTCTACTATGGAGTTGACTTCCGGGAAGTGACTCGTGACGTGTTTTTAAAGGACCCGCGGATGTATTGATTATGGGGCCTAAAGGGAAAAAAAAAACCTACATCTAGGATCTACACTTAAACTTTAATTACAAGTGGTATGACCAAAGTTGTTCTCATATATGTCTCTGGTATGACATGCAACTTGATGATCTCATGTGAAAATGTGTCCCCATATGATAAGCAATTTGTTGGTAGCCTAGGCGTACATGTTATCAATTTGAAAATTTCTTTCTTTAGGCCAACACTAAAAAAACAGACTTGAAGGCACAAACTTGGCTGAGCTAAAGACAAAAAAACCCTAATAAAACAACAACAACAAAAACAAGTGAAGGTTTGAAGGAGGATATGGAGGAGAAGGTGGTGAGGAACTGAGGTGGTCTCTGACAAACCAAACTAGTTTATGGGATAGGAGGGGTCAAGATGGTCCCCCCAGGACTAATCAGACATCATGTATTTGCCAGTCCTACCTGAGAGAGGGTCATCCTGGCGTCCCCAGTGCACCCTGGAGTGACTGTCAAAAATGTCCCTCATAGTTCATAAGGTAGCAGTTCACAGAGTTCAAACAGTTTGTCATGCCAAGATTGCCTGGTACCCGTATGCTCAGAGGGCAGCAAGTGTGGTATATGATACCAGCTAGTGTAAAGAAATGCGAACTATTAAACAAGGTAAGCTGTTTTGCCTACCTTGAGCAGGATTTTTTTTTTTTTTTTGTTGTAGCCCAGCTAGTGTTTCCCAAAAGAACTGGGCTACCTCTGATATATCCTATCGTAGACACAAAAGGTATGAAAAGAGGGGGAAAAAATCAGAGCAGAACACAGTTCAACCTCTAAGAGGATCAGTGTTTCAGGTGCAAGACCAACAGGGCTTTATAGAGGAACGTGATATAGCAGGAGGGAAAGGGGGGGAATCACAACAAAAGAACCAATGTGGAAAATTGGAACAATAAGTGAACAAAAAAGCTGACTGACTTGATGTAGTCACCAGGCATGACAAATGGTGTGAACAGATAAACATGGAACCTATTTCAATGCCAGTGCCAACTGTCATTTATATATATATATACTGTACGTTACTGCAACAGTAATCAGTTAGGTTCAAAATGATAATGGATGCCAGTTGTGGATCTCTTACTAACATAGATGGCCACTGAAATTGATTTAATTTGCTGAATACTGGTACTTTTTCATTATGGTATCGCTGATACCATAACAGGGAATTTAAGACAACACCCTCCCCAAAACTAAAAAATTGTACTGATGACCAGTGTTTTTTACCCCTCAACAGTCTCTGTCAAATCAAAATTTCTTTGAAAACTACTACTCCCAGTAGGCACCATAGGGTCTTATCTGAAGCGTATACTTTTACATAGCCTACACATTCCCGTAACGGTGCGCTGCACAGTTGCTCTGGAGCAACCCTAGCCCCTTGACTTCCCCCTGCTAGGCAGTCCTGGTGTGCTGGGAATGGGTTGGGGTCCAGGAATGAGGGGGTGTTTGCACTGAAGTCCACTGTGTAAAGGATGTGAAAGACTATCTCCCTTATTCCCAGAATGCACTTGATATTGGCCTCTGAAAACCTTTACACTTCACTGAACTTGAAACATATTGGATAATCCCTACAGACATACACACAAACCTTATGCTCCAAAAGGTAAACAAGCTGTTACCTCATTGCAAATATCATACAACAAATAGTAAATAGTTTCTACCATTTCAATTTTGCCATTGTTCAGAGGCCCAATTCTTAACTGTCAATAAATACAGTAAGATGATGAACAGGAGTTGCTTTCAAGAGCAATGTGGTATGGTGATCGTCGTACAGTATTACAAACTAGTAGCCTACATACTCACAAGGGTTAGGGTTAGGGTTAGTATAACAGTATGTTATGAACTACAAAAGTGTAATCTTGGATTCAGTGGTTGGGGAGTTATTTCATATTTTCACCGTTTTGCCTATTCCAAGGTTATACTCTTCTCACACTACAGTTAAAACAGTTAAAAAGTGGATCTACTGATCATGCCCAGTGATTTTACCTGATGTCTCATTGTCCAGGGAGACAAAGACACAAACAAAAAAGAAAAACAAAACAAACCAAAACCAAACAAAACAGCAAAACAAAAAAAGAAGCGGGGGAGCTTGAGCAACACCATTTCCTTCTTTTGTGGCAGTCATAATACTGTAACTGGATTGGTAGGTGATGGTAGGTTTGCCTTGATATGGGTTCACAGTGGCACACACCCATGTGGTTAAATTTCCCAATCCTGGCACACTGTATCACAGCTCAGTTTTCACTGGAATAATGTCTCAAAATCTCAAACTGTAACCAGTTTGGAGTCCTAGTTTTCTGTCCAGTTAAGATAAGGTTTGGGGAGGAACATTTCAAAAGTGGCCAATGAAGACCTTCCAGATCACACTGTACGAACTTGCATGTTCAACACCAGGCTAATGTTTAAAAGGAGGTGGCACACTCACACACTCCCTCTGATAAGAGCTTACTCAAACCATCTGTGTATTAAAGGACTTGTTTACAATCTGTGCCAAACACAAAGTCAAATCATATGGCCATACAAATGAAACAAACAACAAAAAAAAAACACTGCACTGCTGTGTTGGTTTAGCAACACGGGCATATAGATAACTGATAATGCCAATATTATGAACAAATATAATATAAAATCCCAATGCCCCTCCCTAACCCTAAGCCCTTAAAGACTTAACTGGCATGAAGAGGGTTCAGGGAGCACTGGGATTCATCCAAATGACTGACCACATACTGTACAGTAGAAGACTTACTGTGGACACTTAGAAGTACACAACTACACTACCAAAATATCTTTACCTAACCAAGCCTTACCAATGGTAGGCATTGGGATCTGTGTGTGTGTGTGTGTGTGTGTGTGTGTGTGTGTGGAGGGTATTTCATTGGAGTTGTGTTACCTTTTGGAAATAATAAAACTGACATCAGAGTACTTCCACAAATGTAATATGAGCTCTTGCCAATGATGGGAGAATGGAGCTAGTGTGTTTATACGGGAATGATGGGGAATATGTGAAGCCTACTGTTCTTCACACTTGATATTAGCCCTGTCTGTCATTGCAGCACTGGGAGTAATTGCAGGAGCCAAGAGTGAAAGCCGATAACAAACACAAGCGCACACGCACACACACTGTCTCTCTCTCTCTGTCGCACAAACACACACACACACACACACACTCTTTCTCTCTCTCTCTCTGTCACACACACAAACACATTTAAGTAAAAAAAAAAAAAAATACTGTTTTCAACAGTCACTCATGTCATCATCACTTGCATGCAATGATATGAGCATCAAAACACAACACGTGTTTTTGCTCAAACACACACACACACACCACAACTTCATCAAGAGAAATGTATTTGTGTGTATGTGTACACCCCTGTGAGGTGTTCCAACGAAACCTTCCAAAAGCTGAGCCGTTTGCTCCAGGTCAGTACTCTAGTCTGACTAGATTAGGAGGTAACAGGTGTGTGGTTGGAAGGCAGAGCAGAGCAGAGCCAGACACACATCCATCCTCACAATTCACCTTTCAAATGCAGGTGAGCTCCCTGGAGATCGCCATGCCAGCCTGCATGACTCACACACACTCAGATTCAAAGTCATCAGCTTTCCCAGCAACTCTGAATTAATGCATACAAACACACACACAGCAAGTCCCCACAAATAGCTTGAGGTGTGTGTGAGTGTGTGTGTGTGTGTGTGGGGGGGTCAGCACAGTGTGTTCCAGCTGATGTCAGGGACGTCAGCACATTGCATTGCGTTCACTGTCATACAGAGAGATTCTTACGAAATACATCTTTGTTGTCTCCTGGGAGAGAATCAACAAAAGCTAAATCAGAGGGAGGGACTTAGGGAGGGAGTATTTTTAACCACACCATAAGCTTAGAAGTACAGTATTCAAATCACTAATCATTACCCTGGAGAGAGAGAGAGAGAGAGAGAGAGAGAGAGAGAGAAATACAGTGTATGGTTTTCGAAAAGGATTACTCTGACATTCGGATTGAAGCTTGCTTGCTCCCCTTGGTGGATGCACTTCAGTTTTATTTTTCATTTACTGTACATGTCAGCATAAAGCAAATGACAATGTCACATCTGAAACATGTGTGAGAGAGAAAGAGAAACAGTCAGTCAGTCGCACCAGCGCTGTGGAAAAACAAAAGCCATTAGCTCATAATGAGCCTGAAAACAAGTTGTGAAATACAGTTACAGTTTCACCATAGGGTGTTGTGAGAGGCACTTTGTTTACAACTAAGGAAGGTGAAGGAGGGGAATGATGTGCTTCATAGCTCAGCTGATTAGACTCGGGGAAATGCTTAGAAGAATGCTGTGGTCAAGATGTACTGTAACAGTGAAAATAGATCATTATAAAACATTAAACCTGCACCCATGTTCCCATGAGCACACCCAAGTTGCCAGAGGGATATCTTGAAATCTGTTGTCAGACTGTGGATAAGCAACCCACTAGTCCTTTTCAAATTTGACATTACTTAATTTCTTCATATAGTGTTTCTATGTACTGTAATCCGATTTTCAATCTAAGCTAATACTCATAACCCAAGGCCTGGCATCCTATGACATCAGACCAGCAACACATTACTGAATTTTTTTTTGCAACCTTGCATGCTTTGCAACCTCAGACCTGACTGATACTTTGTTAATAGGCCATCGCATTTGGTAGTGTAATATTGCATATATTGATTATAATAATTCTATCCTACAACCCAATTAAGTCATTACACTGTAGATAGATAACCACAACAGTGGCTCAGAGAAGAACAGGGTGCAGTGAAATTGGTAATTTGTTGGACTACTGTTGAAACAACAGGATCTGTCTGTCGGTATGTCCAGTCCATTTGCCCATTGTTGTAATTCATTAAATCTCAATATCTTAATATCTATGGTTTCCTGATTAAACATAAATAATTTCATGACACTGAAATCAGCCAATCAGCCATATGACAAGGAAGCTTCAGTAAAAGATTCTGTGATCCAATGCGGAATACTTTCATTTGTTTAGAACACACAAGAGAAATTACACATCTTTAATTACGTTTGTGGCCATATTGATTTTATAACGCAGCCTATAAAGATCTGGTTACCATCAGCACCAGAACTCACTTATAATTCTCCCAAAACAGGAGTAATAGCTTCCATAATACCCAGGGGCTACAATATATAATTACAGGTAAGCACCATGCTGAATCGGGATCAGTTTTAGCATGCAGGATTAGTAGAACTCTCATAACGTGACGGGAGTTGCGCTTCACCGGCTCCCGTGTGTGTTGCTGCGTGTCCAACAGCCTTCTCATTCTCCTGCTGGAAATTGTTCCAGCGTCAAGACTTTCACCCCGGGGGTCCGACTCCGGCTCGCCCGCCCGCCTCTATGGGGCTTCTGTGTCGACGGCCAAGCGAACCCCCGTTTTGGGTGCAGAGGAATGTGCATTAGCCCCGTCCCGCGTGAGAGTCAAATTCACCTCAGGTGCTCTCCACCAGCCGAAACGCCTAATCCCGAAAGATAAGGGCCCGTTTTCCCAGCCTTTTCTCCTTCGCTGAATGAGGCGAGGAGGGAGGGGGAGAGGTTAGGTGTCCTCCCTGGTTCTTATCGCACCGTTTTGGTGGCAATTTAGGAGGAGCCTTTCAGCGGCGGCGGCACGCCTTGGCTTGGGTGAGGAGGCTCGCAGTTTCTTCAAAGAGACACAATAGAAGAATCCCAAGGGATTTCTTTGCCTCTTTGACTGGAATTACCAGGACCGCCTGCCCACTGGCTCCTCATATTAGTTCAAGTCAACAGAGGCAGCCATGATGCCACTTTAACCAGACTAACCCGATAGGAAACCTGTTTAGATAGTTTGTTGAAAATGAGGAGGCAAAAGTGGCTGTTCTTACAGAACATTTATTTCTTTTAACTAAAAACATTTCATTGAGGAGTCTCAGAAAAGGGGGGTGTTTGAGGGAAAAAAAAAAAAAAGGTCTGGCAGGATTAGTCATGGGCAATGCCACTGAATGCCTACTTCACAAGTCTGACTTTGTCCTTAACAACCTTGAACTTGGGATTGCCATTGACCTTCTTGTTGAACAGGGAGAAGAGCTCTTCCTCCGATCTAAAGTTCCCGTCACCAATGAATGAATAGTATGCAGCCAGAACCTGCAAGAGTTGAAACCAGAATACAGAAATGAAAATAATGACGCACAAGTCACTAATTGCATCACTGCAAATACGCAAACATTTTTCAGCATGCATACCAATGTCATCCTTTTCCAAAACAATCTCAAAAAAGGTAGATGTGAATGATTTGGGGGGTGTACCTTCTTTCTCAGCTTTTTGACAGCAAGACCTTCCTCGGGTGATTGTTTCAGTACTGCTTTAATTGTCCCTTTCCAGTTGAATTTGCCTGCAAAGGAGGAATTAGATGCACAGGAAAGGTAAACAAGACACACCAACACGGCATCACAGGAATGTGTTCTGTATCCTCAGCATGCAACTGCTTCTTTTGAGATGCACTCATGTCATATGATGGCAAAACCAGGTTTTTAGTGGATAAAAGTCAATATGACATCAAGAGGCACACTGATTCAGCAGAGATAGTTTTGCTGACATACTGAACAATGCTTATTGACTCAGCAGTCAAACACGACACTGCTCCCTAGTGGCCGTGAGCTGTAGCTGCACCAAGCGCATGCAGTACAGGTCTCAAATGTGGCAGAAAAGTAAATATGGGGTTGGGTGCACAACACATCCAGCAACACTCTATAGTCAATCAGAGGAAGTGTTGGAAGCTTGCTGATACTTTACCTTTAGCACTTGGCTCGTTAGCCTCCCCTTCCACATCATCTGCTACCTCAGAGTTCTGCGTGTCTAGATATACAAGAAGATATATAATAATAGTCATCATCATCTATCACAAACTTGTAGGATCCAAGCCAAATCCAAATGGCTCAGGTCACAACCAAACCTTGACAAAATTTAAAGGTTAGTTTAACGGCTTTGTAGTCATTTTCATAGTTAAACGGCACATTAGGAGGTGAATAAAGGCTCTCTTGGCCGCCTCTACCTATATTCTGCAGTTACTTCATTAGCAGATCATACAGAGAGGCAATATGTGAAACAAAACCGAAACGATAAGTCAGTAAATCTGTAAAACTGCAATATCATCTCACCATCCAAGTTGTCTTTTTTACTCTTCTTGGGTTTCCTTTCAGCGTCTTCAGCATTTTGCCCATTTGGTGTGGTGTCGTCCTCCTCCACATCTTCTATCTTTCTCTTTTTCTTCTTCTTCTTTTTGTCAGAGCTCTCCTCACTCTGCTGCTGCTCCTGTTCTTCCTCCTGGCCATTTAGGTTGCCGTGATCTTTCTTCTGCTTCTTCTTCTTCTGCTGTCGCTCCTCTTTGCGCTCCCGCTTGTTCTTCTTTTTCTCCTTCAGAGGGGCCGCCTCCTCAGACGCTTCAGTCTGTGCTGTGCCATTCTCCTCAGCCTTATTGGTCCCATTTGTCTTACTTTCAGGCAGTTGCTGATTATTCTGCTTCTCTGGAGCCTCCAATAAACACAACAACAATATAATCAAAATATTATTATTAATATAACACAGACCTGATAATATTGTTGTCCTTTAATGTTTTTAAACTAATTTCAATCTTGTGGCTCAGCTCTAATGCAGAGAGTACATGAACCCACCATGATTGTCATGTTGATTTCTCAAATTGTATAAATCAACTGACAAAGAAATCTTCACTCACATTGCTTGTTGCTGCAGAGAAGACTTCCCACACCTGATCCTGCAGGGCAGTACTGTAGATCCTCAAGCTGTTCTGCATCCAGTTCTATACAGGAGGCACAATGAACCACATTGAGAAAAACAACCGTAACACACCTGCAAAAGTTGATAAAGTTGTAAATCTCAAGGGTTGTGTACCTGAAATTTTGCCTTCTTTCTTGGAACATTGTCATAAGAACTGACTTGCTTGAGAACCTCCTTTAGCTTTGGATTCACCCCTGGCTTGTTCATTGCTTCATGAACTTTCTGAAACAAAATAAGGAACTGTTAACATCCTGAGGCCTTTACTACTAAGGGAGTTTTAAGATACCCAGGGTTAACTTGAGCATACAGTGAAAATGAATGACATTTCAATGTCAGGTGCATAAAGGCATACAGTGATCCAGTGGCATTATTCTTAATTAGATTATGCCAACTATAATGTTCCTAGGTCACCAGGCATTAGTCTGAGCATTAGCAGTCCCACTCCCTGCATATAATCACACCGTGACTGGGCATACCTACCATCTGCAATACCAAGTGACTAAATTCACTTTAGGCTACAATACAACATGAACTGCCATGGCAGCATTCCTCCATTTAAACCTATCCACCTTTCGTAGTACGGGTAAATCGGGAAGTTACGCCACACGTGATCAAGTTACTCCTGAAATTGCCCTAAACAAGCCCTGATAACCCCGCTTCGTTGTACAGGCCCCCAGAGTCTCTCCGTGTACCTTCTGTTTCGGGATTAACGTTATGCATGCTGAAATACATGGCGGCCTGTAACGACAAGCATAAGGATTTACCTGTATCCACTGCTGTTGCTTGATGTCACCTTTATTAGACTTGGCCTCGTAACCCTTGCCACCATATTTCTGGTCTTCACTGATGCATTTGTTATGGTCTTTGTAGTCGTCTCCCCTGTTTGACAACAAACATTTAAAGAAAGACGCTAACGCTGGTCGGCTAACTTAATGTAGCACACATTTGTACATATTGCGAATAATATTAATACTGTGAATGCACAATCAAACGATACATACCAAAAGTCTTTTCCACAATCGATACATGAGAGTACTTCGCAATTTCGACATTTCATTACATGCTTGTCCACCTGAGCTTTCTTCAACGACTCTCCGCAAGCATTGCACGTGAAAAATACCATTTTGGTCTTCAACGGCAAGTTAAGTGGCAGTCTTGGGAAGGAGGTTTATTTTCTTTCTTCAGTCTCGTTAGCCTAGTCAAAACTTTGGAGTGTGACGTTTCCTACCAACCATTAACGCAAAACCCCCTCACGACATAAAACACAATATGTGAGACTTTCGACTGAATCTACCGGTACAACTATAAAGGGATCCTTAAAACGTTACTTCTCCCGCAAAACATGTTACTATAACATTAGCGTTTCACTCATGCTTTACTGTCTATGCTTAAAACTCACGTTGACTCCATAGACTCCCGGCGCACACCAACAATTTCGCGCCGTGGGGAAACACTCACTGGCCAATGTTGTGTTCCTTTTCTTCCTATACCAGCACGGTGAAGCATACTTTCAGAGGGGTTTTACAGATTTAAGAGGTAAGCCTACATATTATATTTCAGGCTATCATCGTATCTCTTTCATCAAATTATTTTGCACCCCCTCGTATATTTTAGCGAAACGGCACAATATGCAAGTTTTGCTCTTACAAGCGAACACAGGATGGCGACAAAATTCTGAAACTGAAATAGGTGCTGTGTATGCAGAATGCAGGCCTATGCTGGCAGACAACTACAGTGGTAAAGTGGTAAAGAATTCCAGAAGCCAGTGAGGTCGGTGAAATATTTCATTTTAATGTATATGATACAATGTCAGTTCCAGACTGACTGTTGATAGGTATGTAGTTTACAATCTTTCCCCCATTTGCCAGCAACATGAGCTACAAGTTTGTGTTAGACTACCACAGCAAAAAATAAGACCCCATTTTTTCAAAGCACTCTTTTCCAAAAGCACAAATAGGCCCATCATGATCTGCCTAACCCTGAGAACAAGAATAAATGTAAGTCTAAAGACACGGAAAACTCCTTTTGCATAAAAAAAGCATACTGTTGCCTCAATTGGAAACAGTTGTTCACCAGATCAAACTATAGTCCTGTCACTGGCCCGAAGTTTGGGTCAGAAGTCAGTTGGCTGCCTAGCGCCGGGTCTGCCGAGCCCGGCGCTGCGATTCCCGTTGGCGGTTGAGGGCTTTGGTGGTGGCACGGAGCTTGCGTTGGCGAAGCTGCCGCAGTCTCAGCATCAGGTCCTTGGGGATCTTGCCCCCCTTGGCCAGTATCTCACGCAGGCGTTGCTTAGGTGTCTTGGTGAGGGTGAAGTCACAGATGGTAGGGTAGTGTTCGTACTCCACGCGGCACATACGCTTGGAAGGGTAATAGCCCTCAGCAGTGATAGTGATGTCGTAGTCGCCAGGGTTCAAGAGTCGCCAGTAATCTCCATCAGGTGCTATATGACAAGGCAAATAAAATATCCTTACTGCATGTGCCCGAGTTCCCAGTCTTTCCTCTAAACACTCCACATAAGTTGGTTTCATTGTACTGTACTGGTACTGTACATGCTGCTTATGGTCTGATCTTAATTTCATATGAACTATACAATATGATATGATATGAACTACTTTTCAATCAAGATTAGTATGTAGTATTCAGGTTGTATGACATTTTGAAAACAGCCTTTGTCCCTGTTTTCTAGTTTCATAATCCTTAGTATCAAGTAGGCCTATCATCAACAAGGAAGCTACAACCTAATGCTTTTGTGTAGTGACTTTCATTGATCTTGGACCAGCCTAGTGTGCAGTTTTGGCAGAGTGAAATTGAGGTGATTTACCTGATCTGATGTGGTGATCAATGTCATCTACTTGGATGACAGCATCAGCGATGCCAGCTCCACTGTCTTTATCTCTTATGACTCCTTTGATTCCTCTGTGTACCTGTATAAACAGCAGGACAAATGAGTTACTATCCATTTAGATTATAAATATTCAAAACATATTTATTTATTTATGTAGGCCTACATTCTTACTTATTGTTACTTTTTATATTTCTTATTCTTTTTACCATAAGCTATTTATTTTCCCTTAAATCTTTCTGTGACAACCATTTATAACCCAACATCGCTGTGTAGCAATGAAGTATTATCTGAAAATTGTCAATTGTACAAGACAATGTTTGTTGCTAAGGACCTGCTCCATGTAGACCAGCAGGGATTCTTTGTTGTTCTCCCACTCCTTGGGAAGCTCACTGGCATGGGGGAACTTGTCACAAGACAACTCCACAGTGATCTCAAAGCAGTTGGTATGTAAGTAGCTGAAATCATTCATGCCTAAAGGAGCAAAGAACAATAAGCCGTTACAAAACATCAACCTGAAATTATGCAAAGGACTAAGGACATAAAGCCTTTCTGTATCTTTCTAACTCATTTAGTTAAGTTGCTGCTAACTTAACCACAAATATCAGGACAACACCGATTTTCACGCACTGCCTGGAACAGTATGCCAGTTGGCTCCATTGATGATGTTGTTGTAGCGTAGGAAGTCCTCGTTGTGACATGGCCGGCGGTCTGGATCGGACATGACATGATTGGTGGTGGCGTAGACGGTGGCCAGCCAGCGGAAGAAGCTATCGTCTGCCGTGGGGGTGTGCTCGCGTGGGGCCCAATCCTTGGTCATGTCAAAGGGGTAAGTGACCACAAGTTCCCCTCCATGTAAGTTTGCACTGAGGACAAAGGGGATGTTCTGCATCCAGTTGATGACTGCACGGGTTTCAGATGCCACCTGGGCAAGTCACGACAAAGAGCAGCAGAAACTAAGGCCATGCACTGTAAGTAAACATAAATATGTACTGTAGTAAATGTGCAGCCAGCACATGAGGAGTTTTGCATCCACACTGAGAGTCTGCATGGGACAATGAAATAGCTAAAGTCTTTGTCAGTGATTGTATCTGAAAATCACTGTCACTGCAACTACACTCCCCATATTCCATGTAGGCCTACTACATAGTTGATCTAGCTTTCAAATTTATCAACCACAAAGATTCTTTCAAAAATATATAATTTTTTAGACAGCAGAGATACGCCGGTGCAACACAGATGTCTTCTTAATTAGGGCTCTGATGAACATGTAACTTGACATTGCAACGTTAGTCATTTGTCATGCACCTTGATAAATAAAAAAGTTAAAACATTAAGAAGACATCTGTGCTGCACCGGCGTATCTCTACTGTCTGCATTACCCTGGTCCTGCCTTGGTTGCACCAGATTGTCTGCAAAAGCGCGGAAATCGTTCTCCTTTGTTCTATATATATATTTTTAATGTCAGAATATACATTTTGAATGTGGACTGAAGTGCTAAACAGATAGCTAGTTGTGTGTTTAAATATTTAGTAAGCTCAGTGTGGACAGGTCTTACAGTAACTCAAGGCTCAGTAAGATAGATGGAAACCCCTTGTGGGACGGAGGTGTAGTTACTAACAAAGGCATCCTCGGAGGTGTACTGCTCTGGGATGGGGAAGTAGTGGTTGATGAGTTTGGATTTGTCTGTCTCCAGCTCCAGAGCATCCCACATGCCAGTGTTCAGGTCAGCAAAGTTGTGGTTCATGTCAATTCCCTCATAACTGTAGCGACCCAAAGCCCAACCAGACAACTCAGAACCCTGTGAAAAAAAAACAGGCAAAAACATGAAGGGTAGGCTACTATAAACTAGGACACAAATACGAAAATAGGGTTATTTGTTTATTTATTATGTTTAAGTTAAATCATTGTGAAATTAACTAATAACTTTGAGGACACATGAAACAGGATAACTGAACAGGTGTGTAACCTTCTTGTAAGCCATTTCGTAGCCGTCTGGATTCATAGACGGTAGCAGGTGTATGCGTGTCTCTTTGACCAGTCTGACGATGCGCTGGTCGCCCTGTTTGTACTGCTGGCACATGTGCTGCATGAGGTTGAGCAGCAGCTCACGGCCCAGCACCTCATTCCCGTGCATGCCAGCCACGTAGCGAAACTCTGGTTCACCTGCAGGGGGCACCCATACACAAGATGTTTCATCAGAAGCCTTCACTGACACCACAGTAATTAGTAAAACATACCTAGACAACAAATGGAAATACCACATGTGCCAGTGGACCCTAAACACCAGCCAAAGCATGAGGCTGGAACATAAAGAATGCAAATACACCAGATGTTGGTACTGAGATGTTATTCAAAGAACATACTAACTTGGCCTTTAAACCAAGATTCTGATTCTGTTATTTAGGCCAAAAAAATGGCTTTAGAGTCCATTGGTTTTGCCGTTTCACTTCTTTTTTCTATCTCATTACAGTTCTTTGTGTCTTCATTACAGCACTTTGTGTCCAGTGGTTGGAGTACAAGATTTTTGAGATCGGGCATCAACTCATGACTAGAATGAGCTCTGGATCTTGCCTTATTAGCCTACATGCACTGGCAGAGGGGTCTGAAATCTGGCACCCTCTCTCTAGCAGCTCCAAAAGCATTCATGTTGAGCTTCTAGAATTTTCTGCCTTTGCTTCTGGGGAAGATCACGCGAATGTTAACATCTAGAGTAAAAAATCAAACTTCATGTATCTCTGCAAAACCCATCTCGTAT
>JASCQY010000072.1:4982778-4996031 GCA_030264315.1 Sardinella tawilis | reverse complement strand
CAATAAACACTGAATTTATTTTAAGGCTTTTAATACATCTCAACCAGGGGTGCCAATAATTATGGAGGGCACTGTATTTATTTATCCAGAGGGAAGTTAAAAATGTATATGCATAAATATACATATATAAATATAATATGTACAGTATATGCATGCAAAATGTATGCAGTGTGTGTCCTTGTAAGGGGGAATTGTTGCGCTTTAGATGTAAAATACTCCTTTCTCAGGTGCGTAAAAACCAGAGGAACAAGTACAGTCAATGGAGGATGGTTCGCACACTGATGAAAAAATGAGACAAAGTCTACAAAAAATATCCCTCTTTTTACTCAATTGAGTAAAACAAATGAGACAAAGTCTACAAAAAATATTGAGTAAAAAGAAGGATATTTTTTGTAGACTTTGTCTCATTTTTTCATCAGTGTGCGAACCATCCTCCACTGACTGTGTGTGTCCTTTTTAACCTGTAGCATTGAAATAATGAGTAGGAGTAGGGTGTGATGTCTCCCTCTGTCTCCGAGGCCCTGACCCACTCAACACAGTTCCTCCCAGCAAGGCGCCGGTGTTTACTCGCAATGTAAATATGCCCTGATCACAGCCTTCTGTAGTGGAGCTCTCGCCGAGTCTTATTTGTTTGGGTGTGTTTGTGTTTGCCAAGAGACCCCGCAACCCTCAACCCCCTCACCCCTCCCACCTCCACTCTTAGCGTTGTGTCCTTAATGGTGCGATACAAGTGAACGCTAGCATTGCGCTAATGCTAAATGGGATGTAACACGGACAAAACATTTGTGCCAACTCTGTTGCTCGCGTTTTGCTAGTCTGATGGGCTTTGATCTTTCTTTCACTTTGTGCAAAAATTCTGGACACACTCAATAGGCATAAGATGACTTTGCGCTGGATGGGCACTTTGTTCAAACTGTAAACCTATTGGTCCTGCCATCAGTTTCGTTTTGCTGGTTGGTTGCTAGAAAATTTAGTTGGTGAATCCATGGCCTTCAAAGAGGTCCCTGACGTAGTAGCAGTAGTGCTGTAGCAAAGTGCTATTGAACGGAGATACTATGGTGATGCTAGCCCGGCTAGTTGGTGGTTGTGTAAAGATTGTATATTGTCGATTGTAAAATGAACACGTAAATGTATTGCTGTTATCGCAGTCGTTGTGGTTGTCGTACTGCGTGTATGACACCTGTGTGTGTTTCACAGGGCGAGGTGGTCGCGTGGCTGCCCACGGTGGGACGCTGTCTTCGTACATCGTGAAGAACATCGCTCTGGACAAGACGGACGACAGCAACCCACGAGAGGCCATCCTACGGCACGCTAAGGAGGCGGCGGAGAACCCCTACTGGGTTGCCCCGGCATACACAACGTATGTGGACACACACACACACACACACATACACACACATACACACAAATGCATACACACACACACACACACACACATACACACAAATACATGCACACACACACACACACACACACATACACACACTAGCATCCCTGACATCCTTTGAATGCTCTTACCTCTTACCCAATTATGATAATTACGGTAAAACACCTCACACAGGCATATGTTTACACACACGTGCACTCTCATGCACCCACACATTGCCCATTATGTGCCTTGAGTAAACTCACGTGTGTGTGTGTCTGTGAGTGAGTGAGTGTGTGTGTGTCAATGCATGATCTCACACACTTGAGTGAGTTAGGTCGGCTCTATGAACGAAGTCACACACAGGGTCAGGGTGATGGAATTTTACAAGTGTTACCATAGATGTGTCTCTGATCAGAAAACCCTCCCTGCCTACCTCCAGTAGGAGGAAGAGACAGACACACACACACACACACACACACACACACACACATTGAGCAAATGGGGGGCACTATTCTCAGGTAGGACACTGGGACACATACACACATTTGCACACCCAAACTCACAGAGTCTCACACTCACGCCCCATGGTGACACAGACAGGTAGCAGGCAGGTCTCTGCATTGTAACCAGAGAGCTGTGCATGCCTCTTTGTGATGTGTGTGTGTGTGTGTGGGTGGGTCTGTGTGTGTGTGGGTGATCATTCATGAAGCAGCTGGCTGTGTGTCACACCCTGTCTCTCGCACACATTCACACCCTGGGCCTTACTTACACATGAAAGTTTAACAAGTCACTCTGGCACACCGGTGGATCAGGTGTCCAGCTGAGCACACACATACTCACAAGCACTCACACACACACACACACACACACACACACACACAGACACACTCTCACACTCCTTGCTGGGTGGAATCACACATGCAGACATACAGTGGAGTAATTTCCTAAATGTAGCCTCAGGTCTGTGTTTTATGCTAACAAAAAAAACGTATTAACCACAGTCTGAACTGCTACTAAACACGACTTAGAATGACTCAGAATTAGATCATGATTTCATGACAAAGTAGAATGAATTAACTTCATAGATGAAGGACTTTAGCAAAAATCAATGTATTTACTTAAGGGAAATTATGTTGCATGTGCACACACACACACACACACACACACACACACACACACTTGGACGCAAGATGTGTAACCTGTAACATGCATGTGTAAATTGTGTGCAACATCATAAAAGGCACAAGGGACATGGTCTCTCTCTCACACACCACACTGTGAAGCATAGCTACATGCGCGCGTGCGCACACACACACACACACACACACACACACACACACACACACAGCTCTGTTGTGCATATGTGCTAGTTGCATAAGACACAGAAATTGGCCCAGATGACGCAGACGCACACACACTCACACCTGCACACACACTCTCAAGGTGTAACTCCAGCGTATTGGCCTGCTTCAGTCCAATGTTCCGTCTGACTGCCCCACTTAAAAAGCTGCTCTTCTTTCCGCTGTTAATAAGGCCTTAGTTTAGCAGCTTCTCTCTGAAGCCCTCTGACACAGTGTGTGTCAGAATCGCCTCCAACCTCCAACCCTCCCTAAACCTTCAAACGGCTGCTGTCAACCTGGCGACCAGAGCTTTTTTTTTTTTTTTTTTGCATTGGTGGTAAAAGAGACGCTTTTTCAAACATGTCTGTGGTCATCCATCTCGGACTGCTTTTGAAGGCAGACGCAGTGCTCCCTCTGCCTGTGTGGCGTTGCCCCGCCGATGTTTATCACCACGATGGCTTTTAGCCCGTTTTAGCGCCGCACCGCCCAGCGCTGTGAACTGATAAGGTGCTGTCAGTTGTGCTATCGCCGCCATCTCTCTGGTCGTTTCTCACTCTCTCTCTCTCTCTCTCTCTCTTCTCTCTCTCTCTCTCTTCTCTCTGTCTGTCTCACACACCATACACACACACAAAAAGATACATGCCTCAACTTCTGTCTTGCACTTGCTGACTTTCTCCACCAAATGTTTATACGGGGGGAGTAATGGGTGTGTGTGTGTGTGTGTGTGCGTGCATGTGTGTGTGTTGGGAGGGGGAGCTGCCATGTTACAGATGACCCCTGCTGAAGCAGCGTCTGGGGAAAGTGTGGAGCACGCACAGGCGGGTCTGAAACCACCAGGGCTTCACGGCACGCTCTATCTTCCACACGGCACACACACACACACACACACCGAAGTACACTATTTCTTCTCTCTCTCTCTTTCTCTCTCACACGCGCACACACATACGCACGCACACACGCACACACACACACTTGGCCTCCTTTTTTAGCTGTTTCGTGCCCCTTGCCTGTGTGTATGTGTGTGTGTGAGATCTGCTTGCTCAGGCAGGATGGGAAGGGAAGCAGAGCAGGCTGGACACGGCACTGGTTGAGCTGTTGGCTGGCTGTGTGAGTTTTTAGGCCATCCGGCCCCTTGGTCACCTCTCTGGGCTCTGATGGCTGCCGCTGCTCCTCCATTATGCATGAGCCCACCACGCTGCACAGGAGCTTCCACAGGAGTTTTCTAATTAAAACTAAACTTTCCGTGCGCAACCTTTTCTCCTCCTTTTTCTTTTTTTTTTCCTCCTCTGGATCCCACAGAGGCTGGCAGGCAGCCATTAAAAAAAAAAAAAAAAAAAAAAAGAAATTGTCTGGGTATTGATTTTGAAGGTTAGTCCCTGTTAGTACTGCCCTTGTTTTCTATATTTGTGTTGGGCTTTGACCTCACAAGACGTAGTAATCAAGTTTAGAACTTGTTCATTCATTACTTGGTTAGGGTTGGTTTGTGTCTCTGGTGATTGCAAAATCAGATTGTTTTTGTGCCTCTTTTTGACAACAATGTTTCAGAATGAGTCTGAATTCGATGGATGTGGCATCTTAAAATCCCATGAATGTTTGAAAGTTTGTTTCTCTCTTATATGTAGCTACTCTTGTATGTAACCATGATTTTACCATGATCTGAAAACTTCACCGATCCAAGTGTTTATACTGTCTTAGTTTGAGTGTCTCTAGACAGTGTCATTGCTAACTTCTAGACGTTTCACCCATTAGACCATTTAAGCCAATGGCAGAGCTACCAAGATTCCAAGCAGTGTTATCAATGATGCCACCCAGACACCTAGCCTTGAACAATAACAAAAAATCCTTTCATTTTATTTATTTTTTTTTTTTATTATTCTATACTTTTTTATTATTCTATTTTTCTTTGCATTTATGATGAATGCCATTGAAACTAGATTAGCATCATCAAAAGCTTTTACAACTGGTATTTGGATCCAGTCCACGACCTCTTAAAAGGCAAATGCCTCTGCCGCTCAGCCAGAGCAAGTCAACCATCGCCATTGATGGCGGCAAATACCATCAATACAGATTCGATTTCCAGGTAGGTTAAATATAAAAACGGCCGCAGCCCCTGCGGTTTCCTTTGAATAAGAAAGCTGGTCTGGAATAGCTAAATATAAACGTCACTTTGCGCCATGGCGAGCGGCACTGAGGTGACGGCAGTGAACATGTCCAGCGGGGAACATGTGATGCTGCTGTTGAAAGGAGCAGTTGGGCCCAGGCGCCATGGTGATGGGGTGTGTTGACGGCTCCGTGGAGCGTGGGTCCACTGAAACCTTATCCACTCCTGCATCGCCATTTAGCCAAAGCACACGTGCTACACGCACACACACACACACACACACACACATGCAGATACAGTAGAGCACTCAATTACTCGCTGGTAATAAGTCTGTTGCCACTAACAAGGGCTATTGTAGCATTAGGACACAGAAAGGACTGCGTGGCCAAATGATCCTGTTACCCCTTTTGTTCCAGTGGCCTAATTGCCTTGCTCTGGTGTCAGAGCACTACACTGAGACACACACACACACACACACACACGCGCACACACACACACACACACACACACACACACACACACACACACACACACACACACACTTTCTGGCTGAGTATAATTCAGGATTGTGTTAGGGCTTCTCAGAAACACAGGTTGTGGACTGGTTCCTTTCCCTCTGTTATTTATTGGGTGGGCAGTGAGTTGCTGCCTGCTTATTTATGCCAGATTGCTTCTCCAGATGTTTTTTTGGGAAGAAATCCCCCGCCCCTCCTCACACCCCCAGTCCCCCCTCCTCTCCCCTCTCCGTCCAGATGGAAATCATTTTTTAGAACGCTCCGTAATCCCTCGCTTTTTCCACCACATTGTGATAGGAAACTTATGATGGGCTGAGAAGAACAGCTTGGGGTTAAGGCCAAGTCTTGTCAATGGGAAACAATCCCTTCTTCTCCCTATTAAATAAAGCCCACATCTTCATTCCAGGGACAGTCCTTGCTCTCTCTCTCTCTGTGTCTGTGTGTGTGTGTGTGTGTGTGTGTGTGTGTGTGTAAGAAAGAGAGTGTGTGCACACACTTATGTGTACATGTGTGAGTGTGTGTGTGTGTGTGTGAGAGAGAGAGAGACATGGCACCTACTTTTTTCCTCTCTCCATTTTTTTTAACTAAATGTCATAGCTGTGTAATGAGGTTTCATGTGCACCAATTGTTTGCCATTAGTTCCTCTGTAAGCGGTTTAGCATTTAGTGCGCTAAACAGACCAGTATCCAGATGGCACAGACCTCGCAGGTTAACCATGAGAATAGTGCTGAAACAGCCATTTTAGTCTCTCCCCAGCTTGAGGAAATGGTACACAAGTCTGGTGCAAGAGCCTTTTTTTGACCCTGTGAGTGTATTGCTCTAAGCCGCCTCTCTGACCTCATCAAGTCAACCATGATTCTATTTTGTGTGTGTGTGTGTGTGTGTGTGTGTGTGAGAGAGAGAGAGTGTAAGTGTGGATGTATTTGGAAGTGGGGGTGGGGTGTGTGTGTGTGTGTGTGTGTGGGGGGGGGGTCGTTCCTTGACTGTGGGAATATTATCCAGAAACTAATTGAATGATGATGTTTTCTGTGATGAAGGCATCTTTCAAACAATGGAGACTCAGCAGTCTTTTGATCTACTTGGGTTCCATGAGGATTTTATTTAAAAAAAAAAAAAAAAGACTACAGTGCATCTTTAATGTTTTTATGTCATAAATAGATTAACACCCACAGAAAGCATGAAAAATCACAGAAAAACAAGAATGTGCAGGCATGTCATTGGGGACATCATTTTAACACGGCCAGCATACTGTATATCTCCTTTTGTGTTTCATGGCCTCCACCGAGGTCCACTAACGTGGGAGTATAGGCCAGTGGGAAGCAGCGCGCACACACACACACACACACACACACACACACACACACACGCACACACGCACATACACACACCCTCACATACACACAGACACACACCGACTAGATTGATGAGAAGCCAGTGTGGGTCCCAGGATGACACGCTCCACTCCACAATATTAAAAACTCCCACACGTTTCAGGGAGGCAGAATTGCCCTTGCTGGGGATGATGCGCCGAGCCTCCCCGTAATGAGTCACATTTGTTTCATCTTGATAGATGGCATACTCCGCCGACTACGCGCGACTGGGTGTGTGACTGTAGGTGGGAACGCGGCCGCTCTCCCTGCCTGCCCCTACGCATTGATCGCCGGTGAAGGACATGTTGACAACTACACTGGGGATCCTTTCAACTAAGATGTTCAAAGTCCGTCGAAAACAATGATGGTTAAGTACTTCTGTGGTGCCGGTGCAGGTGGGTGTTTGTGGGGGGTGGTTGCAGTGGGGAGCGGGGAGGGGGTTCGAATTCTGAAACACTTTGTCACAAGGAAAAATGTAGTGTCTCCCGCAACCTGTTAGCAGCGTGCAAGAGCCGATCGCTCGGTGCCGGAACCCGGTCCTCCTCTGTGCTACACCTCGAAAAAGGCTTTTCTCTTGCGTTTTTGCGTGCCATTGTTCAACCTGGCAGCCTGTTTGGGAAAGCAGGTGTGAATGAATATTCAGTGGCTGAGGTATTTTGTTCTCGTCGAGAGAGAACGAGTGAGAGGAAGTGAGAGAGAGAGAGAAGGAGAGAGAGAGAGGCTCGCGACAGCATTTCTGTCGGAGGATAATTTAAGCCCGGTCTTAATCACGATCGGCGCGAACATCCAAGTGGAACGTGGGAAACACAGCGAAGCAGGCTGTGAGCCGAAGTAAACCAAAATGCTCACAGTGTGCGCAGTGTGTGTGTGTGTGTGTGTGTGTGTGTGCAATTGTGTGTGTGTGTGTATGTGTCCATGTGTGTGTGTGGGAGGGGGGATGTTGGTTTCAAGAGGAGCTCTCGGCGGGTTTATTAAATCACACCTTGTCTGATTTGCTTCCCTCTCGGAGGCTTCGGCCCCAGAGTTCCCGACTGACTGACAGGAAAGGCGGGAAGGCCTCTTTTAAACCATGAGCTCCGCTCTCCGCTGCCCTGATGTGGCTGCCGCCGCCGCCGCCGCCGCCGCCGCTGCCTCGTTTCAATCAGCGGATGTGAGCGAGGGAGGTTTTTAAGTGAATTAATGTTACGGGCTTTGTGCCTACATGGCCCAGTAATGCTGAGGCCATTACTCTCACTCTCTCTCTCTCTCTCTCTCTCTCTCTCTCTCTCGCTCTCTCCGGAGCTGGCACAGTCGTCTGTTGGCCCTTAATGCTTCCCACGTTGGGCTTATTAATGTAAACAGCACGGCCCAGCTGTTCCACATCACCACTGCCGGCTGAGGTGGCAGGGCTTTTCTTTTTTTTGTGAGCAGTCGTGGTGAACCCCCATCGTTATGGCGAACCAAAAAAAAAAAAAAAGAAAAGAAAAGAAAATCCGGTTGCCATATGTGAGAGAGAGTAGCACGGCCTCTGGAAAAGCTAACCACTTTGTGTCACTTCCCAACACTTAAACCCGGACCTCTGCTCCTGGAAAGCAAGTTGTCTAACAGGGCCTCCTGCTTCCTCTCCTTCCCTCTCCCTCTCTGTCTCTCTACAGCTAAGATCCTCAACACCATGTGCAAACTCTCAGTCTGCCTTAATAATGAAAAAAGAAAAAAAGACGACTGTGCCCAAATCCCTTGACCACAATGAGGGCAGGATCCAACGCATGTGGCTGTAGACTTCTCCGTCTGATGATTTACACCAGCCTGCTGTCTGCTTCTCACAGGGGTTTCGGGAGCGCACCCAGCACCCGTCGCTCACAACGGCCCAGTAAAACTGCCCCCCCCCTCCACACACACACACACACACACACACACACACACACACACATATACACACACGCACTTCCTAGCGAAGCCGACGGTTGGCTAAGTGGAGCTGACTGGTTTATGGAGCGCATGACACTGTGCGGATTTTATCACATCCATCCGCACATGTGGCACACACCGCATCCAGCTCCAGCTCCAGGCCCCGCTGTTACGTTACGTTCAACGTTATCTCTGCGTTGAAGAAACGTAGGCCCCTCAGATGATACCAATTACCAGCTTGGGGGCATTGGGGTTTAGGGGGGGGGGGGGGGGTAGGTGGGAGGAAAGCTCAAAGCCTCTGGTGGTGTAGTGGGTGTCTTGCAACCACACCTCCAGCAACAGTTTGATTTAAACATTCACCTGGAAGAGTTTAAGAGCGTGGGAAAAATAAACCTGTGCTCTCAGCACCACTGATTGATTGGAGCATCAGCCATGCATAGTTTATTCCAGTTATGCACATGAGACAGGAGGCTGTCCACCTACTGAAGCTACTTTTGTGACTATCTTTGCACGACTTCGACTTTTCTGACTATCTTTGCACGACTTTTGTGACTATTTTTGCATGACTTTTGGGACTATTTTTGCATGACTTTTGGGACTATTTTTGCACTAATTTTGTGGTTGTTTTGCATGACTTTTGTGACTATCTTTGTAGTTATCTTTGCACATAATGAAAGATGCAGAATACAGAATTGGACTTAATGCATGATCGAGGCTACAGATCAGCTTGGAGAAAGAAAGTATTGTCTTGTCTTTAAGTATCATCATGGCTAATTTTCTGTCATGGCAACGTTCACCATGTTTATTTTTCTTCTTCTGAACACTATTCATATGTGCTCAACAACTTTGCCAATAACGCCCTCACAGACACGCCTGGCTAATAACTCAGGAAGGGTGTGTGTGGACTGCTGGGGTTTCACACACTCAAACACAAACACACACTCAAACACTCACACACACACACACACACACACACACTCAAACACAAACACAAACACACACACACACACACACACTCAAACACTCACACACACACACACTCCCAGTTCATCTCTTTTACTGAGCCTTCATCACCCACACTCCAGTCTTCCCACACTCCTGGCATTGTCCATTTTACAGTCTAAATCAATGCATTGTCCTTCAAAGCGTATGAAGTAAGTTACGGCTTCTCCTCAGGGGTGTTGTGGTTTGTGTGGTGTGTAAAGTTAGGAGCCGTGTGTATGTGTGTGTGAGTGTGTGTGTGTGTGTGAGTGTGTGTATGTGTGTGTGTAAGTGTGTGTGTGTGTGTGTGTGTGTGTGTGTGGAGGGAGGGATGGAGGAAGGGATGAAAAGGAAAAGAGGGATGGTAGCAAGAGGCAGGGAGGTGTAACATCATATGTGAGAGCAGAGCCCTGCAGCAGCTTTAAGCTGGACGTCCATATTTATGGTCCTGAGCCATAAGTGGAACCCAGTGGAGCATTGGTCACACTCCTCCCAAACCATACAGTACCTCCACTCCATGCACACACACACACACACACACACACACACACACACACACTGCCCACCCCCCCCCCCCACACACACACACAGTGTGGCCCTCCCAGGATCTCACACGTCAGGGCACTGTGTGTCCGACTTACCGTCTGGACAGCTGAAGGCCTTCTACCATCCAGTGCTACCCTTCTCAAGGTGTAGCCACACACATGGCCGAAATAAATAAATAAATAAATAAAAGGCCAAACTGTGATGTCGGGGAGGGTGTTGGGTCAGGTGACCACCGGCGGTGGCGTGGCTGTCACCTCTGAGTCCCCTGGTGGAGGGCCTGGGAGGGGAGGGTTCTGGTGCGGCCGTCTGCCACTGGTTCTCTGAGACCTCTCCTATTTCACAAGTCATTAATCTAGCAGAGAGAAAACCCCCGCCACAGCAACACCACACCACACCACACCAACCACCGCTCCCCACAACTCCAACCCCCCCACCTCCCCCACCTCCACCTTTACCTCCACCTCCCCACTGTCCTTGCGCTACATTGGACAATACAGCCAGGAGGAGACTCAGAGTCTGCTGGCTACAGCCCCTCCCGTCTCCCCCCCACTCCCCCCCATAGTGATTACACTGAGCAGCACCTGCTTTGTGGGAGGCCTGCAAACACCAGAAATGGCCATGATGCTTCAGCACCTTGGAGAGCTCTTGAGTTTAAAGGAGAAGAAAAAAAAGACAGCAAAGAAGAGCTCACTTTTGTTTCCAAGAGCGTATTATTATCTCATGCATATTTGAGAGTAGATTAAGGGCTTGAGCGTAATCTCCCAGAGTAAAAACTAAATCATCTTATCAATTTATTACACGTTTACTTACATTATTCATGCTACGGAGAAAAAATCCTCGATGCATGTTGGCCCAGTGTGGGAAATAGTAAGTATCTCCAAGCATCTAAGGAACACAGATAACACATTCACAGTATCGACTGTCGACGGCAAACCTTTCCAACTACATGCACACACAGTACAGTGCACGCTGAAAAAAAAACATGGGTTTGCATGTCTAAAACTGACCATTTAAAGATACTTTTCTAGTCTGAAGTAGACCTTCTAAATGAACTTGTTTTTTGTTGTCGTTGTTGTTGTTTTCATAAATATAGAGTATTTAAAGTCTGTAACAGTAAGGAAGACATGGGGTGGCATCAGGAGATGGCCATAGCTTGTTTTGGACCCCAGGTTCCTGTTGGCGCTGCTTGGACTTGAATGTGGTATGGAGGCCGCAGCTGCTGGTGTTAGTCCTCCCCTACTCTTTTCAATGTGCTTGTACTTTTCCCCCCTGGCTTGGCCATGTTTCTCACGGCTGTGCCATTGCTGTAGCGCCTTGTCCTGGGCTTCTTCCGTCCAGCTGCAGCTTCTTCCGTGCTCTCACTGAGCGCATCTCTCTTTCTCTCTCCAGCGATGATGGAGAGTCCACTCTCTGACAAATGGACAGCTCTCAGAGGACAAGTTATTTTCTCCATAGCCAGCTTTTTAAAAAAAAAAAAAAAAAAAAAAAAAAAAAAAAACTGGGCACTGAGATTCACATCTAGTCATGTGCAACACAAGGGGACACAAGTCTGTCTTATTCATTTATGCAGATTCATTATTTATCGTTTGGTATTGTTAAGTGATGACACAATGTCAATACACAATGCCAATATTAGTCTCCCAGAGATTTCATGCAGCATTATTGATGCATGACAACCCACAGGCAACTACCTCACCGCTTGGCCCTCTGCTTATAATCTTTGAAATGAAACCCTTTTGAATGGCTTTCCAGTGCCAAACAGGTGTGGTATCTTTGACATAAATTACAGAAAGCAAGTCTGGAAGAACTGGTGGTCTCTTTTCTTGTTGCGTTTTGGTTGAATTGCATTTTGGGTCCTGTTTGCATTTTAGTTGAAGGCTCTTTTTTTTTGGTTTGTTTTTGGCAGGTTGGGATCTGGCTGCTTGTTTAGCGCTTCATCGACATGCATCTCTTCCCTTGTCAAGTGTGAAGCAAAGCCACACAAACAAATATGCATAGCCATATGTCACTGGAACATGAAGGGCAATAGGCACAGCGATGATGATAACCATAGCAGTGTCTCTGTGAGGACAAAGCCTATTCTCAGCCATGATGAGGATGCACAACACGGCTGTGTGGAACCAGGACGGGCCTTCATTCAGGAGGTTAGCGTCCCAGGGGAGGCGTAAAAAACAAAAAAACCATCGCCCCCGAGAAAAGATTCATCGCCTCCGGAATCGTAAATAACTCCCTCCGACTTGCAGGGCCGCAGATTTGTGTGTTTGTTGCGCCTCAGAGCGGCTCAGAGCTGACTTCACTTGGAAGGCATTCGCCAAAAACCTGCCGCGCGTCACCATTCTACACACCCACCCGAACCCCCCACCCCCTAAAACACCACCACCACCATCACAACTACTGTTTTTTTAGGGGTCTAAATCCTCCCTGGATGAAGAGGTTCACCATTTCCCCCATGATCCACAAGCGTCTGCATCCGCCTTCCACTCTTTTCATGTCTTTTCTCCTGCTCTTGGACTCAAAGGAGAGGAGGGGGGGCGGTCGCACGAAAAAGCGCAGGTCCTCGCCTCGCCTTGTAAATCGCCTTCATCATTAGGAGGCAGAGTTGAGCTTATCCTGGCTGCGGGCTCGTGTGCGAGCCTAATCTTACGGGCTTGCGGAGCTGTCAGAAAGATATGTCTCTTGTCAAGTCCCGTTTGGAGACCTCGCAATCTATTTTGGTGAAATTCACTGGCAAGAAGTGAAATCGTAGCTTGTGGCGCACACTAAGCGGACTGGTACTTTCTTCTTTACCACACGTGTGAGGGGCGGCCAAGTCCGAAATCCGACTCCGCACACGTGCTGGCCTGCGGTCATCCTAAACTGCAGTTAAAAGAGGGCCATGACCTTTAAGTGCAGAAATGGCAAGAGCTAAGATCTGCTCAATAAAACGCTTGCCGCTCCTCATAAAATCTTTTGGTGTGGATTTTTATCGTGGCATTATGCTTTCTGCCGTGGTCCAGTGGAAACTGGGTATTTCAGTGGATTTGTTGAAAGGCAGATCTCTTTGTCGAGGCGCCCCTTGTGATTCGTAATTGAAAACAAAACAGTGTCTGAATGGACAACCATGGTGTGTGTGTGTGTGTGTGTGTGGGGGGGGGGGCTGCCATG
>JASCQY010000072.1:4905623-4914720 GCA_030264315.1 Sardinella tawilis | reverse complement strand
TGTGTGTGTGTGTGTGTGTGTGTGAGAGAGAGAGAGAGAGAGAGAGAGAGAGAGAGAGAGAGAGGGTGTGTATGTGTTGGGCTATGCCGTGCTTCCCAGTCCCTGCTCCAGGGTCACGCTCACCGGCCGAGGCCTCTCGACTGTTCATTACAGGTGATAAGTACTCACTAAGGACCAGGCCTGGTTTCACAGAAAAGCGCCTGCTCTCCAAATAAAAAAGAAAGGGAGAGAGAGAGCAGTGGTGTATGTGTATGTGTGTGTGTGTGTGTGTGTGTGTGTGTGTGTGTGTGTGTATGGATGTGTTTTTGGTGTGTGTGTGTGTGTGTGTGGGTGTGGGTGTGTGGAAGGGGTTGGGGGGGCTCTAGATGGCCTTTTATGAGTTGGGCCACAAACAGGTCTATTCTTCTGTCGCTTGCTGAGAAGAGGGGGAGTTGGAGTGGGACTTGGGTGTGTGTGTGAGGGATAGAGTCCGGGGAACGTGGCCACACACTCCAACAGCTCCCGAGTGGCAAGTTCCAGGCAGCCGGACTGGGCAGAGAGCAAGCGAGGGCCGCGCCAATTACCGAAAAACAAGATCAAGTGAAATATGGGAAATATATATATTTCATAAATCAGCTTTATGCTAGGTGTCATGTTTTGTACCCCTAATTTTACACTACGTTGTGCTTTTCCACTTCCTGGGCTGCCATGCCATTTGTTGGAAATGATTTTCCCTTCCTTTCTACGAAAAAAAAAAAGTTTGAAAACACTTCCCTAAAAACGGAAACTCGATAAATGAGAAGTGGTTTAACTCTGCAGGTTCAACTCTCTTCTTTCTCACTCCCTCTTACTTACACAAAGCCAAATCCACAGAGGTCACTAAAAAGAGTTCATCTTTTGTACTTAGTAATACCTCAAAGATTCAAAAGTGAAGTGAAATACAGCATGTCCCCAGCCAAGAGATGAATTCTGCATGTCCGATATTTTTAACACAGTCTCCCTTTTGTCTCCAATTTGCAGAAGTTGGAAGCATTACAAACCCTTGAACAATAAAGACAGGGTGGAAGGTCCAAGATTACTAACAAAAGAATTTTTTAATGGTAAGAACATAGCGATAGAAAAAAAAAAAAAAATCAAGTTGGACAAGACTAGGATTCAATTACCATATGATTGAGTGTTGACATTTTTGAGGCCATTTGACAGGAGATTCATTATATCCAGAAAAGTCTTCGGGAAGTATCTGTCCACATGCCATAAAAGAATACGTTGGTCCAGGGTGATTATGGGATGGATAGTTTCGGAGGTCGGGAGAGAGAGTCGAGCGCAGTTGAGGATGATTCACAAGCTCTGCGCTGAGCTGCCGCCTCTAACTCAAATCATCAATCCTAATTTCTTTAGCCATATGCGACCACACGGTCCTCCTGAGGTGACTTGATATTTGATGAACGGTGAAGTCATCTTGAGAAGGTGTTTTTACTGCAGTTTTGGCTCCTGTCAGAAAGTGGGAAGTTCCAGCTGTACTCGGATGCCAGATTTTTACTCTCTCAATAAAACAAGATGTTGCTCCTGATTGTGTAGGGAGCTGAAATAACAAGTCGAATCACACCAGAAGCGGGGGTGACTATGTATAGAGCCACGGCAGATGTATGCAGCTGTACAGATCATCAGCAGGAGGCCACTGAATCATGTTTTGAATCATTGCATGAGTCTTTGAGAAAAAAAAACAAAAAACATCCGTTGTACTGCATCCAGCATACAGAATGAGATTAGCGCCTATAAATGAACAAACAGAATGAAATCAGATATATCATAAATAGAATCAGTTGTACCACTAATAGCATGCGGGAGAATGGCGCAAATAAATATCAAACACTTTACTGGGATATGGCAAATCCCATGTTATTTTGTGACCTCTGCCGTTGTCGGGCGCTGCGGGACCGCCGGCGTGGAGCCGCGACCTCTGTCCCCGGCTTATCGTTCCCCTCGGTGCGGCCTGCAGCTTTTAATGAGGACGCGTCGCCGCGGGCTACCACAGACCCGCCAAGGTGCGTCCGCTCACCCTTCCCTTCCCTTCCCTTCCCTGGGCCATGTCGGACTCGACTGTGTGCCGTTCTGCTAATGTCCGATCGCCGCCCGACCGCCTCACACAGTCGCCTTTGCTCTCCCTCGCTCCGCTCCGCCGTGATGCTGACCTTTCGTTCGCGGCGGCTGGGGAGATCCAGCGCAGCTGAACTGGTGTTTGGAGTTCATTTAAACGGATTAATGAGAGCATGTGTATGTGTGTGTGCATGTGTTAGACAGAGAGAGAGAGAGAGAGAGAGAGAAGGATTTGACAGTGAATGTTTACTAAGGGAGACTCACAAGGACATGAGCAGCTGCCTTGTGCTCTAATGTGTCCTCATGTGTATGACAGTAAGATGAATATGCAGTATTGATAATTCCTAGTAAGATTCTGACATTTAGGGTGATAAAATATATATATTTTTTTCTTTTTTTTATTTAAAGGTGGAAATTCCATAATATCTATGTGTCCTATTTTTAGATTTATTATTTTTTGGCATCACAGATATTATCTATCAAAATAGATTAAATGTGGTGGACATTAAGCATTGCTAATAATACACTTGCCTTCGGTAGAATTTCATCTTCTACATAAATGCAGAAATGTTCAGGAATTCTTATAGGACAATAAATTACTCATTACTATAGTTTCCATTAAGTCCCTGTGCACTGCACACATTAATCTAATGAGAGCCGAAATTCCTGTAGACAGCCACCCAGTTTGATACAAATGCACAGTGACACATTACGAGTATATTTGTCACATAGTAATACCTGTTCAGCTCTCTGACATGCACTGTATGGAAATGCATAATTCACAGAGAACAGCCATTAATATTTTATGTGAAATACAACATCTGTGGGGAGAGCGTGGACATCAAAACAGTAGAACATGTCTACCAATGAGGAACAGAAATGGTAGCCTAACTCTGAGATAGCTGGGTAATCCACAACAGCTCAGTAACAAAAAAACAAACAAACAAATAGTCTACATCACAAAAAAAAAAAAAAACAACAAGAAGAAAAACATTTCAGTTCAGATGCCTTTGAATGGCCCTTTCGTGTTTTTCCCAAGTCCATAACCCCCAAATCATCACTAATCATATCTCAAGTTTATCATAAAGCCATCATGACATGATTGTTCTTATTATTTAGTTTTAACTGATTAATTACTATACAGATTTCATATAACATAGTAATAAACAATGTTAAATACATGTGCATTGTTATAGCCTTAATCAATTACTCTAGACATAAATACTGTACATTTGTATGCAATGTTTGTGCAATGAATACATTGCTTATTAGTGTCACCCAGTATCCTTAAATGTAAATATCCACTACAGATGGAACATAGCTCATAATTAATTGTATCACTTTTAATCTCCTGCTATTTTTGACAAATGTAAGGAATCTAGAATGATCAATCAGTTTATTTTCAATGAGGGTTAATTAAAATGACCACATCTTTGCTAATATTGATGGACTTTGAAGCTGAATGTAAATGTGAACCTGTTGCTTTACAACCACAATGTAAATTCGCATTTCTCCAATATAGATGTCCTTTAAAATAGTAGTATTATTGCTTCATAGAGGAGCAGGGCAGATAGAGTTGAAAGTTGAAGCAAAAACCTCTATGAAAGATTTAGGTGGGTAAGGAATTGCAACTTAATGCTGTGATGCTTTCCAACTTGACCTGTTTCAGTTTCATACACCGTTGTTGTCACATCACTCAGAGCTGAAGATACTGTATAACTTCTCACCCATCCGTCCAGGGCATGGCATGGCTTTGATGTCCAAAAACAAAACTGAAGAGATGGGAGCTTCAGTTTCAGCAGAACTCTCTTGCATATTCTCTACCTTCCTCTTTCCCAAACGGGGCCTCAGTTCCCCTGGCAACTCAAACCACCCACCCACCTGGTCCTTCAAAGAAAATAGAAAAAAAAAAAAAAAAAACGAACTCAACAGATTTGATATAATTTTCACGTACAGTAGATTGCTCATTAAATAATAAAACTCCACACTCTCATTGGATCACCCCAGTAAGTGAAAGACCAGACTGGGATAAACCTGTGTGTGCTGCAGGGACTATCTAACCCAACACCACGCATCCCCATAAGGAAAAGAAAATGCACATCTCGCTACAGCTGAGCCTCTCCAATCCAAGCGAAGTTTAAAGTGAAGTGCGAGAGCGAGACGGGAATTAAAAAATAAAAACAAAGAGTAAATCAGTCAGCATCCACGGGTGCGGTGAGAGAGAGAGAGAGAGAGAGAGAGAGAGAGAGAGGGGGATAGAGAGAGAGAGAGAGAGAGAGAGAGAGAGAGAGAGAGAGAGAGAGAGAAGGAGAGCATTAAGATCAGATGCAAGCCTCCGGAGGTAACCCAACACTCCCCTCAGTCTCATGCATATTCCTCCCTGCTACCCTGGTCTTCTCTCCAAACAACTGGACAGCACTTTGCCTGTCTGCCCAAACTCAGCATCTCTCATTGTCTAATTGATAGAAACTTTTAGCATTTATTTATTCATTGACCCCCCGAGCACCCTCACGCAGAGTCAGAAAGCACTGCCTGGAGTATAAGAAGTTGAAGAAAAAGAAGGGGAAAAAAAACAATAAAGTGAAAAATGGGGGGATGGGGGGGAATGAAGATGGTGATGGAGGGGAGGAAGAGGGGGATGGATGAGAGGAAGAGAGAAGGAGGAGGAGGAGGAGGAGGACGAGGGAAGGAGAGGCAATGAGACCCTAAGACCTTGTAAAGATTGTTTCTAACGCATTCTCTACAGAGGATTTGTGAACTCTATCTCGACTAATCACAATGGAACCTATTAGCGCTTGACATTTTTATCCGGCAGCCAAAGACTTGGCGTCGGGAGCGCGGCGGGCTAACGGCAGCGGACAGCTCGGCGGCGCTGGCAGGCCCCAGCCCGGGCACCACTGGGCCCACCTGAAATCCGATACCTGAGCCCCTGTGCCCTGGCTCCATTGATTTCTTGTCAGCCACAGAACTTTTCAGGCCATGTTGGAGGCCCTGGGTATGGAGACATGGTGGTGGTGTTGTGGGGGAGAGAGAGAGAGAGAGAGAGAGAGAGAGAGAGAGGGAGAGAGAGAGGAAGAGTGGAGGATGGAAGGGGAGGAGGGGAAAAAAAAACGAGAGAGGGGGTGAGAGAAATCTTAATTAGGAGTGGGGGATTTACAGAAGCTGGATGCTGCAGCTTTGGGGATCTGGTCAATGAAACACACGGAGAGAGAGGCAGAGAGAAAGAGAATGAGAGAGACAGAGAGAGCGAGAGAAAAAGAGAGAGAGAAAGACCAGAGGATGTTGTTGGTGAAGAGTAGAGGAGAGGAAAGAGATTAAAGAATGACGGGCAGGAATGCTGAGACCTCCGCTGTTGTGGGGGCCAGAGCATTGGGATTTTTTTTGTGTGTGTGCGTGTGCTTGTGTGTGTGTGTGTCTGTGTGTGTGTGTGTGTCTAAGTGTGCACGTGTGTGTGTGTTGTTTTTGCTGGAGTTAGTTTGGGGGGGGGGTTGTTGGTTATGGTGGTGGAGGTGGTCGGGAAGGTGGTGGTAAGGGGATTGTGTTGGGTGGTGGTGGTGCTGGTGGTGAAGGTGGTGGGTGGGGGCTCCTAGAGGAGGGATGCCGGGCTGAGGGGTGGGCTCTGGGTGGATTTGCACTGCTGAACTCATTACTGAGCATTACCCACTAAGAAAACACTCTGCCGATCTAATTGCCCAATTTAGGACTGCAGGTGGTCGCCGCAGCGAGATAGAGTTCAAGCCAACCTGGACCACTTGATGCTTTTAAGCCTCTCAACTCACATTTTTTCCTTCCAGCAATCTCACGTTTGTCCCCTCAGTTTTCTTACGCTTAATGGATGTAGCAGGCAACCGCATCCTATGTACTGTACATGATGTCTGTGTATTTTTAGCAACATGACTAAGAACGAATGTTTCCGGTAGGGGAATTCGGTGGCTTTGTAAACACGGGAGAAATAACTGCCTTTGATGTGAAATAAAAGCAAACAAGTACTGTAGGTTTTTTTTTTTTTTTTTTTTTTTAAAAAACAACATTTCCTGTAGGTATAGCAGTGAATTCAGTGGCTGATCACTTCCTAAGGATAAACGACAGAGTTGCCTTGAGCTTCAGTGCTCAAGGCTTTCCGTATAGCTGGACCATGCCAGGGCTCGACCGCAGAGTTCAGCGAGGGCTTTGTTGCACCTTTGCCTTAAACCACCCACGGCAACCTCCACCCGGCCAGGCTCGGGCGATCGCGGCTTCGTATCTGCCGGCGCCGCTGGACCCGACGGACCTCGCCGCGGTCTTAGCGGGAGCTTAAGCGCGATGCCGAAAGCCAGCACGCGCCTCGCTCTCGGACAGAAGACGCAATTAGTGAAGCGGAGGAGGGCCCAGAAGCGGAGCGGAGCGGAGCTGCTCTGGGACCAGTACCGGGTTCCCCGCTCCGGTTCTGATCTTTGCCCCCCGTTGGGAGATGATGTCACGGGCCGCTGCCGCGCGCACGAGCGGTTTTCAAGAGGTGTGTGTTTACGAGGGGTCGGCTCCTCTAATGGCCGCCTCCCTCCCTTCCACAGCTCACAGGAACCAGTGAGCCTGGCACGTACCAAAGCCACGGTCCACTGAGCACACTTAAATGTCACTTTTTTTTTTTTTTTTTCACTTTGCTTGAAATTTTTTGAAAATGGAAAAACCAACAGTATGAGCACATTTTTTTTTTTTTGGCTTTTTTTCTCGTTAGCATAACACATTTGAAGAAACCAGCGTGGGAAAATAAAAGCCCCCCCCAAAAACTCTTTGTGCTTGACTGAAAATCAGCCAGATTCCTATCTCTTTTATCAAAGTACTCAAAACAGAGGTGAGAACATTTAATCTAGCTGCTGGCGTGCGATTTAAATCCAAAACGGGGTCCGATGGATTTGTCAACAGGTAATCATCCAGTTATCCGGCACGATTGATGGGACCACGGATATGCAAACAGACACAAGGCCCTGACATCCATCTTAGCTGGGGAGACACGGGCCGCCGCAAGGATAGGAGGAGGAGGCATTACACGCACGAGCACTACATCCCCACATAAATCATCCTTACCCAGGTACACTAGGAAAGCCCTGTGGTGGCTGTCAAGCCTGGATTTACAGCCATGCACTGCTATGATTTCCATTAAAATATATGTACATAAGACTTGTACTTGTACTGCGAGAGGGCCAAGGAATTTATGAAAGGAAATAGCTGTACATTACTTCTCTATTTTATTGTATTTTCCAGGGGAAGTGTCACGTTCCAATGCATTGTGGGAATTAAGCGCAGGAAATAGGAAGGGGAGCCGATGACAACATCTGGTTGTGATTTTGAAGATTCCGGTGAAATATGAAATTTAAACATGCGCCACAGAAATCCATGTTTCAGTGACAGGGATGCATAATTTATAACAATTAATACTGTTTTAATGATGCCTAGTTAGTGGCAAAATCAACAGTTCAGATTTCTCCTTTGGAAACTTGGAAAGTAGAATTTGGAGGGGGTGTGCTTATCTGTCAATTGGGCCTTCACTTACCCTGATAGAGGTGACATCATCATCATTTCACAGTTACATGGATACAAATAAAACAAAACCACTCGGATCTGGAGAAGGCGTAAAAAAAATAAGTAATAAAATTGCCTGATTAGTTTCATTTTCGCCCTGCTGAGAGTGGATACTTTAACATGTCGGAGGAGCTCTTGAGCAGCACGTCTTTATAAACCACAAAGTTAAGTGTACACCAAGGAGACATGCACAGAATGGGGGAATGTACTGAGAGTGGATATTTGAAAACAAACAGAGGTAAGAGAAATGTTTTATGCGTAATATGTTTGCATTTTTTTTTTTGTTCACTAAGCAATTCTTAAGTTTCAATTAATTTTCAATAGTTTATCAGAGCACTTCACTTCATACAGTCACAGCATTTAATATGTCAGTTTACATAATTGATTTCATTTTCTTAAAGCTGAAACATATTTTCTTCATTTTAATGAAAGTTTTATCGATGTTAGTTCGACAGTCCTGAATAAATAAGTGAACTTTGAACTTTAAAACCACAAACATCTGTAACCATTGCATAATTAATACTGAATAGCGTTATTTTATCACGTCAGTTAGGCTACTGCATTCATTTTAACTCTTAATTCACAGTGTTCATACGTACTGTATCAGTACTTATTTGGAGTGAACTATTCTGCTGCCCCACATCGGCATTAGACTGATGGAGTAGAAAAAATATAATACTATTTGCAGACTGAAGCCTGTCATCAAAATGGTCTGCTTGTATATGAAACAATGACTGTTTGTGAACACAATAGACACATACTACTGTATATATGGCACAGCCGCTTCTCTCCTTAGCACTGACATATCATCATCATCCTCCTCCTTCCTCTTCTTCTCCTCCTCCTCCTCCTCCTCCGTCCCCATTGATTCCACAGTGACTCTTCATCAGTCTGTCTATCTGTCCCTGTGCTCTGATGTGATGTGTGCCTCAAACACCCAGAGGCTCTCCAGGGACACGGGCACATCGCTCCCACTGATCCCACAGATGAGGGGGAACACTATGATAATAATACCAATAATAATGGATCAAACAGGGTAAAGTCTTTCACATACTGAGAGAGAGAGTGAGAGAGAGAGAGAGAGAGAGAGAGAGAGAGAGAGAGAGAGGACAGGGAACAAAGTGACAGTGCTTTCATTTCCATATTCAGTGTTGTGTTTTTGAGGATCGTGGATCACAAAGGACCCCTGGGGGAAGAGGGGGGCATGGGATCCCGTGGGGTTGGTCTCGGTGTGTGTGTGTGTGTGTGTGTGTGTGGTGTGTGTGTTGGGGCTTCCCTGAGGAGAAGACATATGAAAAGATTCTTGAGAAAACAAGTGGAAGACAATCATGCTTCATAAAAAGTAATACCCCAAACTTTCTAATATTTCTGCAATTAAGTTGATGAAGCTTTTCTCTTTTTTTCATCCAGATCCTTAATGAGGTAGGACTCATTAATTTCTGTGCAAATCTCATTCGGCTGA
>JASCQY010000072.1:4713431-4725217 GCA_030264315.1 Sardinella tawilis | reverse complement strand
CTCGTGCAGGCAGTTGAATGTTGAGATTTGATTGGTGCCCGGTATTTCTGACATCAGAAATACATAAAAATCGGATCAGTTTTTCTGAGACACAAACAGCTAAACTGAGAGTTCAATCAAAATATTCCTATTGGTGGCGTTAACAGTGTTTTTAGCCCATAATATGATTTGTTAGGCATAATAAACACAGAATGCATATGTTGAAAGGGGGAAAACTAGATTTTTGCCTGCGTGGGTCTTTAAAAAAATGCATCTATTTTGGAGTCCTATGTAACCCAAACAAAGGGTGTGCATTTGACTGCAAATGAAGACCTATCTGTACTTGTGTTAGTGATTGTTTTGACCTAGCATTTTGTAGAACTTGGGTGTATGAAACCCACAACAGTGTAGCTGTATTGACTTTAGTACTGACTAATTGGCACACAGCACTAGGTCCTCTGCCACTGCTGTCTAGCGGGTGGTGTGGACATGCATGCCAGTGTCACCCAGTTCATTTATAGGCCTTGCCCTCCTCCACTTCTATGGTCTGCCACTCTCAGTGGTGCAGTAGCACACTTACAGTGGTATGTGGGTCATACCCGCTAGTTGTTTACCTTCCAAAACAGGAGGAGGCAGTACAGAGAAAGGAATGTGTGATGGCAGTTGACTAAAGATGTGTGCAGCGTTACTGATGAGAACTATAATAACTAGCTGAAGTATTATTGCTCACCCTCCAAACGCACTATAAGAGACTAACATGAAGGACACTCAAGGCTTCTGTGGTAGCTTATACACGATGGAGAACATGTTTTGTGTACCTGCTAACACAACAATGAGAGGAAGGCAGCTTATAGAGGCATGATGATGAATGGATCAAGAATTTCAAGTATTTTAGTGTTCATTTTGGGTGTTCATTTTTGTCAGCTAAAGGCCAGGTTCGCCTGTTTTATAGTCTGTTTACCTTTTGGGAAAATGAAGAAAAATGATTAGATCCATAAATGTACAGAATCCTGAATCCAAAGTGCTGCTAAGCCTTAAATGAGA
This sequence comes from Sardinella tawilis, assembly GCA_030264315.1. Taxonomy (NCBI): domain Eukaryota; kingdom Metazoa; phylum Chordata; class Actinopteri; order Clupeiformes; family Clupeidae; genus Sardinella; species Sardinella tawilis. Next base: position 4,724,194 of record JASCQY010000072.1, on the reverse strand, counting down.
AATGATATGTGAATCAGTCAATAGCCCTGTTGTTCAAAGTCACTGAATGCTGAACAGCATGGCCATGGATTGGTACACACCGGATTTCTCCTTTAAGGAGAATTCTATACGTCTGAGTAGTATGGCCACCACATCTTGTTTTTGAGAACAGCCTCCTTTTTAACAATGTGCTTGTTTTTTTTCCCTCTGTTGCAGTTCTTTTGTCCATTTGTTCTCTGTTATGTGATCCAAACCCTGATGACCCTTTAGTGCCAGAGATTGCGCGCATCTACAAAACAGATAGTGAAAAGTAAGTGCCGGCACCTAAGAAACATTCATGTTTCCCAAGCTTTACGTGCAGCAATTGCTGCTGTTCTTGCTCTAGAAAGATATTATATTGCAGAAGGTCTGACTTTAATATGGAGTACTTGGATATAGTGATACAATTCTGGACACTTGCAATCAAAGAATCTGTTTATAATGTTGCAGTAATTCTAAACTACATATATATATATATATATATTATACAGAATAATGAAATGATAAAAATGGGCCCATTTTCACCTGTCAGGTATAATAGACTAGCGAGAGAATGGACGGAGAAGTATGCAATGCTGTAGGGTCGAGGTGAGCCCTGGAGAACCCGCCCTAGCAAAGGCTTGGCCTACTATAACACTAACGGCATTTGGCTGATGCATTTGTGTATATGGCCCAACCAATTACTCAAAGAGTTGGTCTTTGTTTGAAGTGTGGTTGCATTTCTTATTTATTGATTTGTTGAAGGCATTCAGGCATGATTACGATTAAAATGAACTGATGCCATTAAGATTCTATTTCTGCAAAAAATAAAAAATAAAAAAATACAGGAAGGGCTGTTGTACTGTATATATTTAGGATTATGTTAATAATGCACATTGCAGAAAGCTTGTTTTCTGGTTTTGCTATTGACCTTGACCACCTTTGGTCTGTGGTGGTGCATGACTTGCAATTTTTTATTTTTTTTTTACAACGTCCACTAGTAGATTAAGAGCTCTGAATGTTGCTCCTTGATTTGGGGCTGGATTCTGAAAATAGGCCTAGTTGTTTTGTCCAGCAAAACCAAGTGGGCATGGCATTCTACCTTGCAGTGAAACAGGCTAAAAGCATGGGTTTCGTGCCATGAGTAAACAAACCTTGTCAACTAGCATTACAGAGCTAGTGTGTGTGAAGTGTGCTCTGCCTACTGTTTCACAGAAACATCGTCATATACTGCAATTGTCCTCTGTTCATGCATATTGTTGTAAATACATGCAACACTCTGTTGTTCTATTCGAAACTTGTGGAAATGGCTCACAGAATTTTGTATATATCCAAAAATGTTGCCTTTTGCTTTGCTGTTACCTTAGCAAAGAAAATCCCAGAGCGTGCATGCATGGTAGAGCATGATCACCTTCTGTCGCAAAGTAATTTGAATGTCTTGGGAGTAGAAGTGTGGCTGAAGTGTGCAAATTAAGCAAGCATTAAAGGAATAGTGCCGTTTTCATGATTTGAAGCTTATTTCAGGGACGAAATAACGTTACTTACTCAGCCGTGTCCCTTTCCACCGAAGTCGCGTCTGGACAGAGTTATTGGAATCACCCGTCTCCATGTAACGGAGAGGTCAGAGCACCGAAATGCAGCCAGTAAATGCGTTAATTTGTCAGATGTTTGTTATGATACGGTAGTGCTATTCCCATTTCAGTCAGAAGTACTTTAGTTATCACCATCCGGGGTCTGTATATTCATGAAATTGTCTGAAACGACAAGTGATGATGTCATCACGTAGCTCAGACAGTCACGTTACTTCCTGATAGAGCAGGCACACTATTGGCTTGTTTAGCTTATAGACAAGCGATAGCAAAGTACTTGTGACTGAAATGGGAATAGCACTACCGTATCATAACAAACATCTGAGAAATGAACGCATTTACTGGCTGCATTTCGGTGCCCTGACCTCTCCGTTACATGGAGACGGGCGATTCCAAACGGCTAAGTAAGTAACGTTCTTTTGTCCCTGAAATAAGTTTCAAATCGTGAAAACGGCACCATTTATTTGAAACAAAATGATAAATAATATAATCGTTATGATATGGTTGTGTGTGACTATCAGTCTATGTTGTGTGTTCATAAGAACCTCATGAAACACAGACCTTGGATTTTCTTGCATGTCATTTGCAGCAAACATTGGCCCTGTGTGTTATGTCCACTTGTCATTGTCCACTGCTGACTTTTGTCTTGTCTTGCTTTCTGTCTCAGGTACAACAGAATAGCTCGGGAATGGACTCAAAAGTACGCCATGTGATACCTGGTTCGAACCAGACCACCATCCACTTCTTTTTTGTTGGAAGACATGTTTACCTAATTTGCTCCATCTTTTCTCCTTCCCGACTTTCTTCCCTCACGTGACGTTCTTTGTATCTTCATGTTCCTCACGTAAGATGGAAAAGATGGAATCACTTTTTTTTTTTTTTTTTCTCCATGTGGGGATGACTCGCAATCAGCACTTTTTCCCCTTCCCCCTCCTTTTTTTTTTTTTTTTCGGTCATGGAAGATGGCACATGGGACTGAGCTATCCACGAAGCATGTTTGTGTACCTGGCCACAGCCACTTTTTATGAAAAAAAAAAAGAAAGAAAGAAAGAAATGTAGAAATCGTACAAAGACAGCGGCAGCAAAACCGAAACAAATGCAAGAAGAAAAAAAATACCCAGCCTAAGCAGGGACCTACACAAGGTGCAATTTCTGACCTGCGACACTTTCTCATGCTGTCGCAACCTGTTCCCTTTGGAACAACCTCTTGGTTGGTGCTCTAGTATTCTAATAATGTGAGCTTTCTACAATAACAATCATGAACTATAACTGATCTGTGAAAGGAAAAAAAAATTCTTGCTCACAACTGACTGTTTTTAAAGCAGAGAAGAGCTGCTTGTCTTATTATATCAGCAGTTAATAAAAATAAATAAGATATCTATATATTTTATGCATGTAAATTAAAAGTTAAAAGGAAAAAAAAAGATGATTGTATGTTCTGCTGACATGTGATGTTGCATCATGGGAGAGTTGGGGAAGAGGCTCACTTGTCCACTTTTTTGTTACTCCTGTTGCTGTCTTGCCCTTCGCCTCATGTGATTTTCGTTTTCCAGTCGTTTTAAAGTCCCAGGAGCTCTTAGTTCATCTGTCCTCCTCAACACTGTCCTCTTTGCACTGAATAGTCCATTAAAAAAATGGGACGACTGATCAACTAATAGCTCTTTATTAAGTTTTTTTTTTTTTTTTGTTTCTCAATAAAGTTGCAAAAAAGTGAACAAAACAAATGTGTAACCTGGTGCAGTTTGTTGTAGCGGCATACTTGCTTGATCTTTATTATTCGAGGAGCAAAAAAAAAAAGTTAGTCAACCTCAAACAAACTTCCAGTTTGTTCATTTCATGCATTCTGCTCTTGTTATGTGCAGCAGGTTCCTGTGCGTATCCACTACAGCTCCTCCTAGTGGACATTAAGTGAAGCAGCATGTGCAACAAGTAGCACTACCAGCTCTCTCCTGGCCCTGAAGGCTCTCAACAACTGCTGCACTATTCATAGCATTCTAATGATAGCACCCATCCTTCACGAGTAATGCCCCCCACACCCACCCATGCCACCTCATCTCTCTTACCCCACCCCAGCTCTTATTTTTGGAGGTTGTGTCTAGCTCAGATGTGAGAAGACCTCCACACTCTTGAGGTCTTGTCAAAGCGCTCTTACTGGCTAGTCTGGGTAAATTCGGGAGTAACAACAGATCTCAAAACTACACGTCACCTCAGGAACAGCAGATGCCCAGTGTGGCTCTATTTTAGAGATTAGTGGTTACACCTGAAGTGAACTGAATTAACCGATCCTCCCTTGGCTCATAGTACACCCCCTAGGTGAAGGTCAGTGAGTGGAAACTGGGACAGTCCTGTTATGCTGCCTTCCAGTGGGCCATCATTAATGGCAGCAGGATCTTAGAGGCGATGGGCAGTGTTTGCCTGCTTGTTGTGTCTGGTTGGAACGGTTAGAGGACCAATTTTTGTTCGTCAGGTTGTTTGAAACTGTTATTGGTCCATTTTGGACCAGGCTAGTGTGATCTCTTTGAAAATTCTCTTTTGCTCAGGAAAGTTCTGTTCCTGATGAATTGACTAGGAATATTTAGTGGTAAGGATTGTTTGAATTCTCTAAATCAGTGTTTAGGCTACTAAAGTATTTTGGGTGGAACCCACTTTTTCAAATTCGAAAAACCACGTTAGCGATAAGAGTTTTTTTTTTTCATAGATCAATAACATCCACCTTCCCATAAGGATCTTATTTGTCTTAAAATCATTGTTGTCTTTCTAATGATTTTGTCTTTTTTTTTCTCCTTGACCTGACATTTTTCAGTGAGGTCAAAGAAGATTGGAGATGTTCAACAGGGGGTCCGTGATCCCCGACCTGCCGTCCTTAGAGTTACTTCAGATAGAAAATGTTACATCGAGCAAATTTTCAAATCTCATCTTTTAGATGTAGTTAGAGTAGTTTGGCTACAAAACAAACAGGATTATTGCTATACATATTGGACTATTGATTAGTAGGCTATTGATAATAATACTGTATATAGAGCAATAATAATTGATTGTTGATCATTATTGATTGTTGCTATACATATTGGATTATTGATAATTATTGCATTGATGACTTTACAAAGCCTACTTGATAATGTTGGCAGAGTTTAAAGGAGATGTTTGGTGTGAATCAATCAATAGCCCTGTTGTGTGAGGTCACCAAGTGCTGTCCGTTGGCTAGGAAAAAGAATTAGTAGGCCTACATTTTATACAGCATAGACTAAATACTGAACTGGTAACTTACATTAAGTGAATGGGACATAGTAACTTTCAGTCTCATTTCGCTATGCCCAATTCAGTCAACATTAGTTATCGGTTCGTCTATTATGTTGCATCAAAACTTCTGGTTCTTTTCCCCAGACAGCATTCACTGATCTTGAACAACAGGGACTGATTCACACAGGATTTCTCCTTCTCTCCTAACTTATAGGGCCTACCATCTTAAACTTAAGCTAATGTGGGTCCCCCCAAACAAAAGGGTTCTTGACCTCTAAAACACTGAAGCCCCCTCTGGAACCACATTTGTAATCAAACTGATGTGATGGCTTACCATTAGGTCTGTTTATTGATGTGATGACTCACATTTGCATGACTCACCCAAGAGAAGTTGTGAAATGAGAAATAAATCTTGGAAAGGAGTTAATCATTTTTCGAGTTTAATAGGAGGGGGTGTCTATAACCAGGGACAGTGGTAACATACATCTTCTTTTCACTTCAAAAATGGTTTAATGCCATGCCTTACTATGTAGCCTATTATCCGTTTTCTTAACGGCATTATTTTCGCCATTCTTATCGCATGGGGGTGATTTCAGTTAAAACCTCAGTTTATCAACAGGGGAAGTTCTTGGCAGGATATTTCTCCTTTTAGTTTTCACTGGAATTACAACTACGAGGGTTGACCACAAGAGGGCAGATTGTGCGAGATTATGTTGTTGCTGTTACAAGCAAGCAAATTCACGTTGCGTTACGTCACAGGGAATTTCCAGTAAGGAAGTCAAGTTTTCTGTACAAACACCGACCCGATCCTGACTTTATCTTTTGTGTCAGGCACTTTGAGAAATTCATTTTTCCTTCGCACGGATTTGATGCATCTACACATCGATGATTTAGGTGGAAGCCATCAGAATAGTTGATGCAAATGACTTTGACAGACTCATGCTGACGCGCTGTCCGATTTGGCGAGCTTAGTGACTTTGCTGCGGCATGGCGCAATAATTAGCCAAAGTAGATTCTGATTTTGCGTCTGGGTTGACTGCAATTTTTATGTTGATCCTGGATATAGGACTGTAACTTGGAAAGGTAAGGCAATCATGTTCTTGTTTATTGATAAGGCTTTGTAGTCAAAGTACTCATCTTGAGCGGGGGTCTCAGCTCAATCAATAGGCTAGCTGTGTTGTGATGATTGCGGTCCACTTCCTTGTTCTTGACCACTGTGTGTCTTGAACATGGTCTGACCTTTTGGTCTGTATTTAACATCGTTGTAGAGCTATGTCTAAACTGGTTTACTGGATACATAATCCAATCTTGAGTATGACAGTGCAGTGTAGTAGGCTACTGCCTCACCTGCCTCTCAAACTAGGGGACATGGGAGCAACTATTTTAAAACAAAGAACGATATGGTGGAGGAGCATGGTCTCACAACTGTTGTGTTTTCCTTGAGCAACATGATGGAGCACTTCCTATAGCATATTGTAAAGCCTGTGTCCCCACAAAATAACATGTTATCTGTCATCTCTGGAAAATGAATAACATATAAACCTGAAACTCTGCCAAGTTTCTAAGCTCGTCTGTGTACAATGTTTACCTGTAGCAATCAAAGTAGGCCTGTCCATCCTCTGACCTAGAATTATTGATATACTGTAGGGTACTGCCTAGCAAAGTGTATCCAAATAATATCGCATGGGGGAAAAAAAGATTGAGATTTAAATAGTTGAGATTAAAACGATGTGTTTACTATTATTGCACGTTTGAAAGAAACCTTTTGTGTCAGTTCTCTAATTTGAACCTTGTTTTAGAAGCAAGTCAGCTCCTCTCCAAAACAATGCCTTATTAATAGACTAATGAATGTGATGGTTAATTGTTCGCTAGGGTACTTGTTTTGTTCTATGTTGATTCACGTCTGTTTTGGTGTCAGGAACCATGGCCGAGGATGCTTCATATCTTCACCATCCCCAGGTGAGTTATTCTTCAGCACCCAATGGGACATCCTCAGAATAGGCTGGAAAATCAGGCTGTTTTGCTATATTATGAACATAACTCCAGCTACTTCTGGGGAACTTTTAGGCTGAGGTTTTAAAATAACAATGGTGAAACTCAAAGAACAAGAGTCAGACCATTTTGGAATATTAACTGTTGACCACTATAGGATATTATTCACCCTACATCGACCACAATGTTTTTAACCACCTAAAGCTTTAAATATAAGTGAGTATTTCATGGTCAAAGACAGTTTTCAAAAATCTATTACACATTATCTTTGCCAGTGGTAGTCCTGACATTTAATATTATGCAAGAGAAGTCTCATCAGCTTCCCATGCTTCAGTAGTATATTTGAGTTATAATCAACTATTGAGTGCATGCAGCATCTCCCAGGATGCTTCAAGAGACTGGTGAACAGGCGTGCATGCTGCTCACAGGAAGTTGTTCAAATACGCTGAGGTTTGCGTTTTTTCGACAGCCTCCTCCTTGGGCTACGTCTACCTGTTGATTTCACCGCATGGGACGAGGCAGTCGGCTAGTGTGTGCTAATGTGATTTTTTTTTTTTTGCAGACACTTGTCTAGAGCTTAAGAAGGCCTCTTGTTAGTACAGTTGAAACATTCTGTGGTGGATTAAAAGCAAGTGCACTGAAGTTCATGTTGCTAAGAAATTGTCTGATCTCTAGCAGTGATAATCTGAAGGTGGTTTGATAGCCAGTTAGCAACCTCTCAGTCTTTGTTTTGAAACTTAAAAGTTTGAAGTACAGAAGACATAACTTTTCTCTCTACTTTTCCCCTACAGTTCTTTGACTATTCCTTAGACCCCAGTAGCTGGATTGACATGGAAACTCCTGTGACTCTCCCTAACATGTCATACTCCAACAGTCTCAGAATAGGTAAGAACATAATAATGTCATTCCTCTGACTAAACAATAAAAGCATGACTTCCATTTTCGAAAGTTAATCACGCTAGTCTCAAATGCTGTATGTGTGTCTAAAGTTGAAAGAGTAACTTTAAAGGGAACTTTAAAACCAATCTACCCACTTGGGACTGTCCAGGGTCATCTCTAAAAACTACTGTAAACTCCCAAGCTTTAGTCAGTATTCATAAGGTGAGACATACACACAAATCCATCAAGGAGTTTCATGATGTCATTGTGAAACCTGTGTCTCAAAGAGAGACTCTTAAACAATGAAAGTAGTTAAAGCGAAGAAGGCGTCTTTGCCGTCGCTGGGAGTACTCTCACTTCTTTCTTTCTGACTCGAGTGGTCAAATGGCGGGTCTTCCTTTTAGTGTACTAGTTTTTAGATTTTTTCAAGCCTTGTGAGTGGAACTTGAATTGCGGTTGAATGAGTTATGAATAGAACACACATGTTCAGAGTTCTTGCTCATGTGATATCTGGCATTTGAAAATAATTGAAACTTAGAGAAGGATTTCCACATCTGTGCACTCGAGCACTGAAATTTGAGTAGTGAAACATTAATTAACACTGAGAAAGTATGTATGTTATGGGTGCAGCTACCTCTTTGGTCATGTTCTTTCCATTGCAATGTAGAGCAATAAGAAGTATTTGGGAGTATACTAAATACAGTAAAGCATATACGATTCGAGTCATGTAAGGCCAGAGTGGCTGATGTCACAGTGTTTTCTCTTAGCGTTGCATAGTTGGGGAAACAATTCTGAAACCAGCTCAACGCTGGTATGAGAAAGATCATGGTATAGATCTGCCACATACTGCCACATTCAGTGTTAGTGTTGTATGTTCACAAACATCAGCTGGATGCAGTGGGTAGTTTGGTGGTCCTCACCCATCGAGATACAGGAGGGACCAGAAGCTGGAGCAGGGAAACCAACTCGCTGCTTCCGCCTCCCTGAGGTGTTTAATATGGGGAGGATGTGGTCAGGACCACGTCCCTGTTCGAGGCAGGAAGGGGAAGAGTGCTTTCAGTGTAAGCAAAAACATTTCAGATGGAGTAGCTGCAAACCACATACATCACCCCACTGAAAGTTTCTTTTGACTGATTTCCTCTTTATTTCCTTTTATTTACTGTCTTTTTTTCCCCTTCTTAGTATTGATGCATGGCTTTCTGTCGAAAGCAGTGCAGACAGGCCTCTACTGTTAGTGCTGTGTTGCTTGTTTTTTTTTTTTTTTGTCTAAGAGGAAAAACTCCCAAGCGCAAAATGAATGTAAATTGGGCTAATGTGCGCTATGCATGTGCAAACACGTGAACTGTATGTCTGTGTGCATGGCGGAAAGAATGCCCTGGATGAAGAAAATGTGATTTACATCAAAGAATCTTGGTGATGTTGTTGGATTGTGATAATAAATGAATGTTTTCGTCTTTTGAGCAGTTGACGGACCTTACGTTCAGATTGTAGAGCAACCTAAACAAGTAAGTATTACACCAGTATTGCACCTGCTGTAGATAGAAAATCTCAATTTAGGGGAATTTAGGAAGAATCAGCAAAATATGGGCACTGAACATTGTGCTGTTGCTGATGTTGAGTGACTCTCTTTCTCTTTCTCTCTCACTCTCTCGCTCTCCCTCGCTCTCTCTCCCTCCCTCCTCCCGTTGTTTCATTCAGAGGGGCTTCAGGTTTCGTTATGGCTGTGAAGGCCCGTCACATGGGGGGCTCCCTGGAGCCACCAGTGAGAAGAACAGGAAGACCTACCCTCAAGTGAAGGTGAGACCCTTATGAGTCCCTGCCCCTGACCTCCTATGACCTATGACATCACCTGTGGATCTTCGCTAAGTTTCATCTCGGCCAATAGCTTGTAATTTTGGAAGTAGAGTCTCTGTAAGGTGCACATTACCGTTGACCTTGGGAAGCGCAGATGTGCATTCTGTGCATTCTTGCTCTATTCACACTATGTGATGCATCTTGAGATTTTAATCGTTGCTTGTGAATCATTTATTTATTTACATTGCTGTTGCTGTTGTTAACCGAGTGAGCGGCTGTTATTTTAGACTAAATGAACACCCTCTGTGTCTTTTGTTTGACAATAGAGACAAGAGAGAGATTGTGTACCCCTCTTCTCTCTTTGCCTCTTTTTTTCCTTCTCATTCCATCAACTCCCTGTCTCTCTCTCTCTCTCTCTCTCTCTCTCTCTCCCTTTCTCCCTTTCTCCATCTCTCTCTTTATCATTGTCTGGATTTCTGTCCCTCTCTGTCACTGTCTGTCATTATGCTCTCCTCTCAGCTCTACCTATATCTATCACAGAGAAATGTATTCTCCCTTCCCCCGCTTTACTCTCACCCTTCTCTCTCTCTCTCTCTCTCTCTCTCTCTCTCTCTTTCTTTCTTTCTTTCTTTCTTTTTTACACACACACCCACATCACACACCATCGCAGAAGCATCGTCAATCTCTCTCTCTCTCTTCCTCTCTCTCTCTATCGCTCTCTTTCTCTCTGTCTTACCCTCACCCTTCTTTGCGACGTCTTTCAGCCCTGTTGGGAATTTCCTTGTGTGTCAGAGGCGTAATTAGTAGGAAGTGCTGTGCAGCGTCACCGACGGGAAACGAGGTGTGCGCTTCTATCTTAACCCCCACCCCCACCCCTAACCCCACCACCACCCACCACCACCAACCTCCAACCTCCAGAGCGTGAGCGGCCTCGCAGGCAGACTCAGACATGCACAGAGCCCTGCGGAGCACCACAGCATAGACAATGTTCTGTCTGTTGCCCCCCTCCTCCTCCTCCTCCTCCTCCCCGGCTCGCCCTCCTCGAGTGCAAACCTCAGCGGCGTAACGAGAAACCTGTTTCACAGCCACCGCGCTGGCAGATGCTGCACATCGCTGACCCACTCTTGTGCAGTGCTGCAGTGAGCTTACTGTACAGTAACAGTTGTTTGTTGCTTGCATGCTTGCTGGAGTTTATTGTGTGTGTGTGTGTGTGTGTGTGTGTGTGTGTGTGTGTGTGTGTGTGTGTGTGTGTGAGTGTGTGTGTGTGTGTGT
>JASCQY010000072.1:4694604-4713331 GCA_030264315.1 Sardinella tawilis | reverse complement strand
CCCCCCCCCGTGCCTTGAATTTTTTACACACTTTTCTATTTCCATCCGGCGTAGTGTCGCTCCCGCTGTCGGAGCCGATGAATATTTCACTGACCCAGTGCGGATGATTGTGCTTTCAGGTGCGAGACATATTGATGGGGAAAGAGTACCAGCCGGAGAGTCGTCCCATCCCTGTCCCGACGCAAGGTACAGAACCAGCGACTCTTCCTCTGCTGCGCCCACTCTGCTGCAAACTCGTCAGCAAGACGAGCGAGCGCTACATTCTGGTCACAGAGATGAGCACTATGATTATGTTGCCATGTCTGCGATACCGATGCTTGTTTGGGCTGCGGTTCCGCGGACTCTCACGGTCCTTAACAACCCACGAAAAACAAGACGCATTGGCCAGAAAGAAGAAAAAAGAAAGAAAGAAAATGAAACCAGAAAAACACACACACACACATTAACACCACCAAAAAGTGCTTTTTTTGCAGAAAAAAAGCTTGAGACTGCTTTGAATGAAACAATGGTGGAAAAAACTGGGTGTCAGTGTCACCACATTGTTTTCACACTTGATGTCATTGGGAAGTGTGAAAAGTGTTATTGTGGGCTTTTTGCTATTTTTCCTCCCCTTTTTAATATGACTCACCACTGACCACACACATCATCATAATGACAGCTCTCTGAGTGTGTGTCTGTGTATGTCTGTGTGTCTGTGTGTGTGTCTCTGTGTGTGTGTGTGTGTGTGTGTGTGTGCGTGCATGCGTGTGTTATCCGTTGTCTCTGGAAAGAGCCCATCATGACCTTCACATGTCATGTGGTATAAGTCTCTTGTGTGTGTGATGCAGAATGAGGCTTGGCTTGAGGGCCACACACTGGTTAGCTGTGACATGTTGTGTGAGGCTATGTCTAAGTCTGTGTGTGTGTGTGTGTGTGTGTGTGTGTGTGTGTGTGTGTGTGGATGGGTGCATGTGTTTGTCTTTGTGTGTCTGAACGTGTGCATAAAATTGTGATGTTTGCACATGTGTGTACCGTATGTGTCCAAAAACATTTTTGTGCGTCGTATGCTTTTTCTGCCTAGATGTACAATATATAAGACAAGTGCTTGTACTCGACATGCAGATACAATATTATGTGTAGGTGCTTAGTACTGACCTAAAGATATTTGTATGTGCGTGCGTGCATGCTTATTACTGACATATAGATATTTGCGTGTGTGTGTGTGTGTGTGTGTGTGTGTGTGCGCGTGCGTGCGCATATAGGGGACATGAGGAGTCTGGGGCCGGAGGTGAAGCAGGCTCTGTGTGAAGCCTTGGAAGAACAACAGGGAGCCTGGGAGAGTCTGGCCCAGTCTCTGGGCCTGGGGGTGCTCACCACCGCATTCCGCCTCAGCCCGTCCCCTGCCAGCACTCTGCTAGCCAGCTACGAGGTGAGCACACACACACACACACACATATGCACACAGACATAGAAGCATTTGTCCAATGTGCGAGCTAAGTTTTTTCTAGTTTCTAGTTATGTCTGTTTCTTTTTCTGAACACATTTTTGTTTTTTAGCTCTCTGTACACACTACAGCGCAAAACCACAGCTAATGTTGTAACAGCATCTCCAGTTGTCATGGTTACCATTGTCGCTCTTCTTTCCTACACGTCACAATGACTGTGTCTATAGTTCCTCTCAGAGCCATATAAAGGTAATTTGGCTCTCGTACCGCTTAGGCCGGGTTTTGAGAAATACAAGCTTGATGACACACCTACTGTATGTAGACATCCAATAAATAACCCAGAGATAAACATCACTACATTTGTTTGCTGAGATAAATCAACATCCATGTCCAATGTCCATGTGATCAGGATGTATTTAAACATAGAGGTCGAACAAGTGTGTCATCAGCCTATGAGCCCTGCACATGATGTACTTTTTTGGTATATAATGCCCAGCTTGCTGTGGCACTAGTTGTACCTGTAATACCCGAAACAGCTCTTAATGTGGAGTTCCGCGGTGTAAATGTGAGCTGCAGGTTTGTGCAGTACACATAAATCAATAGACATGGTCAGATGAACATACAGAACAAAAGCAAAGCAAAAAAATATATTAAAAAATGACATGTGAATGTGCCTGTACAGACACAAATACACACACACACTCAGACTTGGTGGTAGGAATCGCTATTTAATTCAGTTCAATTCAATTCAACAAGCTTTATTGGCATAACCATTCATATACAACATTTCAGCTGGATGGCAAGAAAAGTGAATTGTCCACTGGGAGTGAATAGCATCACTCCTAAACTAACTCTTCATGTCAAGTTAAAATATCTTTTGTTATGATGGTCTTGTTAACTAAGATGACTGTTTTAGAGTCCGTTGCTGTTTGTTAGATAATAGGTAGACTATTTACTTCACTTTTTAATTACTAGCTTAGCGACAATTGTCCATTAACTGGTATAGACATAGGGCTAGCAATAACATACTTCCGGGTGGCAGAATGCTAATGTTTACCAATATTGTAAACGCCCCTATAGAAACAGAAGACTAACTTCTATAGAGACAATCACCACTATCCTCTCGTTTATTTTTGTTTTGCCACAGGTGTCGGGGGGCACTGTTCACGAGCTGTTTGAGAGCCTGAGGGAGGTGGGGAACAGCAGCCTTCTGGACGTGCTCCAGCAGCACCACCCGTCGCCCACATCTACTCCTGTTTCTCCTCCACCTGCACACCCTGCGCACCTCACAAGTAAGGACCTATTCCCATCCGCTGGGACTAGCCACAAGAGACCATCTTATGTTCATGTAATTCAGCGATTACAGGTTAAATCAAGCATTATGGCAGACATCTGCCGTACATTATGGCCAATATTTGACATCTGGCGATATGAAATGTCACACATCGTCACCACCAGTGTGAGCTTTTTGAGACGACAAGGGACAAGTGAGTGGCGATGGGTAAATAGTGACTGAAGGTGATGAATGAATCACTGTTTATGTCAATGGAAGTGGGAAGGTGCAATCAGTGGTGTTAAGTGGCGGTTTGTAAACACCAAACTGTTTTTGTAACGTACAGTTAACATTTCCAAACACTGTGCTAACTCTCCATTTTCCAATACAGAAAAAAAAAATGAAAACATTCGTAACAATCAGTGCCCTCAATCAGTGAACTGCCAACAGAGCATGGACAGCCATTAGCCAAGGCAATAATAAAGCAAAATTTCTTTTTAAGGTGCAAGAAGTGCAAGAGTTTAAGGTGCAAGAAGAGTGCACCTTAAACTCTTCTGAAGAAACTAATTGTTTTATTATTGCTTTGGGCTTTGGGTTAGCTACTTCTAATGTCTGTTTCAGTGATTGTGTCGGCCAAAAGCATCTGCATAGAAATTTAAACACAAACAAAGACAAATATGAAACCATCCTTCATCGCTGACTGGAGCTTTAAGGATTCGCTAGCGGCCACCTCCCCTCAGTCGCCGCTGGCTATTTAGGCGCGACATTGAGGCGAATGGTGGTCAGACAGCATCTTCACAGAAGCCAGCCAAGCCCGGGTGGTTATCACGCCAGTGTCATTTGCACTGCAGCTTGCATCCATCATGCTTGACAAGCCAGCGAGGCTGATATGCCTTTCAATTTCAAGGTGGGGGTAACGGCTGAAAAATCGTGTTTGTTTCTCCCTCGAGACACAATCGTAACTGAACCGTGAACAAGCAGATGAGTAGCATGCAAAATAAACTTTAACGATGTATACAGAGTTTTCATTTTTTTTCTCCCTCTCTTTCTCGTTCTTTTACGGGAAAGTAAGATATAATTTGAAAGTGCAGTGACAGAGGAGGACATCTCATTATCTTGCCCATTCATGACGTCACTTCCTCTTTGTTTTGTCAAGCGTCTTATTGTGTCTGTGGAAACAAAAGGTTATTATTGTGGTGGTGTCTGTTTCAACCCACACCTCCAGTGATTCACAGACTCAAGGGCTACGGGTTCCCTAGGGCAAGTCACACAGGGAGTTCCCTTTTACCCCTCGCCGTAAATCTGTACACATTCACGTACACATACACGTACACATACACAGACACATGCACGCAGGCACACACACACACACACCACAAACAAACACACAGACAGTCATGGTTGTTGTTTTTTGGGGGAGAGACCAATAGACTATAGGGGGGATTCCCTGGGAAATGGCTCTGAAATCTATGGTCTCTCAAGGGGATTATTGGGATGTTCAACTCCGAATCTGCCCTTTTGGAGCAGTTCTGCTTCCCCCTACTTGCACTTTTAAGTATTAGAATGATGGCTCTGATGAAAACAATATCAGCTGTTCAAAGACTTCCTTCCTCAGAAGCGGTCTGACTCACACTGCTTGTGTGTTTTTGGGCAATTCCACCTAATAGATGAGAACATGAGCAAGCATGGTGTTCTCTAAATACATGTACATTTAGTGCATTAGTGTACATATGTAATCCATAGACCTAAACAATGGATTCATTCGTATCATACAGTATCTGACATTTTATGGCCATTATGTGACAGGAAAAGGAAAAGAAAAGTTCACTGTCCATGGAGTTGCCCTTGTATACTTGTTATGCATTAATAGGAGTGTTATCCCCACTTAATTTCAGAGTTCAATGTAACGTACAGTAAAGCATTTAGATACTTTTCCTCTGCTAGGTTGCTAACATCAGTTGTTTTAACATCTGGATGTGAAGTGATGACGAAGTTGTTTGATGTTTCGCAAAAAGTACAGAAGAATTTTTGCGGCTATCTTCAAAAGCCAAATTCAATTCACCTTTCGTCTTTTTTTTTCTTTCTTTCTTTTTCCTCTCTCGTTTTCTCTGGTACTTGCTGTCTGTCTTTTCGCTTCCGCTCCGTCTCCACAACATCTCTGTCGCTCTCTCTTTCTTTGTCTGTCTCTCTTCCTCTCTCAAATTCTCTCACATTCTCTTTTTTCCCCTCCCTCTCTCTCTCTTTCTCTCTCTCTTTCTCACTCTCTGTCCCAGGGCTGTCTGCAGACATGCTGGGCTTGAAGCTGGCCAGCCAAGAGGAGACCGGTGCGTGCGACAGCGGGGTAGAGACCTCCTTCCACCGGCCCAGCCTCAGCCTAACCGAGTCCCTGTGCGGCCGTCTGGAACTGCCTGAAAACCCCCAGCAGGCTGTGGCTTAGAGACCTTTAGCACCAGCACCAGAGCCGCCAAAAGCCGAGCCACTGGATCCGCCGTCAGCCACCCCCCCCTCAAGCTTGACGCCATCATTACCACCATTACCACCACCACCAGCTAGCCAGCCAGCCGCTAGCCCGAGTGCCACATAACAGGCCCAGCGGGGTGCACTGACTCTTGTGGCCAGTGGATGGCGCTAGGTCAGACCACATTGAAACAAGCACTCCACTCCAACCTAGACTCGTTGGTTGGCATGTATGAATGAAAGGATGCCCTTGACATCCCACCCATCCCATCCCATCCCATCCCAACTCCAGATGTAATTATAAAAACGCGACCTTGACCGTGCCCTTAAAGACTGAGGCTGCAGCCACACAAACCTGTTGTTTGGAGTCATGTACGCACCACCATAATCTCCTCTGTGCGTCGTTACAAAGAAATAATTACCATATGAGTTGTTTCTCTTATTTTCCTCTTTTCGTTTCAAGTGAGTGGGGAACCCCACTCCTTTTCTGTGTATCAACTGATGACTAAGCTCTGTTTTTTTTTGTATGTTTTGTTTTGTTTTTGTTTCTTTTGCTTAATGACTCAGACATTTCTAGAAAGGCTGAACTCTGGGGTCTGTCGAGGAAATGCCTCACTTAAATCAAGGCTGGCATTTTGGGTCAACGGGCTGCTGTACTTAGTAACTGCGCAGCCGTCTCTTTCGAGGGTTACATCAAGGTCACGCCTGGGCCTCCGTGCTTCTGTGGCTTCTGGAAACATCATTGTGGTAGTCTTCCACCCCCCTCGCCTTCCAAACATGGCCGCCACTGTTCCCAGAGGGCTACTCTATATAGCTGTCCTTTTTTTTTTTCTTCATGTTGACTTGGCTAAGGCATCTGTTGCCTTATTCGCACAGAGCACAGATGATCTCCCATAGACTTCTAGATATTTTCAGCCAGGCAGGCTGAATCCATGTACCTGGCCTTGATTTGGGCAGACGGCCCATTTTAGAACTGGCTGTTTATCTTGAGTGGTTACTGCATGATTGGACACTTTCCAGTGAACTAGAAGTACATAGATGCACAAGGTGCTGTTAATGACGATGTCGGAGAAAGACGGACATGACCATGACAGCAGGAGCAGGATATTACTTATACTCTGGTTAAAGAATGTTTTTATTTCAATGTTTTTGTTGTTTTGTTGTCTGTTTGTTTGTTTTTCATGCCAGTAGCTCATTCCTGCCTCTGTATGACATTTTCATAAGCTGTGAGTTGGGGGTTCAGTCTACTTTTGTTATAATTGTTTTGTTTTGTTTTTTTTTTCTACTTTTCTTTATTTGAAAATAAGGGGCTTGAACTAGGTGCTGAAAACTGATCTCATCCACTGTGTCAATCATGGTGCATAATTCTAACACCATGCTAAGCAGCAGACTGACTGACTGAACTATAAATGCGTATCTCCATGCCTGTTGTACGGTAGGCCTATGCGAAGGGTGGGGGGCTGGGGTATCAGGAAAGGTGCTCAGATTGTTCTTCGCAGATCATTAAAACCTGTGTTTATCTTGTTTTAATTCCTTTTTTTCTTGTTTTTTTTTTTTTTCTTCTTTCTTTTTTTAACGGCAAATGTTCCATATGTTTCATTCCCTGTGGAGGTAGGCTCCAAAGGGCTAACGGTTTTTTAAACCACTCCCGTCAACGAGTTTAAACATCAACAGCAACACAACACTTTTGTCCCTATAACTCTCTGACAAGAAGTCAGAAGCCCAATTGTATATGAAATCCAAGCATTGTAAAGATATTTTGTAGTTTTGTCTTGTGTATTGTGTGTTTTTATTTGAGAGCAACAGAACCAATTGATAAAAACAAACCAAAGGTTTGTTTAGGCACTGTGTTTTTGTTAGGGTTCTATTTATGTCTGTACCCCCTGTGTAACAGTGTTGTACAGAGGAAAAAAAATCTGCTTAATTCTTTTTATTGTTATACTTTTTTATAATAAAAAACTAATGTCATAATTTATAGTGGTGTTTTTTTTTTCTCTTGAAGACAATGAACATCATGGGTGTAACACTCTAGTTTAAAAAGCATCGTTTTACATTACCATAACACAGCTTTCAGTATACTTCTTTCTGCACTAAAACCACTCTATAGTTATACAGTAGTAGCCTAACTTGTGTATTGATGAGCTAAGCATGTGTTGCTGAATCGTTTTCACAGACCTTCAAGTGAGCCACTAGATGGAGTAAGAGTTCAAGAACTTCCTTTGGACACTGCACCTCTTAAAGCATGAGTACCCTCTGCAACAGGTACAGTACTGCATGCTGGCTACATTTACCTGTATGTTATGAATTTGATGTTAAATCTCTGTTGTAGCCTCATATTTAAGAATATAGCATTGTTTTTTAAAATGTGTCATAGCCTTTAAAAATATTTTATAATACTTGTCTGGCAGTGATTTACTCAATGCCTCAGAAAGTCATCATGTTTTTCAAAATTAACCCATTTTCGCAAGTATTTTTGCAATTAAACTTCAATACTACTTTATTACTACATGTGTGCGTGTGTGTGTGTGTGTGAGAGAGAGAGAGAGAGAGAGAGAAGTCTGTAACACAAATCTGTTTTAAGGTGACTCCCAAATATCCTTTCACTTAGATTTCTGCAACTCCTATACTCCTATCAGTATGCTTGCGTATGCGTGTGTGTTATTGTGTAAACATTTGTGTGCCCAGTGTGCAAGGGATGTGTGTGTGTGTGTGTATGAGTACGAGGGTATAGTTGTGTGTCTGTATGAAGTTGATTATAATGCCAAAGTGTCTGAATGTATGTCCTTCTGTGTGTGTACGTGTCTGTGTGTGTGTGTGTGTGTCTGCCTTCACACTGGCAATCAGCATACAGTGATCATAAGCACAAGCATCTATTCAAACATTTTTTACTCAAAAATCTGCAGCAGCCCCTACAACCACACTGCGTCATAAGTAGCCCGTGAAAATATATAGAAAGCTTTTTGTTGCTTGTAAATTGTTAATTTGTTTTCCAGGTAATTCTTTTTTTTTTAATTGTGCAGATTGTTTCAGGCCACATTCTTGCACCAGTAAATCTTATAATTTTTATTAGTGATATAAGTTTTGGGAACTCACAGTAAAGTTCCATATCCTTGGGGGTGGTGTGGCTGCATCACTCACACTGAATTTGCAGGTGACCACAAGACCCAAGTTTGAGTCTAACTTGCTGTCCTATCCCAGCCCTCTTTCCCTCTTGCCTCCTGTCTCTCCTCACTGTCCTATCACATTATATAAAAATATGCCTTTTAAGTTTTTAAGTTCAATATCCCAGATTTTGCTTTGTCAAGTCACCAACTGGTGAGCACCTTGTGCATGTGAAGCACAGCTTCCCTGGTATGTAATGTGAGCCTCATTGTAACATGGTGGATGACATGAATGAAAATGGTTTATCTGCCCCCTTTGTGGTCACTACTGTTGATCCGATTCATTTTCAAAACACCTGATAATACAATCTTTACACCATTCACTGGTTTACACAAGCGCAAGGACATATAAAGTCACTTAAACGTTGGGTGAGCAATACAAAGTAACACTTTTGCAACATTTGGTGGATGTCTTACCTAGATCATGTAGCTCTCCATTCTCTTAAAGGAGAAGTTCGGTGTGAATCAATCCATAGCCCTGTTGTTAGAGGTCACCGAATGCTGTCTGTAGCAAAAAGAACGGAAAAAATTGATGCAACATAGGCCGAGTTATAAACCAATAACTATTGTTAACTGAATGGGGCATAGCGAAATGAAACTGAAAGTAAGATACTATGCCCCATTTACTTAGTGTTAGTTGCATAGTTCATTATTCGGTCTATGTTGTATCAATTTTTTTCGTTCTTTTTCCTATGAACAGCATTCAGTGACGTTGAACAACAGAGCTATGGATTGATTCACACCGAACTTCTCCTTTAATAAAAAAAGATTAAAAAGCTAAAAAGGTCTTAACTCACAGCCCTGGCTCTGTGAGTGGGTAGTAAACACATTGGGACAATCTGTTCCTCAAACTAGGAGTGGCGTTCTGTTAGTTGTTTTGGACTAAAGCTTACTCTAAGCATATACATTTAAAAAAACTATTAAGACAAACCTAGTAAAATTAAGTGTTGACTGTCTACACAGGCTGAGCAATACCCTCAACAACATTGTCATCACAGGCTACTTGATCTTGAGGGTGTCATTAAGCAGGTTATCGCAGTGCTTCATTTAGCCTAGTTTTACAGGTTGATCCTGTCTTGTAGGTCAGGATTGGAATTATGTCATTCACCTTTAGTTGGAGAATGTGTAACCTACCATAAATTAAATTCGTTGTCAAAAGAGATTTATTGTGGGCTACCCTTCTTTTATAAAATGCCTAATCTAATTTGGAAACAGCTAATGAAACAATTGCGATATTATGCATGTTCATATAAATGAGGTTGAATTAGTGAGTTTCAAGTTAGGCCCACTAGTTAATAATTTGTGCAAAAGATAGACAGGTCACCGTTGCCCTATATTATAACTTTCAGTATAATTAAACAAATGCTCACACTGCGTTTTTTAGCATGATTTTTTTTTTCTTCGCTTAACACTTCTTTTTGCGATGACATGTCTAGTCCAGCAGTTCTTTCCTTCGTGTACCAGGCTGAATATGCGAGTGTCCATCAAGAGTGTGTAGAGAGAGAGAGAGAGAGCGAGAAAAAGGCAGCTGGGGCGTGCTCGGGAATCTTTAACAGCTGCCCTCTCCTATGTGTGTTGAGGGCGGGATGATGGAGAACACCAAGTGACGACGTCCAGACGGGTTCCGCGTTCTACACCCAATGCGAATTCACAGCAAGCAAGGAAAATGAAAATGATTTCACATATTTCTACTAGCATCGCTGAGAATAGGCGACACTACGTGACTGCGGGTGGAATATAATTATGCTCGCAGGCGGAAGTCGTGCGTGCATGTGTTGTCGAAAATCTCGCCAGCCCTCTAGAACATGAAAACAAGAAGCACGTTTGATGCCGAGGTGGTGGTTGTAAATCTTTGGTCTCCTCGTCAGTAAAGAGGGATTTTTGGGAATTGACTGTTCGATCTGATGACACTGAAGTCGCAATTTTAATATAATTTTGTTTTCCCTTTTCATTTTGACTGTGCGTAAACAGCGCTGGGAAGGAAGCAGTGGCGCTAAGATTTTTTTCTTGAAGTATCTCTGAAGTCGGTCTGTCATGAATCTGTTTTTGTTTCCGTAAAAGTAGCCTAACCACGTCTTGGCTTTTATTATTGTAGCTCAGCGCAGTCATATGCAACTTCATGGACAGAATCGGTGGTGGTGGTAGGCTTGACTAGAAGTCGTTCCCGAGGAGGGTGAACCATGGCCGGTTAGAAAGCCAACTCAGAAGTTAGAATGACTTGGCGTGTGAATGGCGTGGTTTAACACAGCATCCGCACAAATCGTTGCTGCAGACATCTGGAACTACATTTATATTTGCCCGTATCTTAAACGCTTCTGTAAACTTCAGGAACAGCAGCTGTTTTCACAATGGCAGATAGCGGTCGTCTCAAGCACGCCAGTCCCAGTGAGAGCCCACATTCCGGGAGGAAAAAGGCACAGCAGTCGCCGGGCTCCAAGGCGAAGTACCAGGTCAACGCTCCTGGACACTGCTTTCGGAAAGTGACCCTCACCAAACCCACCTTCTGTCATCACTGCAGTGACTTCATCTGGGGGCTTGTCGGGTTTCTCTGTGAAGGTACAGTATAGCCGAACTGTCATGGCTGTAATGTCAGTCTGTGATGAAGTCCCTTGAATCACATAAAGCAAAAGAATCTTTTTGTTTACTCAGGAAAGTGTTGCCACTTTGCTATTCTCTGAGTTTAAAGTCGAGTCTGATATTCCCTTCACTCTTGGTTTAATTATTAGGCTATTAGTAATACTTAGGCCTACTAGAAGGACACTGGAATCTCCTCCAGCACGTCGTTTAACGTTACCGTTGTTGTTTCCCGAAGGATATCCTTTGAATAGGCTGCTGCCTGTTTTCCTTTAGTGAAATAGTAAAGCCGCAGGTTCACTGTCCATGTCCAAACCCATACAGCCTGATAATGCCCTACTAAGAGAGCAGACTGTTGGACTGTTTATCCAAAGGGTCAGTAAAATAATTTTGAGAGGACACGGAGGAGGCTTGGACATGATTCTGGCCTAGAGCAGTGGCACAAGTTCAGCTACTGCCTGAGCAGATGTATGGCATTGGGCATAAGTCATGAAGCAAGGTGAACATAAGCTACCCCTATTCAGTAACCTCTTTATTGTCTTAACTCCATTTATGCTGTTCTGTAAGTAAGACTTGCATCAGAAAGGTAATTCTTTACAAAATAAATGACTTGTAATGCTTCACACATCTCTAGCTGCTTCGGCCTAATACCATTGTCTCCCTTAAACCCGAGCTCTGCCCTCTCAAACACTTGCACTATGGACACACTGAGCGAAGATATGTAGAACACTATTATTTGGCATGAATCAGCCAGTTATAGAAGTCTTATAGCCTGCACAGACTAGACCAACCCTGTTGGCAATTCAACACATTTCATCATGTGAAATCGGTGGCAGATGACCTGACAGAGGTCTGCTGATGTCGGCAGAGCGACACATACACATACAGAACTCAAGTGGGACCACAGACACTACTCATAGACCACCTGACACTATCAGAAGTCCGATCATCAGCCCGTTCTGTGCAGACTAGCAGAGGACTCGGGGCTTGAGGGCCCACTGGGGTTAGGCCATTGAGTAGCCTTTGTATCTAGGCTGCTCCATATTTCAGTTGATTGTAAATGGATGCCAGCTAACCTAGCTGTGCATTGCGTTAACGATAACCTCCCTCACAACATCTCAAGAGCTTCTTAGTTGACTGGAAACCAGGGCTTCCGATCCAAGGTTGCTGTGAGGTTGTGAGTTCAAGCCCCAGGCTGAACTGTGCAGATGACCTTGGCAGATGAATGGAAGTGAGGTTTAGGGGGATGAGTGTAATGGATGTCAGCTAGCCTAGCTGTGCATGTAAACCTCCCTGCTGATGTATCAATAGCCTCCTAGTTGAGTGGGATCTTGGGCTTTTTGATTGATTGGCTGGAGGGCTTGACTTGCAGGTTGGAGCCCAGGGCTGGACTGCACAGATGACCTCAGTCATAATTGCATCATGCAGATATTTTTGTATGTCACATCTACAGTATTAGCCAGATTTGCTCAACTACTCTAACTGATCGTCATCAACACACACAGCCTTTTAAAATCAGCACCAATTTCTACATGAGTAATGTTGAGAGAGAGAAAGAGAGAGAGAGAGAGAAAGTAAGAAAATGTGTGTGTGTGTGTGTGTGTGTGTGTGTGTGTGCGTGCAAGAGAGAGGAGGGATGGGGGCAAGAGCAAGCTGAAGGCTGCTGAGCTGTCACTGATGGATGTCGCTGGAAGTGGTTGTCCCATCAGTTTGGACGGAGGGCAGCGATCGATTGTCTCCTGCTCCATGATGTGTTGCTCCGTAGTCGTGTTTTTTGGCCACTGCGGCCTTAATCTCTTCAAAAGAGGTGATTTAATGATTGCAGTTACTTTCAGCCGGCGGGGAGGTGGGGGGATCAGCCGAGCCCATCAATCCCTCCAGTCCCCCCTCCACCTCCAAATCCTGCCCGAACCCCCTGCTTTGACGTCTGCCTAATTAAATCACCCATGGTTAATTGGGAGAGTGATGCAGACTCATGGTACATTGCCCTACTTGAGTGCCCAAGCTGATTTGGATCGTTTCTTTTCAGTTAAGGACCAAAGGAAGGAGAAAGAACTTAATACATTTGTTTCTCGAAAGTCAGGGAGAGTGAGTGTGGAAGGCATTTATGAAATGTAGACAACACTGTGAGCCTCAGGAGGTCTGATCACCTCATGACTATGTGCAGACAAAAAAGTTTTTACTTTTCCTTGTTTCCTCTTCAGAAAGGAACACAATGTTTGTAATGTGACAAGCAGGAAGAGAGATACATTTTTTATAGGAAATGTTGGCAGTACCTGTTCTAAGTACAGTTGCCACATCCGTGTGAAAGGTGGCCAGGCAGGCCTCTAAGATAAAGCCGACTTAATGCATTCCCTGTGGCACATGAGTCTTTTCTGTTATTTAAACCTGTTTGGGTAGACTTGTACTGTGGTTGAGTTAGAGTGCGACTAGTTGCATTCTCTTAGCTTGGCTGTGTTTTCCCTTTCCCTGCTCAGCTAAAGGCTTAGCCTTGCAGTCTGAATTCATCTTAATTGAGCTGTGTGTGAGCTGTGAGTTTTAGCTTCGTTAAAACGTCCAAACATTAGCAGGAAACTATAGAATGTGGAACAAAAACTGCATTGACTGTACATCTGGTTTTCCTTAAACATTATATTCTGACACATGCGGCTTCTGTATTTAATAATGGGGGTGAATGTCAAGCTGTGTTCAAGATGAGTCAAAACCAAAAGCCTTACTCATAGCAGCTTTAAAAGTTAAAGCAACTTTTCCTGACATTCTTCTGTGCTAGACCACAGGCATCAACTGCAGCATATAATCACAACCTGATAAGCACCTGACTATGTTCTGGACCTCTCCTTCCAGCTAACTAGCTTCTTATCAGTACAGAGCAGTCAGTGAGGGTGTTGACATGAAGTAGTATAGGCCTACAGCAAATATTCTTGTAGAAATTGCCATAATAGTTTAAGTCTAGAGAGCCGCTTCTAATGCATGTTTTTGTTGTTGTTGTTGTTGTTGTTGTTGTTGTTGTTGTAATCAAATCTTGTGCCAAAACAGAACACAGCTGAGCTGTATTACATGGTGTGCAACAGAGATGCGTGTGAATGAAATGGAAAAAAATTACACATTTTGCCTTTAAGGCAAAGTAGGGTTGCTGACTTAGGCAAAGCACCCTAGATGTAGATATGTGCGGTTTTTGATGCCACCATTCCGTACTTTGAATCTGCATAGAAAGGAAAGGGTAGATCACTGCTACGCCTTTCCGGCTGTTTCTCAGCATCTGACCAGCAAGATGAGACCAGGCAGCATCGAATTCAGCTTCACCTTGCAGAAAATGCAGATGATGTGAAGACATGGCAATGAGTCAACAGGCTAGCAAGGCCAACAGAGTAGCCATGTTTTGTTTTTTTTTTTTTTTTTTGTTTGTTTTTTTTTTTTTCCTTGCACGGTTTACCCTCTTAAACGTGATGAAATCTGGATGGAATTTTTCACAGAGTCAAAATTTGGTCTCACCTCAAGTGGGTGATGTGACGAAAAATGATTAAGTTCATGTCAGCTGCATGTTTTTTCATCTCCCAAGTCTTTCATCACCATTGTATGTGTGTGTTTGTGTATGTGTGTGTGTGTGAGAGAGGGGGGGGTGTTACCAGGCAGATGGAGAGAGAAATAGAGAGAGGGAGGGAGAGAAAGAGAGAGATTTGTCAGTGTTGCACAATCTGGCTGTGAAGTCGTGATTGACTCTTTGTGGTTGGCATGGCAACAGATCGTCCAATGGAACCAGGCAGGCAGGCTCCATGGTGTACACGTATGTAGTGGAGAAGATGTGTGTGCCCCAGCTGAAGATAAACAAGGCAACCTCTCCAGCAGCCTGTGGGAATGCCCCTCCGGAACACGAGACAGAGAGGGGAGATTGAAGTGATGGGTGGAACAGGAGGTCTGGGAAGAGAGTGTGCATGTTTGCATGTTTGTGTGTGGTGTGGTGTGTGTGTGTGTGTGTGTGTGTGTGTTGGGGGATAGAGTGGGGGGGGGGTTAGGCTGTAGATGTCCTGCACTATTGATTAGACTCGTTGCTCGTTGAGCGGTTAGTAATTACTGTGAACCAGGCCCCGTCACTGAGCCGGCAGCCCTTCATTCGGCGTTGTAGAAGTGACGAATCTGTTACACGCTGCGTCAATAACCTTCCATGAAGCCAGCAAACAACAGCCAAGGCCCCTAAACAAATAAACAGGCCCAGCAGTTAGTCTGCTGGAGACACGTTGCATTCAGCCAGACCCAAACTGTTTGTTGGCAGCGTCTTGAGCAGGCCTGGGTCCCAGAGTTGTGTGTATTGGTCTGTTCTCAAGCCTGAGGAGATGACTCGCTTCCTGAACCCTCGGGATGCAAAACCCACTCTCATCAGAGCAGAGCGTTGAAAAACTCGAGGGGGGACCGTGTGTCTGTTTGCAGCGCGGGGTGTTTTGGCCTCGATCCCCGGTGGGTTTTTTTTTTTTGTTTTTTTTTTTTTTTGAAGGTCCGCAGGTGACACCGGTGGCCCGTGCCATAATCCTCCCGTGCCCTTTTGCCAGGGTCTGTAAATAGATGAAACCATAGACACCAACGCCACCGCCGTTCCACTGCAATCAATGCATATTAATAGTCATGGGAGAGTGCCAAAAAGACTGCGGCGAGATGACAATCAGCTATCCGTATCGGCACCAATCTGACACACGGACTGAGTGGAGCTATACTAGGCACAGAGGAAACCACTGAGAATGTCTAAAACAGGAAATGGTTTGGTATTTTTGCTCAGTCTTGTAAGAAAAGCTACTCTGGTGGTGCACACTGCATTGGGATGTTTTAAGGAGGGTTTCCCAGCTGTCAAATGCCAGCTGTTGTAACCATGCAGAAAATGCCTCAATTACAGTATAGTTTTGTCTCATCCAGTCAAGTACTAAAACCAGTGCATCTTGTAATAGGTAATCCAGAGGCCACATAGAGAACTAGAGAGAAGTGTTTGGGTTTGATTCATACACTACCTGACGCGTTTCACTGTGAAATATGCAAAATGCAAAGCACAAGTGTGACAGGCTTGTTTCATTAACTGCCCACCGACAAAATAAAAACTGGGCTCTAGTGCTTGTTCGAGCCAGCACATTATTTGGAAAGTAAAATGTCAGGACTGTTAGTGCCTGTCTGCATCAGAATTCAGAAAGGGCACAGAAGACAGCCATTGTAGTTGTTTGGATTCAGGGTCTCTGCAGATCATGAAAAAGTCTTGATATGAAATGGCATCAATTTAATTTTTCATATTTTAGGCATTGGTGGGCAGGTATTTAAGTTTGGTATGGAGCCAAATGACGGTTGGTTGGTTGGTTGGTTGGTTTGTCAGATTTGCCAACCTGTAAACATTTAGTGTAGGCTTTTTGACGTATTCTCTGACGTACTGTATACTGATAAAGTTTTGCTATGTAAATTAAAAAAAAAACCTAGAGATGGTTATCAGTATGTTTTGAGCACACTTTTGGTATTATTCTCATTTTTCCTTGAGTGGCATTGAAACTTCTTAAATTTGTGCTGTATCCATTCTCTCTCTCTCTCTCTGCATAAGAGTACATTCCTCATGTTTTGATCCTGTTTGACTGACAACCCATCCTTGTTTTTTGCCCCCCCCCCCCCTTCCCCATCATCCCTCTCATTCCCCCCAGTGTGTAACTTCATGTCCCATGAGAAGTGCCTGAAGCACGTGAGGACGGTGTGTTCGTGCATGACTCCCACACTTGTGCGGGTAAGTAAAGACGCCTTCTGTTTATGACCTGCTTTTTATGACGATCATTTTGCCATCAGACATGCATAACAAACATCTGGTCACGTGATTAGTCTCAAGTTGGCTAGTGATGTCATATGAAGGCTTTCATGTCGGTGCCTTCTGTTCAAAGAAACTAGGAATTCTAGAAGACATTTTGGTCAAAGCTCACCAGGTGAAGGGAAGATGGATCTGTGCAGAAGTCTGAGCAAGTATGTCCTGAGTCGACAATTTTTTCACAAGTTTTTTTGTGAGGCAGACAGACAGTGAATAGAATAACAAGTGGAAAGTGAAAGAATCTAAACATTTTCAAAAATTACCAGTTTATGTCTGTGCATTTTGTTAACACCACTGGCTCAAACCGTGCTACATAGAGGAGAGATCACATGCCGTTTTCCAAATAACAGATAAATAAATTAACAAATACTAATGAAGAATAAAGAAAAGAAAAAGCAGTGCGAGTTGGTATAATGGGAAAAACAAAAATGTTGCATTAAGTCAGTCTAGAGGAAAACCAACAAAAAAACGAACCCAAAGTACATCCAAAGGAAAGCGATGCCATCTCCAAGCTAGCTAGGCCTTGCACACTGCCCCGCCAGTCACACACAGGCCGACCTCAGATAACTGACCACCCAACCGACGGACGGCTGTCGCTGCTGCTGCTGCTGCTGCTGCTGGCTCCATTACAGATCCAACATGATGTCTGCAGTATGTCTGGTAGATGTCTTCCGGTATCAGCCGAGCTGTGCATACAGCAACGCTTAAATTTGGACCACAGACACTCATCGATGGGACGTGGCACTGACGCAGACGTTTAACCTGCGGTCTGGTGTTTGCCACTTTTCAAGTAAAGTCATTAACAAAATAAATCAAAAGGCAGTCTGGTGCAACCAATAAAAAAAATTTGGTTGCATGTGTGGCCAAATTGGTGGCACCCTGGAGCCTTGTTCCTTCTTTTGGGTCAGCGGCGGGTGGCTTAGCTTTGCATGGGCGCACTGTGAATGCCAGTCTGAGCTCATAATTGGCTGAAGCTGACAGGTTTGGCATCTGGTCCACTTTCCTTGGATTCACAAAATTGTTGTGCATTAGTTAATGGCTTCATTGGATCGATGTGATGTCCTGGCAGCCTATGAGGAGAGGTGTTTGTAAAAAAAAAAAAAATAGAGTCTTGCTCCTGTCTGGGTTCAGACTTTGGCTGGGCACTGGAGTTTG
The DNA here is from genome assembly GCA_030264315.1 of Sardinella tawilis. Lineage (NCBI taxonomy): Eukaryota > Metazoa > Chordata > Actinopteri > Clupeiformes > Clupeidae > Sardinella > Sardinella tawilis. Next base: position 4,695,470 of record JASCQY010000072.1, on the reverse strand, counting down.
TAGATTTTGGCCGTCTTCACAAAGCGGTCCCGTGCTGTAGCTTATGAATGGTGCTTCAGTTATAAAATCAGTCCATCACTATAAAACTATGTATCCATCCATCTTCGCATACACACCATGCATCTTAATGTTAGTGTCTGTCTACTGTAGTCTTGTCTGTGATGGGTTGTGTGTTTTTATGTGCGAGAGTGGGTGGGGTTGTGTATAAATGTGTGTGTTTATGTGTGATGGGTGAACGTTTGAATGAGTCTTTCTCTTGTGCACGGTTATTGCATTAAGGTGCACTCCGGTGCCTGCCTGTACTGTTGCCTTTTGAAGGGCCTGTCCCACACAGCATGCTAATGAACACTTACCCATCTCAGGCTCAGAGGAATGGAGTGCTCTCATCTGGGCTCTGCGTCAGCGCCAGCCCGGTGCGTGGGAGTATTGATTTGAGCACTTAACGATGCCCAAGTAGGACGAGCGGGTAGCCCTGACTGCCTCTCAAGCAGGTAGTCTCCGAAGCTGCCTGCAAATGAGATAGCTTAAGGAACCTTTGGAACTCCCCTGAATGATGACTCAAGCTGTAGTCCATGGTGTGGGCAGTCGTTGTTGTTGTTTTTATTGTTGCTGATGTTGTTTTGTTGAGTGTTCTCAAGGTTGTTGACTCTTGTTGAGTCATTGGCACCACAGGCATGGGCAGAGTGGGCCTTGAAGGAGGATTGAGGAGCCGTTAATGAGTATAATCACACGGCCGTCCGCCTCACACCCTTGGCCTCCCCTAGACCCACCAGTGCGGTTTCCAATGATGGAGTGGCGGCCAAGGACGGGGGGGGGGGGGGGGGGGGGGGGGGGGGGGGGGGGGGGGGGGGGGGGGGGGGGGGGGG
>JASCQY010000072.1:4665153-4675172 GCA_030264315.1 Sardinella tawilis | reverse complement strand
ATCATTCGCTCATTTCTGCTCTCCTTCCGAATTGGGCACCTGCATGGCTTTGACTGCTTTCTGTCCATATCTGTGTTTCCACTCGCGACCAGAAATCAAGACTAAACCAATTCAGGTAATTCACCTGGGTAACTTCTTTTTTCGTTTCGTTTTGTAACATTATTTTTGTTAACCATTGCACACAATTTATGAATTTCATTTATGCATTTACTGTAGGCCTATATAAATGAATGAGATGTGCGTTGGCCGTTTGATTTAGGAGAGCCAAATAAGAGGTGAACTGTCCACCGCGAACCCTAGCTTGGCCTCTCCGCTTCTCCTACACTTTTGCATCGTGGCTGCAGCTCCCTCTCAACAAACAGGGGCGGCAGATGCAGGGGGCGCCAATTTGCCAATTCTATGATTCTATGATAAACAGAGAAGCGTTTTGCGGCACATCAGATGCATTTTTATTTGTTTTAGTTTTTTTTTTTTTTGAAGCGCTCGTGCCGCCTTATTTGTAATGAAAAAAATGCCGCCCCGGGCAGTTGCCCGGTTCGCCCGTGCCTAAAACCGCCACTGCTCATTGGCTTTAGTGCATGTCGGGGCAATGTCAGTGTAAAGCTTCTCACTGGCTGCTGAGAGGACTCAACAAGCCGACTCTCTGCCTCACAGATCGTGCACATGAATAATTACTTTGGCCTGGGCATCGATGCCGAGCTCAGCCTGGACTTCCACCATGCCAGGGAAGAGGAGCCTGGGAAGTTCAACAGCAGGCAAGTGATTCCCTTTCAACCCACGTACCCTATAAAGCTTTTTGCAAATCACAGCATTTCATTAATCGTACAACATAGAAGTGGCATAAAAGGCATTTTGAAATTATATCTAGAAATTGACAGCAAATGTTACCATTTGATATTTAGTTGAGGATGGAATGTGTGTGTGTGTGTGTGTGTGTGTTTGTGTGAGGAGGAGGAAGCCCCCTGTAAACATTTGTCACTTTATGCTCATCTAGGTTTCATAATAAAGGCGTGTATGTCAAGGTGGGCCTGCAAAAGTTGAGTCACACCCGTAACCTTCACAAAGACCTCAAGCTGCAGGTGGACAACCAGGACGTGGAGCTGCCCAGCATAGAGGGCCTTATCTTCCTCAACATCCCCAGGTACTGAAAACTGACACATAACACCATATAGAAAATATGTCGTGCTTACTGTAATGTGCAGTACTGTAGTTTGGACAGTGAAAAATTATACAAATGCAGTGAATGATTATGAATCAAGCGAACGTCTCTATCACTGCTTTTGTTTGTGTGTGTATGTGTGTGTGTGTGTGTGTGTCTTCAGCTGGGGTTCAGGTGCAGACTTGTGGGGCTCAGACAGCGACTCACGCTATGGGAAGCCTCGCATCGACGATGGCATGCTGGAGGTAGTGGGCGTCACTGGCGTGGTCCACATGGTGAGAGCAAGAGAGGCTTCTTCTGTTGTTTTTTCTCTCTCTCTCTCTCTCTCTCTCTCTCTCTTTCTTACCCCATTTGTCTGACACGCCTTATCTCCCAGACATGCAGTCTAGCTGTACAACAGGTGGGCACCCACAGGAAGGAGCTCACCTAAACCGCTGGATTTATGACTAATCCTCTTAATGAGGGCTGAACTCAGAACTGCAATTACAGACATTAGAGACCATCGCCAAGGCGGGTGTGAGCTGTGATTTTTTTAATGATAAGCCTCTGAGAAAGGTGGTCTAGACCTGTGTGTGTGTGTGTGTTTTAGGGTCAGGTACAGGGTGGACTGCGTTCAGGGATTCGGATCGCTCAGGGCACCTACATCCGCATCACTGTGACCAAGCCCATTCCAGTGCAGGTGGATGGGGAGCCGTGGATCCAGTCGCCTGGGCAGATCATCATTTCAGCTGCGGGTCCCAAGGTTAGAACAGCTACAGTCTCTCCCTCCCTCTTTCTCTCTCTTTCTCTCTCTCTCTGTCTCTCCTTCTCTTTGTGTTCTTTGTTTAGGCCTCGGCACACTGGCCCACACATGAGCACAATGCATTCCGCTTGAGACATTTTCTTACTTAGATCCCATAGTTTTCCAAACAACCCTGAACACCAGCATCAGACTCCGCTTACATCTCCACATAGATTACAACCCGGTTCTATTTCTATTTCCATTCCTTCCCTCCCTCCCTCCCTCCCTCTCTCTTTCTCTGCATTCAGCATTCTATTACTTAAGTTCCATTGTTTTTAAAACCCCAAACACCATCAGTGAACTTTGCTGCTGCCGCCGCCGCCTTGTACATTACAATTGGGCTCTTTCTATTTTTGTGGCCCCTGCTCAATACAATGTCTGTCTGCCAGATGAAGCTTTTGGCCCTAGTGGATTTGGCATTTGGGCAAATGACAGACTTGTGTCGCCATCTACTGTATGTGTGGAGCGCTGGCTCTCTTACGCGTGCATTTATTTTGAAGGATTTGAGAAGAATCGATTACATTGATTATGGTATTGATTATGGACCAGCTGAAAGCTCATTTATTTTTGTCTTCTGAATATTAAGCTTGCTTTGCATACTGGTAAATAATTTAAGGAAACAAACCCTTGAACACACTGCAACCCCCCCCCCCCCCCCTTCACATCCAGGTGCGAATGTTGCGGAAGTGTAAGAGCAAGCAGAAAAAGCAGGCATCTGGCAACGCGAAAGACGGCCGATCCGAGAGCCCCGCGCCCAGCGAAGGAGCCCACTGATGATGCCCCTAAGAACACCACCACTGCTACAGTACATGCCCCCCTCATGCCACTCACCGCCGGTCACGCCGCCCTCCATACCCAGCTCATCAGCAGGCTCACGGACGGGTAGAGGTCCAGCATCGCCCAGAGCTCTTGATAGCTACGAGAAGAAGAAGCTGTGGTACCCTGAGAGGAAGTAGGGAGTGACCAGGGTGTGTCCTACGCGTCGGATTCTATGGTGATCTCAGTGGTTTTGTTTTTTGTTTTGTTTTGTTGTTGTAGCCGGTGCAAATTGCCATACGGAGTGCTTTTCTTATTGTATTATTATAGGTTATTTTTTATTGTTTTATCCTAATTTCAGTGTGGATTTCCCTTGGATTCACACAGTTGGTGGTCAGGTTGTGCTAAATGAAGGAGAATAATCTTTATTTTCGAAGTGACCAATAGCACAATTGATACCTTTGAAGTTGTACTTTGAAGAGTACTTTAAGCCTCTGTTGTTGTCAAATGCGTTATTTGTTTTAACAGATGAGTTGTGTCAGTTAGATGTATTAATGCCCTTAATTAGAGGAGTCGTCTCTCACATGCTGATAAGGTTTTTTTAAGCCTGTCATGTAATACATGACTAATCCTGTTCAGGAGGCTGTTTCTTAAAAACACCCCAGTGTGATACCTTGGCCCCCTCTCGAGGCACAGCAGTGATTCGCTATCTATCAGAGACTTCCTGATTCCTCACACACACACACACACACACACACACACAAACACACCTCGAGTTACTCACTCTTTCTTTTGACTTTTGCACTTACAATCATGACTCATGGCTTTCGACCACTGCGTCTGTGTGCTGAAACACGACACCGTGTAAATACCACCTACCGTCCGCCTCCCTCGCCGTTGAAATGGCCGTGTTTTCACAGACCACATGTCATCGCCTCGCTTCAGCGCTCCTCTCCCGGTGCCTCTAATGGGTGTTTTAGCTATCTTATGTCCCTGTGACTGCTGTAATTAGCATTGTCGTGTGGTTTTTCGCTGGGCACAAGTCAAGATGACATACAGTAGAGTCTACTCCCTTCCCTGTCTGCTACTCCCAGCTGTAGCATGAGAGAGAGAAGCTCTCCAAACACAACAACAACAAAAAAACACTCCAGGTCATATTTTTTTTTTTTTTTTTGATTGTCCCCTGGTTTAGAACTCGCACTAACAACTGATACTTGACATTCCATCTTTTCATGTAGTAGCCAGTCCAGTGTTCCACACAGAGATGCTGTTCGATGTTCGATGCTGATGTTTTTGTTGTGTTTGTTGTTGCAGTTGTTTTTTTGCTGTTGTTTTTGATGTAAAAAAAAAAAAAAAAAAAACAGTGTGCAAACTAACCATTCCAGCACTCTTTTTAGTCTGGTCGTCGACCTATTGTCGAACAGCTTCGACCACAGCTGCAGGTGTCCTAATTATGATGCGGTCAGAGCGATGATCACGCATGGTGAGTTGTGTCAGCGCTCAACTTAATGCACATGAAGAACAAACAGCTCCTTTGTGGCGGCATTACATAGCATAACAGTTGGAATCACATGAACAATGTGATGGTAAGCAAAGCACATTAGAGTCCGGGTTTGTGTGTGTGTATGTGTGTGTGTGTGTGTGTGTGAGAGAGTGTGTGTGTTTTGTATATAGATAAGTGCCGTATATATATACATATACGTTTTATATGTACAGAAGCTCAATTATCCGGGCTTTACAGTGCATTAATAGTTTGTACACTGACATTATTGTGTTAAGCACCACAACTGTCCTCTGGTCCATTTCTCCACTGACTGAAAGGAGACTCCACTGCTTTGGGGATCTGACTTTTTGTGGCAGAGGAGGCCAAGCAAGCCGGATACAGTACAGTACACTGCTCAGCCATCCCTCCCAAAGACAAGCACTCCCCTTACTCCAGTCTCACAGTTCAGATCTACTGAAGGTAGTATAGGTATAATATTGTCTTTGCGACCACACACACACACACGCTCGCTCGCTCGCACGCACGCGCATACACACACACACACACACACACACACACACACACACACACACACGCATACAGTAAATGTTTCTAGAAAAGTTTTCATTGCTTATTGAGTACTTAGAGCCTCGGTCTCATTGAGGCTGACTGACTGGACTTTCTTACGGGCAAAAGTGCCATTATCGGCACACAGTCCCCATGCAACAGGGGAGGTATTGTGAGGCATCATCAGCTGTACTTGTATGTTTGCCACCTCAATGTTGTATCAGTTTTTGGGCCCTCCCTTCCCCCCGATAAGCTTTTTGCAGTTGTGAGTTGTTATCGTTGGTTTATAGTCGTCTCTCATCTCATCCAATCTACCATCTGTTTTTTTGTTGTGGTAAATGTTGCTGACACGGGTGCTGTGTGTGGAAACTCCCCGTCCCTCGCTTTGGTATACTGTACGTTGTGCCTGTCGCTGTGTTGAGACTCCATATTGGATTTAAAGCCGTGACGTAGCACCCTTCCGCACCCCACCCTCTAGGTCTAAACTTCCACATAGTGCCTCATTAAAGTGCTTTTAGAACCTCCAGCGGTATAAACATGTGCTTAAGAAGAAAACAAACAAAATAACAAGATCGTTGGTAAACCCATGTTCTAAGTGTTCTGCCAGTGCAGTGAATTATCTTCATTGAGAACTGTGGTGTTCTAGGTCTTATAGAACTAATAATGTGCCTGAGTTTTTTTCTGTTGTGTTTTTTAATGTCATTTTTCTTCTGACACAAAATGTAGGTTAAATGGCCAAACCATCATGTAAACAAATATATAGATGTATATTTTTAAAGAGGAAAAAGGTTGTTTTTAATTTGAATTGTAAAGAATATTGCACTGATTGTAATGTATCACAGATGCTAAGTGTACAGTATTGTGTCGATGAATGTGGAAAAAAATTAAATGTCTACTTACATCTACTGTATGTCTAAAAGTCTGACACGTTTATCTCATCGGTAAGAAAATAAGAGGGAAAGTTTGGATTTTAAATGCTTACTTGATTGACTTTTTATTAGTAATATATGACTGGGCCAGATGCAGAATAAGCAATAGAAAGGTTTTTTTATTATTATTATTATTATTTGTAAACTCAAAAATAGTATTTCATTAAATAAAAAATATTTAAAGGGCACCTGAATTCCTTTTGAATTCAGTCATTTTACATTATCTTAGTGTTCAAGAGGAATTGTAGAGAAATATGGTACAGTAATGATTCACAAGACTGTAAACTTCATAATATTTAAATAATATAAATATTATGTTGCAGTTGCTATAAATACATGGTAAAACCATATAATCTATCTCAAGTAATTAAAATAGCTAAATATAAAAAAGCAATATGGTATTGATTCCATGATAAAGCATTCATTATGGTTGCATCTTTATGAAAAATCTGCACAAACTATCAAAGGTGACAATTGAAAAGAAATTAAAGTTCCACTGTTTGTACTAGGTTAATGCAACCCTATTAAACGTGAACATGGACTGAGCTCTGGGAAGCACTGGAAGCTCAGATTTTTGACCCAGCAAGAGTGAGGCGGTGGCCTACTGGAAGAGTCTGTCCGGTCAGCCCAGGTTGATGTCCCCAGCAAACATGGTTATCAGCAGGATGACTAGGAATCCAGTGAGCATCCCAGCGTTCTGGATCAGGAAGAAGATCACCTGTGTCTTTGTGCTTTTCCCTGCTGCGCTACTGATTGCGTTCATCTCAGGAAACTGAAGAGGCAGTAAAACATTTTGTTATTCATGAGAAGTCTGTATGGGTAAGGCAACGTCATGTGATAAATATGAAAATATGACAGAACATGAGCAATGATAATGTTGTTTAATTATTTAGTATATATTTCCATATGACTACAGTACAGCTGAACAAAAATCCTTACATTTCTTATATTCATTCCCAATATACAAATAACTGCACCTGCCATTTTATCAGGGCTCTAAGCCTGCCAGTTTGTTACGGCTCAAACGGTACATGATCTAACTATCAACCCAGTGTAATGCACCCTGGCATAACACGGTTATTTAACCAAAACCGGCTTCATCATCAAAACAGGGCCCAATAAGCCTTATCTTATCTGCTACATCCTAGGGAGTGTTAGGAAAGGAAGTGATAAAGTCATTGGATTCTCCCGAATAAAAGACATTTGCACACTGTGCAAATCGTGGCTGCCCTTGCAGTCATTGATTGAGCAATCCGCAAAACATCTGGGAACAAGCCAGACCAATGTATGTTTGCTGAGCACTGTGGATTGTATACCATAGGATGGTGAAGTTGGCTTTTTGGCAACCACAGGCATTCTAATGACAGACTTGTGCTCTTCCATGGTGGTGAGGGAAGATAGCCTAACGCCCCCTCAGCCATATACAGAAGATCATGAGGGCTCTGTTTCCCTCTGCTCCAAACCTTTAAATGAACAAAGACTCAACTTGTCTCCTTTGTTGCTGTGTACCCAACATCCCTCTACAATCCAAACCTCCAGAAACCCTCCTCTTGGCTTATTTAAGAGATGGAAATGATATCCATTAGTTTCTGGGGATCTGTAATTCTATTTTCCAACTCTATAACTAACTCTTGTTCAAAATAGTCCAAACTGCTACATTTCACTGGTTTTGAGGATATTTTATGTCCTGTGCGACCACAGAGAAACTGACACATGCCCACAGTGTGTACATGACAAAGTCATACATGGCTTATCTTAACATTGATTAATGATGTTTAGGTTTCTAAGTATCCCCTGTGGACTTTCAAACTGTTTTTGGCTTGAGAGACAGACGGCAAAAAAACATAAAGCTGACCCTGTCATATATATTCACAAACAATATAAGCTAAGCCGTCAGTCTTTGCTTTAAATACGCTTTTATGACATGTTGTCAACACATCAAGAGATAAATTAAGGCCATTGTGTAATTTCCATAGGTGCATTCGACTTCAGCCGCAGGCTTGTCTTAAAACAATGCAACTGCATCATGGACTTTTGCCTTATACAAAGTGCCAGTCAAGTGCAGCAGATACTGCAAATATGTCAGCCAGTTATCACGCGCGCACACACACACACACACACACACACACACACACACACAGACATATTGTCAGGGCTTCTTTTCCGTTGTTACGTGACGTGCTTCATCACTGTCCTCAAACTCAACTCTCGAACCAGACTCCAGCATCCTCCTTATCATTTCTCCTGGAGATTCATGTTGTAAATAGGGCTACCCTTTAACCGTTGTGGGGTCAAAGCAGGTATAAGTGGATAACTAAAGCCATGCATTGACAGGAAAATAAATATCTCTGCCCCTTATGTACAGAAGACATGTTTAAATCATTAACTTGAGTGCCAACACACCAACAACTAGAAACTGTCTTTAACTGCACTGGACCATGTGGTTCTAAGCTACAGTAGGTCCAACTGTTCTAACAATAAACTTTGCTCCCAGTCGAATCCAGATTCTTTACCATTTTTCTACTCCCGCTTATCACCCGGGTTGTGACTCATGCATGTAGACAGCATGTGGTAAACATTCAGGAAGCATCTCATGTTTAAAAGGAGCTAGCCTGTTCGGTGCTGTACTATTTTCTTTAAAAACAGTTCATGACATTGTTGCTCACTGGTTCAACCATTGACACCATGATGTCTGTAAGTTAAACTGTACGGTCCTATACTAAACTATTATACTGTTCATGTAGTTACCATTCAAAAGAGCAATACTATGCTATTATAGCTAACAATCAAAAGAGCATTGGATGGAGCGGAATGGAAACTCTTCTAATGATGATAAATGTAGCACACCCAGTGTCAGACAGTCAAAAAACAGTATTTCATTTCTAAAAGCAATACTATGTACTGCTTCTGCTCAGGATTTTCTTTGTCTGTCATACCATGTCTGTTTAAATTATTAACCTGTTTGCCCACATACCAACACCCAGAAACCGCCCTTCACTGAACTGCTTGAACTGTGTGCGCTTGAACTCAGTAAGTGCACCTATTCTCTTGCCAAACTTTGCACCCTGTGATGCGCACATGCACTCTCCTTACCATTCATCTTTTCCCGTTGGAAAAGAGAGAAATGTATTAGCAATGGGATGTAGTGGGAAAGCTCCTTACCATGTCTGCCAGGGCGATGTAAAGAAACATGCCCCCCGCAATGGCAAAGATGACATTGGGGGCAAAGCTGCTGCCAATCAGGATGCCAATCACCAGGCCGATGTAGCAGGCCATGGCCGACAGCAAGTTGAAGAAGATGGCCTGTCGGATGCTCATCCCAGAATTCAACAGGATCACAAAGTCGCCTATAGGGGGAGACAAAGGAGAAGTCCTGAGTTTACAGTACTTTCTATCTGTGACATAAAATAAGGGTAGTTGGGTAATGTAGTACATGTCTCATGTTTTAGTGTGTAACAGCATATATGAAACTGAGTATGTGGAGGGAGGCAATGGCACTTATATACCAACAGTGTCAAATAGAAAATGACATCAATTTCCTGATCAGTCTTTCTCTCCTTCCAAATATCTCCCCAACCTGTTAAAATCCAGAATGAAACAACCCCCAGCCCTGTCGTTTGACGTTGCCGAGTGCTAATGGCAGGTATGAAAACATCAGAGTTTCATATGTAGACCATAAAGCAAAACGGCAGCCAATGCTAAATGTTGGGGGCAAGGAGGTTTTGTTTTCTTCTGCTCCCATCAGTTACTGTGAAGAACAGGGATATGGGCTGATTCACGCCGGATTTTTCCTTTAACATCAAATTTCAGCGATTTCCCCATTCAAGTCCCTGAAATTTAAGGATCTGCATGCAGCATTTTGTGGGGTTCAAGGCCAACTACAATCACAAAACAAAGAATTTCTTATATTGAAACCTGATGGGTGCAATATGAAATGAAATTAGTGGGTTTGTACAACAAAAAAAACATCAGCCTTGTATGTGTATGAGTGTGTGTGTGTGTGTGTGTGTGTGTGTGTGTGGAGGTATTATCATTGTTTCCTAACCCAGCTCATGAGGGAACTCCTCGCACACAATGGCGATCGAAGTGCTGAACCCAGCGAGCACAGACACAGTGAAGGACGCCCCAATGGCCAGGCCGTCAATGAAATTGTGCAGAGCGTCGCTCAGTGTGATCATCCAGGCCACCGTCCGTATATTGGAGAGACCAGCGCCCTGTAGCCAGAGACACGAGGTCCGTGACCCTACCGCTGCCTCTGACTGGGAAATGGAGGAATGTGTGAGTGTGTGTGTGTGTGTGTGTGGGGGGGGGGGGGGGGGGGGGGCAAAACAAAAACAAAAAAAA
>JASCQY010000072.1:4416714-4427968 GCA_030264315.1 Sardinella tawilis | reverse complement strand
ACACACACACACACACACACACACACACACACACACACACACACACACACACACACACACACACACACACACGAGATACACAAATGCAGGCCTTTATGATGACACATGTCTAACAAGCTCCCTGATGTCTTGACAAAAACAAAGAAGCACCACCACTGCCACAGCCACAACCACCACCACCACCACAACAACAACAACAACAACAACAACAACAACAGCAACACTACTATTTACCATGGAGCCTTGGGCCCTGACGTACTTTATGAATCTTTTACACTCTTGTTTGGGGCTGTTTATTTGTTGCTCTCTTGCCCCTGTTTTTTTCCCTCTCTCTTGTTTTTTTTTCTTTTTTTGCATAAATAAAGCGTTCTCACCATTTCTTGTAAATAATTTAAATAAACAAATGTGTAGACATAAGAGGTGAATGTTAGTTATTCTCAATCCGTTCTCTGAGTTGTAAAAAAGACAGACAGGTCACCTATACTGGCCAGACAAAGGGGGATTTTATTGAGACTATGCATCACTGGTACACCCTCCCTGCCCTCCCCCCCCCAACCCACTTTTTTCCCTCTCACTGAAGCCATCTGAGCCACTGGTGGATTTGAAGTAATACCCAGGATCAGGGCTCCGACAGCTGCTCATAGGCAATAAATTCAGATATTAGATTAGATTGACAGATTAGAAGAGGGAAATAAACATGAGCAATATGTCTTTTTAACCCCATAAATCCCTCTGGTCTAAGCACTCTTCAGTCCTCATGCTCGATTACACTATCAAATCTAAAAGGCTCAGTATTCTTCATTCACAAGAGCCAGTGAGTTCTTTCCTCGGTGACTCACATGTAATTCTCTGCAATCACTGAGTGAACTCTAACAAGGAGGTTACTGTACTGTGCCTACTGTCACTGTGTTATGGCCTAGAACTGGAACAGTTACTGGCTATTACTGTGTTATGGCTTAAACACACATTTTTGTGAGCTTGCAGTAATGCAACATTTTAGTTGAACATGTCCCACTGCATAATTGGGATAATTTATGACAACAGCTGTAAGTACACGCATGAAGAGGTAGTGTGTGTGTGTGTGTGTGTGTGTGTGTGTTTGTGTGTGTGTGTGTGTGTGTGTATGTGTGTGAAAATAAGATTATGTGTTATTGTTTGCAAGAAACAAAAAGAAAATGTGTGTGTGTGTGTGTGTGTTTGTATATTTGTGTATATGTGTGAGAGAAAGAATGTGTTATTGTGTGCAAGAGAGAGGCAGAGAAATAGAGAGAGTGTGTGTGTGTGTGTGTGTGTGTGTGTGTGTGCAGGGCTGATGAGGGAGAAGATAAGGCCTTTTTCCCGTTCTAAAGATGTTATCATGGGCAGCGCAGCCCCACCCGGTGCTCTATGTCCCCCACAGGTGTTTCTCTCTGAATCTCACCTAATTAATCAGTGCTGAGGGTGTGCAGAGACGGGGGGCCGTACACTGTTCCCTCGCCAGCCCACTAATGAATCGTACGGCAGGTGACCCCCCCCCTCCCCCACATACACACACACCCACACCCATGCACACACTCACTCACATACGCACACAGACATGCTCACACACACAGGCGCGCACACACAAACACACACACCAGCACCACCATCGAGAACAGACTCTGGCTATGAGTAGGTGTGGGTGCACTGCCTCTGAAGGCCTGCTTTTCTTTTCAATCCCTGCTGGCTCGCGCAACAAAAGGCCACTGATTTTAGGTGTGAGGGTAATCAGGGCTATGTCACGTTCATGCGGACACATTGTGAGACCTGATTGCGTCTATTGTCTAAGCCTGTGGTGGGGAAAGGCAAGGAGAGAGAATGGCAAATATTGTGGAGCGGCGAGGTGAGACAGAAATAACACGTTTTCCGTTTTCAATTCTTCTTCAAGTAGGGAGTTGAGTGTGCAGGAGTTCCATGGCTTAATTCTGAATGCCACTGATCTGATAAAATATCAGGAAACGTGCACTTCTATTCACTGCAAAGGACCTGTGTATACTTCCATGCACTAAATGTTGAAGTAGAGGACAAAGTTCTTCCTTAGCACATTAAAGGGTTCATCCAGAGTGAATCAACCCGTAGCCCTGTTGTCTGAGGCTGTCCATAGGTATCAGAATGCACAACAGTAGATACAACAGAAGTTGATAATGCTGTTGCTGACTTCTTCAGATTTCTAATAAACAAAAAGTTATCTTTTATTAATGGAAATGCAAGAAACATATCAATTAGTAATACTATATAGCCTACATACAACATACATAGTCTACGGAACATACTAGATACAGGGACATACTGTAGATGTTGTTAACACTGTGTATGGTTATGGTTCCTGTATATTTTGCTGGACAGTGTTGTTACTGTAACACGGTATACCTTTATTTTGCATTGCATCTACATGAGAGTGTGGGAGTAGAATTTGTTTTAATTGCTGCTAATTGTGAGGGATGGAGCATATTTCAAATCTGTACTTGGCTATGAAAAACATCACATGTCACTCTGCATAGCTAATAGCTTTCTAAATCATACATAAACTGCATTTAATTATTCACAGTAGGCTACTTTTAAGCGTAGAGCACTATAGGCTAGTATTTAATGTCAATGACTAGTGGCTGGATAATCAGCATTATTATTTGATTATTATTATTATATTATTTATTATTTGATTAATTGTTATTAGTTCATAATAATTTACAGATGTATCTATTCATCTAAATGTCTAAATGTCCATCTAAATTCATCTAAATGTAAAAAGCACTACATTTAAACCATGTTATCTAAAAGTCTATCTCATGATTTAGAGATGCAGGCACATTGCAACATAATGTGCCCGCTTGTAAAATAGCAGTAACAGAAATAAAACTCAGAAGTAAAAATCAAATATGAAGATATGATGAGCAAATATAATTAAATTTTATTTTTATTTGAAAAACAAAATGCTGTAGCCACTGAGACATAGACCTACAGTGCTGCATCAACAAGCCATTGTCCATTGACCCGTATTCACTTGCTAATGTAAACATCCACCTGAAAATATTTGACAAGATTAATAATATATCACTACCACAAGCAGGACTTTGTCCTGTCTCCTCCAACAAACTTGTTCGCACAGCCAACAGAGCAACATGTGATGGAACTGCAACCTTTTACCCAAGCAATAAAGTCAAAGAATATGGCTGGAAGGATTGTGGATAGGTTCACTGAGGGAGGTGTAACCCCTCTTACGGCATTTCAGAAAATGTTTGGCCCCTGACAGAATTGACCCTGAGGGAGAGGGATTCTTAAAATGGGTGCATTATGAACGGTCAAGAAGACGAGGAAAAAAACGTTGGAGGGCGTAACGTCATTGAGAACACGCCTGCAGATTAAGCCCGTTGGGCATCTCATGCTCTCTGCCTCCAGTTAAGGCTGTTGAAGGGGATCGATTTTTTGAAACGTACTGTGACCATGCAGAGGCCGCCATAAGGTCGTCCGACCACAAGGCCAAAACTAGAAATGTCAAACTTAGTCTCTCTCAAGGGAATTTTATTTGTTGCCAAACATAATGTCATTTTTTTAGGGAAAAGGGAAAGAAAGAAATAAAGAAAGAAAGAAAGAAAGAAAGAAAGAAAGAAAGAAAGAAAGAAAGAAAAAAAGGATCTATGGTCACACTAACATGGCCACACTAACTCAAGGTGCATAAGTCTGTTGCTACAAACCCAGTTTTAACATAGCCTCATACTGACCCCTAACCTAGAGTCACTTGAGGGAGCTGGGCGCCGGGGTGTTGGGAGAAACACCTGCTGCTGTGTGCAAGGAACAGGGACGAGGGAAAACAAAACCAACAACTAAAACAGCACCATAAAACAGAGCCCAAACTGGGCTAGAGTGTACCACAGCTGGACTGAGTGTACTGTGGCAGCACAGGGACAGAAAGTCACAGCACTCCAAGTAAAGAAAGGGTCTTTGACTGGCATGATTAAAAGCCGCCCCCATCTTCTCTCTCTCTCTCTCTCTCTCTCTCTCTCTCTCTCTCTCTCTCTCTCACTTTCTCCCTTACTCTGTAACTTTCTTTCCCTCTCCATTTCTCTTTTTGTTCTTCTGTCCTTCCCCCTCTTGCTCTTCTGCCTGCACCTGTGAAGGAGTCTTGACACGTTTGAGCATCACTGCGAAAGCAATAATGCCACAACCCGTCAAAGGCTCTCAGTTATTCCTTTCATTCTGAACAGCAGGGACATTCCACAGAAGCAGAGCAGAGTCGAGCAGTGCCTTGGCAGAGCGAAAGAAAGAAAAAAAAGGAGGGGGGGGGGGAGAAAAAAAAATCAGTAATTCTCTGTGTACTCTGTACGTTGTTGGCTCAAGGCTTGGAGCAATATGAAGGAAAAAAAAATAGTTCAAAAAGAGAGAGATTGAGAGGCTGCCGTTGCACAAAGTACTCCTCTCTTTGGCCTCTTCTTCAGCTGCTGCTCACGGCACCTTTGAGATGCTTTGCTTTGCGATTCACACAAATCTGTGTTGCCAGATAGGACGGATGAGAGCAGAGAAGGGCAAGGGTGTAGCAATCAGAGATTTGACGGCTCTTAAGAAATAAATAGATAAATAAGAATCGGCTTCCAACACCATTTCAGTTAATTCGGGAAAGCAAAATCCTCTCAAATAAAGCTTTCACATTTTCATCTCCGATAGCCGTCTGTTATTATCAAGTATTCTTTGGCATTTTCATCTCTTTGTCAAAACTGAAACACAGGCAGGTTCACAGCACGTCTGTGGCGCTCCCTTTTTCGTTATTAGTCTGTGCAAATACTGAATTCTGTCTCTCCTTTAGTCCTCTGGTGCAGAGACTCCATTTCATCCTGTGCTTCCATACCACCGCGAGTGAGTGCACTTCTGCCTTTGATGGCCATTCTGTTCAAATGAGCCAGGCATAGGTAGATTAAAAACCCATTCACATGCACCACTCGCAAGATCAAAAACCCTCCCGGTTTGCCACTGCACTGCCATGTAAGGTCTGGGGGCCAATTTTAAGGGATTGTGTGGGCTATTTGGTGAAAGTATCACATCATTTGACGAAATTTGAAAAAAAAAGAGAGAGAGAGAGAGAGAGAGAGAGAGAGAGAGAGAGAGAGGTTGTGCTGATTCCCTGTTTGAGTCATTCATCTTTACATTTAGTGGTGAAATATCTGATCTAGAGATGTGGTGAAATATCTGTCAGCCTAATAGGGAAGCCTTGTGACAAATGCAAGGGCAGTTACATGGCAGAAATGGATGTTACCCTTTAGCCTGATGGACCAGATACTTTCACTTCATTTCACATCTTGCAAAGAGTCTGGATACTCTCAATTGACATTATGTTTACTTTGTGGTGGGAGGACACTTTCTTTGAACTTTAAATCTGTTTCTGCCTTCAGTTTCAATTCGCTGATTGGTTTGTGTGCATTCATACAAATCAGCTTTAGGTCTAAGCATATCTTCCGGTAATAACTATATTTACTTCGTCGAAAGATTCATAGAAGTGAAGGTCATGAAAAACCTCTTTAATCTAAATCACAAATGGTTTCCCCAATGCTCTCCGCCTTATCCATTCAACAGTTTGGAAGTCAGTCAGGTGACTTCATGGAATGAATCTAATGCAAGTAACCTAAAGGTTTGCTGAAGTGCAAGACATAAAATAACTTGGAATATCTGGTCTGGCCTACAAAATAATCTGTTATATATTAGGCTATATTATTTTTCTCCATGTACTATTTTCATTGCTTTGGATAGTATCCTAATCAATAATTTACAATCTAAGAAACTAAAATACTTTGGGATGTGTTTCTGTTAAAAAGAGGTATGCTAAATGTCTTTCAGACACTAGAATAATCTTGGATTAACTGAAATACGATGATACACATCCAGTCATGTTTCTTTATAAACATGCTTCTAATACGGCTGTATGTAGAACACAAAATGCCAACTGTTGCCGAGATGATGTGAGCTGAGAAGAAAACAAAAAGAGAACGCTAGGTGTCACCCTTGTGACTCAAAACCTACTTCAGCCAAGATGCGATCTCGCGCTTATGGTCTGAACCAAATCAGTGCGACGTGGGAAGAGAGAGTGCGGTAGACAGAGGGAGAGAGACTCACCATTCACAAAGCTTTCCTTTGTTGGTGCCCAGTACTTTAGTGCCTCATTTGCACATCTTTTATTTCGATTGGATACATCAAATACGATACAGGAACACAAAAAATGCCCATACAATTTTTGATGTTACTATATACTTCAGACACGATGAAGGCAGGGAAGCATCGCCTTAGTTCACTCTCCATGGCAGGTGTACATGTCTGTAACAGTAGCCTAAGCTATTTATGTGAGCTCTTGTATGTTGACAAACAACTATGTCCTCTTACGCCTCGACATCATTGAGAGCAATATAAAATAAAAACCCACCGTACAACGCAGCATAAAAAGCAGTTACAAATCCATTGGTTGCTAACGTTCGTGTGAATGAACTAAGGTAATGCAATGAGTAGGTAATGACGCATCGGTCGCACGCCATGAGAAGCTGTGTGTGGATGACAACGAGACAAGCAGTGTGGAATGACCCGGCGTATGATTCATCGTAATGATCTTTTCCATGGTCTTACAAGCAACACGTGTTGGGCATTCCTGAATGGTTGTGGGTTGTAGAATTAAGCGCAGACTACAGGAGACTACATGCTTGGCAGGCAATGAGAATGGTGTCTGAATGTGCAGTTTGATTGCCTATGCTCGTTTGAAATAAACTATACCATACAGCAGTTGTGATTTTCTGCTAAGTGTGGATTAACCGTGTTTAAACATTTTCATTTTGTTTCAATGGTAGTACTTGTGCAGAAGGAACCATCTGTTATCCAATGCGCCATGCCAGCGCAAGCACAAAAAATTCCCTGCTTGGCCACCCATCCAATCATAGTGCCGTTATCGGTCTCCCTCCCTCCTTTCTCTCTCTCTCTCTCTCCCTCGCTCTCTCACTCTCTCTCTCTCTCCCTTCAAGACAGCCGGAGCTCAGTTTTAAGTCACCTGAAAATAAAAATGGCAAGTTTTACACCAGTCGTCAATAAGCTACAACCATTATTATTGTCAATGGCGCATCACCGTCAGAATGCCATAAAAAGAAAGACGTGTCTCGTATGCCTTGGAGACGCGTGGAGTAGCCTGTGCATTCCTGAATGGTTGACTTGCTGTGCTGATCCAGCCACACAGATCTTGGCTGCAGAAGTACAGGCTAGTTGGCCGAGTTTCACAGCTGATATATGTCCCACCCACCAGTAAAGCCAACCCACCAGCGCCGATTGTTGTTGGCTGAGGGGTTTGGAGATCGTCCCCTGATTGGCCGTGTAGTTTAGAGGTTCAGATACCCAACCGACCAAATTTACCTTTGATTCGCTGAGGGGTTTGCGGGTCTTCCTCTGATTGGTCGAAGGCTTTGCGGGTCTTGAGATCGAGCGCCCGGCGCTGCACTGTGCAGTCGACAGTGCTCACTGAAGATGCTAGTTGAGCATCAACCAGAAGCTGCGCTGAGAGTTGCGTAGTCGCATCATCCACAGGCTGGATATCTGTGAAGTAGCTTCTATTGCAAAACCCAAACGAACTCCGGTGTGGCTTAGCGTTTCTAGGGAAAGCGGTTTGATTTCAGTTTTTTTATTTGCTTTGCTTTATTTCACTCTTCATCTACATTGGACGCAGGCGTGTTCATGTCAAAGTCTTTTTGATCTGGAGAAATTAATTTGCACCCAGGAATCTTCAAGAGTTTAATTAGAGACATCCGAAAAAAGAGAGACATCTCCCTTTCGCTGCGATTCGGAAATAATGGAAATGTGGACTTGACTACTGATACTAAGACGCCTTCATGAAGGGGACAAGAAAAACGGACCACGGCTTGTAATATTTTTTTGTGACCAGTGCTGATTGCCTTGATTTTCTCTTTAAAAAATTCCTCTTTGTGGATTCTCTGTCTTCTCGGCGGATATGCGCTTTCATGGAATTGCAACCTGAGAATATATCCCCACTTGAGCATTATTTGAGAATACATGGGGCTCCTCACCTATTTTATTAATATGTATTTATGTGCAACTGGAAACATGGTGTTGAGAATAACCACGGTGGAACATTAGCACCACCTTACCTTATTTTTTATTGATGTGAACCCGTGCAACGGAATGTACTGATTGAGACATTTCAACGTTTAAAGGATTTTGTTATTGCTTCAAAATGGTCGGTTCTTCATCATTCCTGGCTAGCAGTTGTCTCCTGATGTGAACTGCGCAGATTTGATGAGTAGCCCTCCGCCAGTTTTCCCGCACCCATACAGAATGTATGAATTCTTATTTTCTGTTAGCCGAGTTTTCACATAGAAAATTGAAAATATGTGTGCTGTATTTGATGAATAGTGCACTGGACTCTGTCGCAACGTAAGTGAAATTAATTCAGCACCAGTTGCGAGCCTTTTTTTATTTTCAGCATTAACATTTTTCTTGGTAACTTTTATGTGTGGACCTCCTGAAATATTTGGAGTGCTATAATATCATGCGCAGATAAAACTGATCAGTCGATGAGATGCATGTGACGAAAAGAAGAAAAACATCAACAGGTACGATACACTTGAAGGAGATGGAATTTATTCACATTTTCGTGTTTTTACTCTTTTGCTGGACTGGCGCCGACGCTCTATTCACCAGGACATACTATGTGAAAGAGGAGCAGCCAGCCTACACGAAAATAGCCAACCTTACCCAAGAGTTCATCGACACGAAGTTTGCAGGTGCAAATCAGTCCGTTTCCTTCCGCATTATCTCCAGCTCTGAGCCGAGATGGGTGGAAATCGACAACATGGGGGTTCTAAAAACCAAGCAGAAAATCGACCGAGACGTGGTTTGCCGCCATACCCCCAAATGCGTTGTAACGTTGGAACTGATGTCAAACACCATGGCTATATGTGTGATCAAAATCGAAATAGAGGACCTGAACGACAACGCGCCAAGATTTCCAACAGACCACATTGATATAGAAATCTCCGAGAACGCCGACCCGGGGACAAGATTTCCCCTAGAGGGGGCAAGTGATCCGGATTCGGGGAGCTATGGTGTTCAAACCTATAGCATCACCCCGAATGAGCTTTTCGGACTTGAGATAAAAACCAGAGGAGACGGTTCTAAGTTTGCTGAGCTCGTTGTCGAAAAGCCTTTAGACAGAGAGGTTCAGTCTAGGTATGATTACACCATCACTGCAGAGGACGGGGGAGACCCCCCAAAGTCTGGCAGGGTCAAACTAAACATCAAAGTGATAGACTCTAATGACAACAACCCAGTTTTTGATCAGCCCGTGTACTCTGTGAAGGTGATGGAGAACTCTCCCATCAACACAGTTGTTATTAATCTGAACGCAACAGATCCAGATGAAGGCACAAATGGTGAGGTCAGGTACTCATTTAATAGCTACGTCAGTGACAAAACAAGAGAAGCTTTTAAAATTGACCCGAAAACAGGTGTCATCACTGTCAATGGACCATTGGACTACGAAACCACGACAGTTTATGAGATCGACGTCCAAGCCAAAGATTTAGGCCCGAATTCTATTCCTGCCCACTGTAAAGTGAACGTAGAGGTGTTGGATGCAAACGATAATGTGCCAGTGATAAACCTCTTACCAGTCAGCAGTGAGATTGAGGAGGTTAGTGAGAATGCCGGGCCTGAGTATGTTATTGCTTTAGTGCGAGTTTTGGATAAGGACTCCGGTTTGAATGGAAAAGTCAAATGCAAGCTTCTAGGTAACGTGCCTTTCAGGTTGCAGGAGTACGAGACCTTTTCAACTATCCTTGTTGCCGGCAAACTAGACAGGGAGGAAAGAGACAGGTACAACCTGACGATTCAAGCTGAGGATAGTGGTAACCCTTCACTGAAAACCACTAAATCATTTGCTGTCAAAATCAAGGATGAAAATGACAATCCACCCCATTTCACCAAACCCCATTACCAGACCATGGTTATGGAGAACAACACCCCTGGTAAACATTTATTCACAGTGACAGCGAGAGACCCTGACATGGGCTTAAACGGATCTGTGACTTACTCTATTGTAGAAAAGAATGTTCTGGACATGTCCATCTCCTCATATGTCCAAGTGGGTCCTACAACGGGCGAGATTTACGCGCAGAGATCCTTTGACCACGAAATGACTAGGTCTTTTGAATTCAACATCATGGCCAAAGATCAGGGTCAGCCATCTCTGAGTAGTACAGCCACAGTTAAAATTGTCGTTATAGATGTTAATGACAACATTCCTTTCATTACGTCTCCCCGTCTGGTGAATGGCACTGCAGAGGTGTCGATTCCTAGGAACGCGGGAGTGGGCTACCTGGTCACTCAGGTGAAAGCCGACGACTATGATGAGGGGGAAAACGGGAGACTGACTTATTCCATCACTGAGGGAGACAGGCCTTACTTTGAAATCGACGAGATGAACGGGGAGATTAGGACTACAACGACTTTTTCCGAGAAAACCAAGACGACCTACGAGATCACCGTGATGACACACGACCACGGGAAGCCATCTCTGTCCGCTTCTGCGTACATCGTCATCTACGTTTCTCCGGACCTGAACGCACAGGAGTCTATTGGTACCGTCAACCTCTCCCTGATCTTCATCATCGCGCTGGGCTCCATCGCGGCCATCCTGTTTGTCACCATGATATTTGTTGCAGTTAAATGCAAAAGGGATAATAAGGAGATCCGAACGTACAACTGCAGGTACCCAAACAACTATTTAATCTCTAATCAAATCTTCATCAATCATGTTCTTTGTGTGTGATTCATGACATTCAGTCATCAAGCTGTGTGGAAAATGGATATCAGATGCATGATTGTCGCCATAGTCTGCAATGTGTTTGTAGGAGCTGTGTGGCTTGCAGTGCTTTTGTGTTGTGTGCATGCAACTGGGCCAAGGGCCATTGAGGAAAAGCAAACGACTCTGAGATGTGGCTCAGTAACAGTGGCTCCAGCAAGGATTTCTTTTTAGCAGCATATAATAGTGCAGCTATAGATGTAATATTGTGGCTACACACAATTAGATTGAAACATCAGCATAACAGACTCAGCCATATGTGACTGCATTACATTTCTGGCCAACACAGTAATTGCATAATGATTCGCATTGCTTGTGTATGCACTGTGTGTGTGTGTGTGTGTGTGTGTGTGTGTGTGTGTGTGAGAGAGAGAGAGAGCGAGAGAGAGAGAGAGAGAGAGA
>JASCQY010000072.1:4343596-4346722 GCA_030264315.1 Sardinella tawilis | reverse complement strand
CAGAACAAGGAGCCAGTCATTCCTAACAGGCTGGAAAAAGTGTCCTGTAACACACACACACACACACACACACACACACACTCTTGCACATGGACACACCATGCGCAACCACCCACTTACACTGACACTGCCTTTGGCCCTCAATACATTCCCCCAGAGAGCTGGAAAGCTTTCAAACTCTACAGGATAACCGATAATGAACCCACACCTCAGCTCGAAACTTTAAATACGACTCTCTCAACAGGCAACACGCAGAACAACACAGAGCCCGAGCTGAAAGAGAACCCAAAAGTGATTTCATGGACTTTGGCGGCCCATTCATTTTATATTAGGCGCAGTGAGCAGAAAAAAAAAAACAACAACCTCATTGTACTGTACATGGCAGGACTGTGTTGGTGTCAAGGGCCAGAGTGCATTGGATAGAATGTGTAGGGTAACCCTGCTGCATATATATATATAAACACTTTG
Organism: Sardinella tawilis; assembly: GCA_030264315.1. NCBI lineage: Eukaryota > Metazoa > Chordata > Actinopteri > Clupeiformes > Clupeidae > Sardinella > Sardinella tawilis. Next base: position 4,346,254 of record JASCQY010000072.1, on the reverse strand, counting down.
AAGAGAATTGTGAAATACAGTAATATACTTACTTTGCCTGTAGCACTACCACAACTGTCAGTCCCTTTATTACTCACATAAAAATAGTGTGTTTTTCACCGGCAAGTCCTACAGGCAGGTTTAAGAACAGAAAGAGTGAAAATTCAAGTACATCATGCAGTACAATACAAACACACAGTACAGTATAGTATACTGCATGCATATGTCAAACAGGCAATAGCCAATAAGACAAGACATTGAGCGGTACTGAAGCTACTGAAGGACATTGTCTCATGCTTGAGAGTGGATAAAGAATGTCATTAGCGTGCTAATTGGCCTTCATGCTATGCTTTCTGGGTGAGGGCTCCATCTAAGAAAAGCATTCCAAGGCTATAGGCTATATGCCATCTCTGGCGGTGTGGTTACACCATGGAATGTGAGTCAGCAGGGCAGACAGGAGCCTCACTTTGCTTACTGGAATGACAACACTGAGAGATTGTCCTCTGTGGAGTCATATAACATGGTGCTCCAAGCTAGCTAGCAACTAGCCTTAGCCATATAGCCATAGCACACAGAGAGATCTTAAGGATACTGAGCAAACTCTGCATCCTTTTGCCAACCCAGTGCCCATCTGAGCCAGATTTGGCCCAATGACATTCCCTCGCTCAATTGGCTTAGCTCTAACCAGGTAAAGGCTTCCCAATTGGCCTAAACAGTGTTATTATCACAACCTTCCAATGCATGAGAGATGTAACACACACACAGACACACTGCCTCATCAGTGCTCACTGCACACCAAACACGTCTCTTTTTTTTCCTCTCTGTTCAGGTGGAAATGTACATAGCCTTCTCTACCCAGTTCATCTGTTTGTTTGCACCTCTCTCTCTCGCTCTCTCTCTCTCTCTCCCTCTCTCTCGATTAAGCCCTACAGTGGAATGGTAAAACAGATGGAATATTTATTCAACAGGAGGGATCTTGAGGTGTAATGGAGGTGACAGCAATACTAATGAGGCCGTGGCTATTCTCTCAGGAGTGCCCGGCCAATTCCGTAGCTTTATCACCATTTAATATGCCACCTGATATCAACCTGCTGGGAGAAATTTGTTGACGTGTTCCGAGTTGCCATGGAGATGCCGTCGGTGAGCGGATGACGAAGGACATGCCTTTAAGGCTAGAATGGCTACCATCATCACCATCATCATCATTGTCATTCTGTTTTCTTTTTTGTCTTTCTCAGGAGGAGGAAGAAAACTTATGCAAAGTGGTGTGATCTGTTCTCTCTTTTTTTTCTTTTCTTCTTTTTTTTTTTTGCCAGGGTGGCTATAACACGGTCGAGGACGGCATCACGTTTCTGCTTCCTGTGGCCATGACATTCAACTTAATTAGCCTGGTCTACGGGAAACTGGAACAAAACCTGCCATGGTGATGATACCAACAACAATAATAATGATTATTATGGAGACATCAATCCACTAAATTACACTGCAGCCTTCCCCCCTTGGAGCCGCAGACTTTGTTTGTGAAACAAAGAGGGGAGCGCCAAGCCTGACGAGAGGCCCTTCATTATATTGGGCGTTTGGCATGATTAATGTATACCTGCGCCACGGCAGAGGGATGTACGAGGCTCTTCCCTCACAGTGCAGATTTCCACACAAGCCATCCTCTCTCTTTTTCTTCCGAGGGAAAAAAAATGGAGCCCGTGTGGTCCCTAAGACTTGTGTTAACAAACAAAAGCCACGCTTCATCGGGCGGTAAAGTTTCACTGGCTGAGTTTGCTGCTTTTAAGGAAAAAAAAAAAAGAAAAGTGAATTCACATTAAGTTTTGTCAAGCATTACACAACATTCTTTTCTTCGTCTTCATTTTCTTTTTGTTCTTTTTTCTCTCTGCTGAATAATTATTTTCCCATTCTGTAACCATTTCATCAGGATAATTTATCTCTGCCTGTTTTAATGAAGTGATAATTTTTGCGATAATTAACGTAATCCTGCACCAAAGCAAATTTGCCTAATGACTGTTGTTTTGATAGTCGGAGTGGGTAATAGGGAGGACGCCCGTGCCGGAAGGGAGTCGGGCTAAATGCCAGTCTCTGTGATGCCGTGCCAGGAGGGGTGGGATGGGTTGGATGGAGTGGGGTGGGGGGATGGTGGGGTAGGGAGCAGGATGAGTTTGGGGTGATGGTGAGGGTCGAGGATGGGGTTGGGGTGGGGAACGTGTCAGGGAAATTTACGCAGTGACCTTAATTCTCTCTGGTGCCTTCTGGAGTTCTGGTGATTGATTCAATAAAGTGAGGGATGGGGTGTCCGGGGGTCACCTCAAGGCCCATCTCGGTCTTTAGTGGCCAGGCTTACTCAAGAGGAGAGAGAGAGTGCTCCTCTTGTCCTCCCCTCCTGGTCGGATAATACATCTGCTGGTGAAAAAAAAAAAAATAAGAGCTGCATTTAATTTACCTGTCCCCGAATAGCAAGTCATTTTTCTAATGTTTCATTTATAATGACTGCTGTCCTCAGTATTGGATTTGGTGAAGTTTGTTGCCGGTATCTGATGTTTTTCAAAGCATGTTTACAGTCCATGCTTTGGGTAATTATTGTGGCACCCCCATCAGCAACAGCTTATGCACATGCCATTTTATGGGTTACACAAACCTCATGTTAGATGAGCATATGCCAGGGTACTTGCT
>JASCQY010000072.1:4326096-4341096 GCA_030264315.1 Sardinella tawilis | reverse complement strand
CTCCTCCTCCTCCTCCACTGCGTCATTAAATAGTTAGGGTGGGAAACCTATTTAATTTGACCTTGGCCTTTCCTCTGTGATTCGGCTCCGTGGAGAGTGCTCTGTGTTTTTTAATTAATAATTCATGGCAAACCGATAGGAGGCCTGTGGTACACTGGGGCGAGAGCGACACGTTTGTTTCTTTGCTCTGTCCCCCACCTCTCATGCTAGCGTTCTGTTCCAGTCAATTATACACACATTCATTTATTTGACTTATGAGCATCCAAATACATGGCTTGATCTTTTAGGGTCTCTGTTTAACCCTTCAAACAGTAGCCTTTTGGCTCTGCTGAATCAGGAGAATATTGTCACAGAAGTACAGTGGACCTAAAACATGGTAGTAGTTTCCTGCTTTTCATTGACAAATCTTGGATTGAAAATCACGCCAACCAGAATGATAACCAATCTCTGGTACTCTAGTACCAAGATACTGACTGACTGACTGACATTTAAACCATCCCAGTTAAAAGTGTTCTTGCAGGATTTCTGTAGTAGCTTTCATACACTTTTAGTTGACTCATACTGTAATTCACTCAAAGAGCGCTATTTTTCACAGGAATTTTACCTGGGATCCCTCTAATCACTGTTCATCCATTCTACATCACCTTTATTCAGAACAAAGGTTTGCATCATCACACATCAGAAACAGAGGACTAACCAGGATTACCAGGATAAATTAACCAGATTAGGCAATGAGAAGTTGATTAAAACAAAACTCACTAATTGAATATGTATTCGCAAAAACAAGCATACAGTACATAAAATGCAGGTTTACAGATACGCTATGCAATTCAAAGTTATTCAAATGAAAGTGCATCATGTGATCAAGTTTTGTTCACATGTTATAGATGTCCTTTGGATTATGAATATAATGCAGTAACCTTAAACCGTCAGAAATCAGCTAGTTCTCGTGATCTGAGACGTCACTATCATCATCACTGTCATTTCACTCTTCACAGTCGTCTATTTTCATTGTCTCAATGATTACGCTCATCATTTCATCATTACCAATCTCAACACTGTCCTCGCTGTTAAAACATTGATTTGCATTTTCATCCACTGTTTCTATTGCCCCTGCAGCAAGACAAATAGCTCATTAATATTGAAAAGGCCCTTTCATCGCTGATTAGTAGACAATAGGGATGTCCTGTAGGACACAGCAAGATAAAGGTGAGCGATTGAAAGCCTCTTCATGTGCAGACTCAGCAAATGCAGTTCCCCATCCAAAACACAGAAACACACACTGAGACACACACACTGAGACACACACACACACACACACACACACACACAACTTGGCCACATGAGTCCGTTCCACAAAAGAAAGGCTTCGAAGCCCTCATGACAAATGAGCCGGAAACATCTGCAGCTCCTTTGTAGCTGAGCCCAACAGGCAGTTGAAAGTGTTCCAGAGGCTTCTGTCTCTGTGCGACAGGTGTAATTGCTTTACATCTTTGGCCAGCCCCTGCAGAGAGTTGAGTTCAGGGTACCGTCACGGGCGTCATGCATGCTGGCCTGGTTTACACTGGTCAGCGTGCCTCTCATAACATCACATTCATTTACATGTAAGAGGTAAGGAAGTGAGAGTGTGAGAATGGGCAGGGATTTGTGTCAATCTGCCTTGCTGATGTGGAACAGGAGACAGCAGGGGAGCAGGAGTCAGCTGGAGCTGTGTGTGTGTGTGTGTGTGTGTGTGTGAGTGTGTGTGAGTGTGTGTGTGTGTGCACGTGATGAAGTGAGAGAGCCTTTGAGTGATGACCCATCACCTCCCTTCACCACTACCATCACCAACACACACACACACACACATACACACACACACCTCTTACAGTTCTGGCCCATATGCCATTAATATTCATTCTCTTTATTTTAACGAAGTAGGGAGCTCCACGTTTAGCATCAATGGAGACGCAGTCAAACAGTCAAACGCGAGGGGAGGAAGTCGGCTGTCTCCTTCCCCTGGGCCCCATATTAATGAGGTTTCGCCACGATGCAGCCAATTACAGCCACTCCCAGACAGATGCCTCCGGTCGCCGATGATCAGCACCCCCCACTCCTCACGCACACGCTTACACACACACACACACACACACACACACACACATTGCCCATCATCATCCCCCTTCCCATGGCACCCTCCTCCTGAGCAGTGCTTTATCATTTCCCACTGACAAACTGCATTTTTATTTATGACGCCTCAAAAAACTGTCATCATGCGATGGACAAATGGGAGAGTGCGCATGCCGAAACATGCACAGATGCATGCCGATATGCAAACACACATATATTTACACACGCAAGTAGGTTGCCTCCATCCAGACCCCTGTGCAAATTATGACTACAAATCTGTCTGTCAACACAAATACCATGTGTTGCCTCTATCAAAAAAAACACAGACCTTTGTGTACATGGTGGGGGTTTGGTTGGGGGGTATGGGGGGTGGGCAATATGTGTGTGTGTGTGTGTGTTTGTGAATGTGTGTGTGTGTATGAAGTGCACTAAACATACCAAGATGCATGCAAAGATGGAATATTAACATGATCACAAGCAGTCTCCAAAGGGCTGAGTGTTGTGTCGCATAGAGAAGCTTGTGCTCGCTTCAGCTCTGACTTCCTGCCATGCACATGGCTAGATAACACAAGAGGGAGGGAGCAGGGACAGACAAGGTCACCAAATCACCCCTCATTTGTGAATTTGTAGTGCACTACTGAATGCCCGCCTCCAGGGTAAAATGGGACTGTGTCCCATCCTCCCACCACCCAATTTTTTATTTATTTATTTATTTTATTTTTCTGTACAAGCTTCTGGGCGCCTTTCACTGTGATAAGGGGAGACAGTAATGGCTGGTTCCAAGGTGAGATATTCTGATTCCATCCCGTGCTCGCTGCCATCGCTGTGAATGAAGTTCCAGGCCACCTACTGTTCGGAGTGCTAAGAGGCATTCAGCCACAGGGAGACCTTGGGGAAATGGGCATGTAAAGTAAAGTAAATTACAGTTTTTATGATATGGCCAGACAAGAATACAGCCTAGAGCTCAGAGCCCAGAGCTGGTCTTTTTTTTTTTTTTGGTTGTTGTAGTCTGCAGCCACAATGGTATGGCGAGTAACCTTGGTGCATAAGCAGCGAGTTATAGTAAAAAATAAATAAATAAAATAAAATAAAAAAAAAATATATATATATATATTTTAAAAAAATATATATATAAAAACGTGTAAGGATGAGCAGAGCAGGGCCGAGTGAAACGGCATGCATTCCAGCGTGCACTCTTTAATATTTCACCTTCCTCTGCTCACAGGTTACACAAGAGAAGGTGCAGGAGGTTAATTAATAATGACGGTGAAATCAAGTCTGACAGTACAGCGGGTCTCTGAAGCACTTGAGCAAAGCTGGGAGCTGGGAGAAATGTTGGTATTGTCTCTGACAGGAACAGTGTCATATCTCCAGCGGTATGTTTCCGTGTGCGCTAGCAAGCGAGCAGCTAAGCCGGCTAACTCTCTTCTCAGAAAGATCTGTTTAGCGTGCTGCTGATAGCATCAGTTATGGGTTTTTCTATTTCCAGGAGTCACTAATATTGATGACATCTGCGTATGTGTTCACCTTTACAGTTATATTGATGAATGTGTCAGTTAAATATTAGGCTGTAGCTCTTGAGCTTGACTCTAATCCAGGTGGGTAACCTATTTCACAGCAAATATGGTGTCGGACCAATTTTCCACGTTGATTTGTTACAGTACATGCAATGAATGGTTGTGACTACTTTCCTTTCGTTTCAACCAAAGGGTAATTTATGCCCTGGAGGACCTATCATCATGTCTGCATTAGCAGAATGTGTTTTCTTTATATTTATATATAATCTGAGGCAAGAGCACACACGTGCTAGCTGGTCCATAATAGCTACACAGTTAATAACTCTGGGAAGGCAATCTGAACAGCAGCCTATCTTCAGTCTCTTGTTTCCATTTCTCAGTCAAAACTCTGACCGCCTTTTTTTGGTTGGCTCTCTCTTGCTCCGACGGGCACCAGGGGGATTTGAGAGAGCCTAGAGAAGGCACATTAATTGTCCATTACAGATTGTGGCAGAGGAAAAAAGGGCTACCTGCTCGGCATCAAAGCAGCCACTTTATTGGAGGGTCCAAAAAAAAAAAACAAAAAACAGGGGCTTGAATTTGGAGGCTCTTGTGTGGCTGAGGCTCGCAGCATTCATCTTCCTGAGTGGAGACTCTTTGTTGGCCTGTTGTGACCAGAATGAGGAATGAGGCACTTGGACAGTGGCTGCATGGGCTTGGCCCCGGCCAGAGAGGTGGGCCTTTATTGGTAATCTGATGGCCACTTGCAGATGCACGGACATGCTCCCCATTTGTTTGTATGGGGGCTATATACACACAAGCAGGCATAACCACACACATACACATGCACAAACATGTGCATGCGCGCGCACACACACACGCACACACACATGTTCAATTTTATTGAAGTTTATACATGCGGATGCTATCTGCCCAAAATATAGCACACACACACACACACACACACACACACACACACACACACACACACAGTATTCCAAACAGGAGGAAAGACTATACACATACTGGATGTGGTGGACATATGTTGTGACATTCTACTTTCCATTACTGCAGTCTTCTGTCCTCGTTACCACTGAATTGTCAATAGGGAAAAGAATCATGCTTCACACTCAAGAATCTAAAACCATCATCTTGGAACTGGCAGAGACCAGTGTAACATTGGGATAACAGGAAGAAACAAAAAGATTCAAAACTAAAGTCTAAATCCAAATGACTTAAAATGACCAAGTACCTCTCAAGTGTTTTAGGAAATGTCTATCTATGGGGCAAACTGGAGAGCAAATTACTTATGTTGCTATTTGATCATCAGCCGACATATTTTTTTTCCTGTAGTTGTTTTATGAAACCATCTTCAAATGGCGGCATTTGTTCTATATTTTCCCCAAACAACTTTTGCATGGCAGCACAGAAATAAATCACAGCTGAAACTCTCAGCAGACAGGCACCTATCACTGCCTCAGGAGCCAACAATTGTTCTCGCTTGGCTGGTATTCAAGTCGCATCAGAGCTGGTAGTGCGGTGCATGGACCAATACAGCTAAGTTGTGACTAGAATTAATTGGCACTGATTGAGCCAATTGCCAAGGTTACTGCGGAGAATCAAACAGAGGAATGTCTGTCTCTCTCTCTCTCTGTGTGTGTGTGTGTGTGTGTGTGTTGCCTTTTCTCACTCTGATGCTGGCACATTCTCACCAATCATTCCTTGTGTCATGACAATACTAATGACAACGTTGCCTCAGTAGTATCAGTCGACAGGAGAAAAAGGTCTATATACCATTTGGTAACACAGCACTAATATAAGAAGAGACTGCCTTGGTCAGCTCACCTAAGCAAAGGACTTGTCATGCAGGTGTGTTATCTTATCTTCCCTGCCAATTACTGGGACACCTACAGTGAAAAGATAACAAAGATAACGTCTGTATCATACAGCTACTTAATGTTAATGAACTGGCTTATCTAATACAAGGATCAACTAATCATGTGTTCGCAAATAATCAAATTCAAGTAAGTTATCACCTCAGCTGTCTTGTGTGTATGTGTGTGTGTGTGTGTGTGTGTGTGTGTGTGTGTGTGTATTCCATCCTGAGGATGGGTAAAAGGAAGGGAAACAGAATATCTTTTAAAACTAAGAGACAGTTTTTACACCTAGCCCACAAGTCCACAGTGGTGGAAAGAATGCCGGTGTCATGTGGGTGCCTGTGCAGGAACTAAAAGCTTCACACATTTAAAGAGATAGATGATTCCCTGGAGTGTCCATGATGGTTCAGTGGCTCTTAGATGAAAGTGTTTGCTGAATTGCAGGGGAGTGAAATCTGTGCTTGCTCTCTCTCTCTCTCCCTCTTTCTCTCTCTTTCGCCTCTCTCAGGTACTCGCTCTCAAATCGTGGGGCGCTGCTCAACGAGGACATTAGTCAGTGTTCACCATCCTCTCAGAAACACGAGTTCAATCCCCCCGATGCCATCAGCTCTCATGCCATGTGACATCTCCCAGTGGCGGTGGCAGAGGAAGCACAACTGGGGCAGAGTACGGATGATGCTATGGCAACAGCCTCACTGGATGGTGTCCCAAAAAAAAAAACACTTTTTTCCTCAAAAAATATTTAGAGAGGAGACTTACTTGTCTGGCGTGAAGTACACACAGCTAGCCCTGAAAGTTAGCAAAATTTTGTTTTAAGATGAATTTTGCCGTAAGGTTTTTTTTTTTTTTTTTTAAGATACATACAGTAACATATGGCCTGTGGAGATGCTTCTCCACACTGGGAAGAAGTGAGTTATTGGCACTGCGGGTCTCATCAGCACTGTAGGAGGCCTCTTTGAAATGACCCCCGGGCTGCCGCACCGTCTCATTTAACCGCCGTGTTCCTCCGGCACCGAGGGTGACCTTCAGGTGGACAAATTAACTCAGTCTTTAATGTCACTTTTAAGGGGCGGTGGTGGAGCCTTTCATCTCCGAACGGGGAATATGGACGATGTTCTGGGCTACGTGGACGACATCCATGGGTAAAATTGGAAGCATGAATTCATGAAGCTGGCCCTGGTGGTGACAGAAAGAGAGAGACAGAGAGAGAGAGAGGGATAGCGAAAGAGAGAGAGAGAGTCCCCACAGCAGCAGGGGTTACACTGCAATTAAAATGGTGCACGCTCCAAAATGAGAGCTGTGTGCCATGGCCCATAATTACATACTAAATACTGCCACCTGGGAGAGGCTCAGAGGCTGGAGTTGGGTATATTTGTGCCTATGTTTTTCTCTCATGCACCCCCTCTCATTCTTGCTCTCTCATGTTCTCTCTCTCTCTCTCTCTCTCTCTCTCTCTTTACACACACACACACTCACATATGTACTAAATGTGTGTCTGTGTTTGTTTGTTCCCATTGGCTAATACCGTTTCACATTCGAGGCACATCGCGTGTGATGAGATGGAAATAGCATGCAAGGCCCTGGTGGGGTTAGATTGTGATTACTTGGAATGAGGCGGACTGACCTGAATAGCTGATTCCTGAATTATCAGTATTTCTCTCACATTTCTAATTGTCAGCCTTTTGAAATGATATTTGGAGAAAGTGAGCCGGTAAGGAGATACACACACAGCGTACTGTGGAGAGAGGCAAGGAGAGAAGGAGAAGAAAGGCCATCTTTGTGTGTCCTGTCCTGTATCCTTTTAGTCAGTAGCAATAGATTAGCCACAGTAGTTGCTCACTGTGCTGATGCCCCTGCTATTTACAACTGTAGAGAATATAGTCAGAGCCCTTAAAGCGATACACTGGCGGAGATCTATTGTAGGCTCTCTGTCTGTGCAGTCTTGAAACGTTGTGTCAAAGAATATTTTACGTCAGTCGTTCCCAGCCGGAGTTAGGGCAATTTTCTCGTTTTGACGATTTTGCCTTTACAATGGGAGTGCGCCAGCACTCTGGCACGCGCGTCCAAAATTCTATTTTTAAACCACTTTGAATGTTTGAAATCTCACGAAACGTCCTACAAAATATTATCAGGGTCTACTGTTGAACTTCAGCATAGACAACATTGTTGGTGGATTCAAAGTTTAGTAAAACGAATGTTTCTGGAGACAGCGCTTCGTCAAAACAAGAAGATCGTCAAAACAAGAAGATTGCCCAAACTCCAGCTGGGAGTGACTGACCTCCACTAACAAAACAATAAAATAGGCAAACACAACAAGCACATGTTGCTTGCAATACTGTAATATTGTCATGTCAGATATATTGCATTTAGGCTATGCAAAATTGCTTTCTATCCAAAGATATGTTAATTTGTTTGTTTGTTTGTTTGTTTACTTGTTAGTTTAAACAACTTTGTTGTCTTTATAATTGTTGCACTTTACTGTACATCCATGGATGTGCAGAGCTAGAGAGAGCTTTAGCTTTACATCACTGCAGGGTTGTTGTAACATAGGCTATGTTAGCACATCTCAGTACAATGGGAAAAACGTTGACATAATTACATACTACTACAGCCATTGTACCAACTGGCTACCATTAGGCCTACCCTAATACTTCTCCAGCGTCCGGTTAGCAGAGGTAGACATGAAGCATATGTGCAATGCCAAACCACTCATGGGCAAAGCTAATTGGGCTAATTGTAATGAATGCCTGAGTTTGGCAAATTTCAATGAATCTTTGGGGAATCCTGTTCTGGTGCTGTCAGGCTAGTTCTGAAGAGCTAATCAGAGGCATGACTCCCAGGCAAATACTCAACTAAAACTCTGAAAAAAATGTATGATCTGTGAGCTGTGAACAGAACACTGAAAAAATGGCTTGATTGAGGTAAAGGTAACATACTGTACAGTTGGCTATAGGACTTGATTTTTAAACCACATACTGTAGTGTAGGCCAAGCTCTGGTCTGATTGGTGTACAGGCTACAATTTATATACGACAGATTCCATGAAAGAACTATGTTGCTGACTGTGACTTGTGTTAGCATGTGTTAGGCTATTATCACACGGTAGCCTGGGAATACCCATGCTTCCTTGCACACTCATTCCAAACTGCACGGCAGCCTGGAAACCATGACTGAAATTTTCACATGGATTTGGGAACCAATCACAGAATGGGGAGAGACGGCAAGACCATGCGCAAACTTTTGGACAAATGGAACCTGAAGTCCCCTACGAGAAAATGTATAGGTGGTCCCCAGACGAAATCTCACTTGAGATTTAGGCTGGTGTTAGCCAGGCTAATCACATGGTGAAATGGAATACTGAAATCTGATTGGCTACCAGGGTGTGTGTTAATTCTTCATAACGCACACCTATGAAGTAGATCTGGTGAAAAAATTTAATCACCATTCTATATCAATGCTCTTTTGAATGTAACCATGTCAACGATAGTAAATGGCAGTTGAACTTGCCAGAATCAGCTGTTACTAGCGATAACCACAATTGAAAAGAAAGTCGTACAACAACTGAACAGGTTTGTTTATAACTTAGCTGCACCCTATTGTAGCTTATACAGTATTTTAAACTGACGTTCATTCTTTATAGCCAAGCATTTGATAAGCGAAATAACAGCCTTTGAGGAGGCAAACTCCGGCTAGCAATGTTGTGAATTAACACTTCCACCTCGTTCATTAATTCCATATAACATCTCCACATTTCGTCGGCTGTTATTCCTTACCTAGAAATTTTTGCTCTGTATTGTGAAAATGATAAAGCCATGAGGTCTTGCAATAGCCCTCCAGATTCCTTTGCTGCCTGGCAGAATCTCATGTTAGATTATAAACATTTTACAGGTGCACAGCCTGTGTTTGAGCTGGGATACCGTTACATATATCGTATAGAGAAAAAAAATATATACCATTGTGTCATTGACACAGAGGAGCAGCAGGTCAATTTTGAGATCTCCTTGGACTTTATTAGAGTCATATAAGAAAGAGCTAGTCCTGCCAACTGATCGATAGCAGTATGTATGACAGACAGCTACTGTGCTCTCGAGGGAGCATCCAAAATGAAGGAAGCGTTTGCTCTCTTTACCTTAGAGTACAGGTGCTTGGAGGAAAAGGAACTTGTGAAGTTTTCAGTTGATCTTCAAGTAAAAGCCCAAGTTCAAATTTATTGGTCTCTTGGGGTGAATGAAAAAGTAAGCAATCAGGGGCTTGGTGTGCTTCTCATGGCATGAGGGTTAGGCAATACGGGAATGGTCTTTGTTTCTAAACGTTCCCTTCCGGCTATCCACCTTGCAATACCCTCAGCTGTGCAGAGGTCACCATCTGAGCTGTCTCGAATGATCTCCCCGCGGATGAGGTTTGTTCGATCATGACAATGTGCCACCAAGCTCAAGGCACAAAGCCGGCCTGGATAGACCTGCTCTCTAACCTCAGGCTGTTCTTAGCAAGCCTTGGTGGAGGCTTGGTGGACACTGTTGTCAAAGCTGTTTTCAAACAAAGTACACATGAACTTGCCAGCACTGCAACCACCTTTGTGACACAAGAGGCCTGTAGTAGACCCTGTAGTTTCTCGCCGTGAAATAAAAAAATAATAAAAGGAACCTCAGTCAATTACTATTGTACGTGCTTAACAGTTGTTAAAGACAGGCTGCTGATGCTCCAAAGAGAGAAAAAATACCAACAAACACCCGGAGACACTGGTGAGTAATCGACGGCGAAGGCCAATTATTCATGGCAGCCAGACTGCAATTGAACGGTGTTTGGTGATTGGAGAGCACCTCTCTCTAGAGCGTGAGTGAAATGTTATTACACCACCTCACCTGAAACACCATCCAGGGGTCGTTCTCCCTTCCTGTTCGCCTCAGAGGGGAGATTTTTATTTATTTATTTGTTTATTATTTTTCTTAGCTGTGATCCAGCAGAAAATTTATCACCGTAAATGTTCTTCTGACTGACTCTCATAGCGGCCATTGATTGCTCACATGCCTACACACATTCGCCGCCTCAACTTTAAATGACAGGTGTGAGTGTTTGGATAAAATGTGTTGAGTAATATGGTTTATTTACGAGCCTATCGATTTTTTTTTTTTTACTCCTGGCCGCGTCTGCCCTGGACGTGGCTGACCCAGCGTTAAATTACTCATCCCTTTCCCTTGAGCTTAACCTCAGTGCCAAAGCACTTCTCATTCGCCTACCACACCTTTGTGTAGGTGTGTGTGTGTGTGTGTGTGTGTGTGTGTGTGTATGTGTGCGTTTCACATTTCTCTTAGTGCTATACTACAATTTGTCTGTTGACATTGATCCAATGTTGCCCACATAGGGAAGAAAGGAAGGCTAAGGCCAGGATGATTTTATCAAAGCCAGAGGTCCACCTCCAGTTTCACATGACTGCAGCCGGGATCAAAGCAACTGTCCGGTTTAGATGAAACATGATGTCTTGGGCTGTCAAAGGATGTGCCATCTGTAATTGAGGGATCTTTGCCTTAAAAGAATTCTGGGACTTCGGGACATAAGGTCAAGAGCTGGTGCGGTTACGTAAAATTCGACAGACCATTTTCCAAGTTCCCTGTTGGAGACATATTGGGTACGACGTGTAGCCTACTGTTTGGTCCACGGTGTACATCTTGACTTTGTGTTTTTGTGATAAAGTTGGAAATCATATGAAAAATCGCCACCATGCATCTGTTGTTTAGTGTATTTTTTGTATTTTTTACTCTCTCTCTCTCTCTCTCTCTCTCTCTCTCTCTGAAGAGCACAAAATAAAACTCCCTTGTGTCAAAAGCACAGGCCTTAAATGATGGCGAAAATAAAAAGGAATGCTTCGACATGAGTCATTAGATTTCAGACTATTACTGGTACACTGAAAATATATACCCTCCCCATCTTGCAGTCAATAAAGAACACAAGCGCAGCCCAAGGGTGACTTGTTGATTTAACGGCTCTTATAGAAAAGGGAGTGTGTGTGTGTGTGTGTATGCATGTGTGTGTGAGAGAGAGAGAGAAAGAGAATGAGTGAGTAGGAGAGAGAACTAATTCGGTGAAAAAATAAATAAATACACAAACAAATAAATGGGCTTTTCCCCTGTGGTAGCGACCATTCCTCTCTTGTGCTCATGGGAACTCAGTCTCAAGGGGAGGGCCAGGGCAATAATATATCCTCAGCCAAGTCAGCCATCAGTCACACCACTCAAAACTGCCACATGCAAGAAGAAGGGGTGGGGAGCTGGGCTGATGGTGTGAAAGCTGGAGGGAGGGGTGGAGAAGGATGGATGATGACGATAGATTGCTGTGTGCCTTTTCCTCAAGTGTCAGTTTCTGGATGAAAATGGTCTATAGATCGCTTCTGGAGGCGGAACCATTTTCTATTTTTTCTGTCTTTCTTTCTTTCTTTCTTTCTTTCTTTCTTTCTTTCTTTCTTTCTTTCTTTCTTTCTTCCTTTTCCTCCTCCTCTTCCTCTTTCTCTTCTCCTTCTTTTCTCACAAGGAGCAATCAAATTCCAGAGAACATTAATTCATTGAATCGACTTGGCATTTCCGAACAAATGCTATTGTGCTTTACAAGGACCATCTGCGCACACAGTACATTTGTGATCTCGCCTTATTTGTGGTAATCGTTCTTAACGTTTTGCAATTATTGCGCCACTGTTCTCTGTGAGCGTCTGGCGAGCGAGGAGCCTTGAAGCGAAAAAGCAATGTCTCTTTTGTCTTTCGCCTTGGAAACGACATGAAAATGGCTTTGCTTCAGAAAAAAGGCTCTAATCACCAGTATAAGATACCCAAATGAAGCTGACTTCTCCCTGTAAAGTATGCGTTTGGTGTTGCCGCTTCCGTGTCACACTTTCTTTGCCATCTATTTTTAATTGATTGGGTCATCTCAGGAGAGTTTATCCATTAATCATTTGATGGAGCAACATGGCAGCTACCCAGCCGAGATGCAAATAGGCCTTCAAAGAAGCCCAGAAAGGGAGAGAGAGAGAGAGAGAGAGCAGTTATTTTTATACTGTCATGCGACTGATAACTATAGTCAGCATGACAAGCTTCAACAGTATAACTTCTTGGAAAATGCACTTCGACAGAACAAAAGGTAGCTCTTCACCAGCTAATGTTTTGAGCCCATTCCAGAGCTGAAGTAGCACTTGTTGAGTGTATCTTGTAATGTGAATACACCCACTTCTCCCATCTGATCCATCTGTCATTATTCAGATCGCTTCCCACAACTGCTCAAAATGACAGGCCTATTTTGAAGCGCTACGGAGAGGAATGCACAGTAATGAGAAATCGCATTCTGCGGAGAATAAATTGGAATTGCACAGTTGTAACAATAGATCCATCTATTGTTGACTGGACCAGAGGCAACAATGTTTCTCCGTCTCTTTTGCTTTTTCTCTCTCTACCCCCCCCTCCCCCCTCCCTCCCTCTCTCTCTCTCTCTCTGCAACACCTCCCCCCTTTTCTTTTGCCAAACTCCCCTGTGCAACCCTCCTGTGGGCCCTGACTGCACTGTCTGCTTAGTGTCAGGGCAAGGACACAAAAGCCTTGAGCCTCATATCGAGGTGCTCGGGGTGAAAAGGGGAATGAGGGCAACAAAAGTAGGCCTAACTAATGCAGAAAGCATTTGGGGGTAACAAGCGTATAGGCGTGTAAGTATAGACTGGAAGGAGGTGTCCCTCCCCTTCTTTACTGAGGGAGCTGAGAGGGAGGGAGGGAGGTGGGGGTGGAGGGTAGGGTAGGGTAGGTTGGGGGTTATAAGCAGGCGGGGTGGAAGAGGGGCGGAGCGGGGGCAGGCGGCATCGTCGCCACGGCGGGAGCGAGAGGCGGGAGGTCAGGGCCAGGCGCTCTAGGGGGATTAGAGAGGGGAGAAACAGTGCATTAGTGCTGCTTTGTTCCCTCCGCTTGACTGAGCCCAGTCCCACCGGGGCCCTGGTCGCATTGTCCAGGGGATCGGCAAGGGTCACAGCGTTAAAGAGGACCGGGGTCCCAGAGGGCAAGGGAGGGGTCAGACGGCTTTCTAAAGATCAGCAAGCACTCTGGCTGCCATCGAATGCAACTGTTGCTACGCTATCACAATGTGGGAATATTAAAGCTATTTATCTCGGCACCCCAGGAGCACAGAGCGAGCAGGGAGGGGGCTCTGATGCATACTTAATAGGCTAATCACACCCCTCTTCTTCTTTCCCTCCCACCACCCCTCTCTCTCTCTCTCTCTCTCTCTCTTTCTCTCTCTCTCTCTCCCCTCCCCTTTTTACTCTTCCCTCTCTTCCTTTTCTCAAGCGCTCTCTATCTCAGTTGTTCTCATGACTCCTTCCTCCCCCCTCTCCTCTTCATTTAAGACCTCCTCTCCTTTTCTATTTCTCTCCCTCCCCACCCTCCCTTCTTTTCCCTCTCTCTCCCTCTCTCATGCTCTCTCTCTCTCAGAAAGCTCCTCCAAAACCAATCACGATGTTTTTGTTGCAAGTAGGTATGGAGTGTCTTGTTTGTTTTTGAAATGGAGATTGTTTTCTGTGAAAAAAGGCGCTCGGTGTCTGAGGCCTTGCATGGTGCGCACGCCTCCCTTTTTTGCGTGTCCATCTGCTGGTCTTTTCTTTGCTTCAAAGCAAGCAACTAGGGAGCAGCACAAGTATCTGGTGGAAATTAATGATATTTGTGAGAACAAAAGACTGGCCTTTTGCTATCTCAGCAACTTAAGTGAACAGTGAACACAATAGAGGGAATTACCTGGCTTTAAAGAAATAAATATTGACATCGCAATATTGTCATTACAAAGGTATTGCTAACTTTAATGTGTAAAAGTCTCAGTTGTATTTTCAAAAAAGTCATAATTACTTTCTTTTAGGTAAAGTTCTCTGGTGATTGCTTCCAAGAAACAAGTCAGAGCAGATTTTCTCAGTTTCATCATTCTAGAGAATAAATCCTCGAATAAATCCTCATTTCCGTAGAAAATGCATTCTCAAAGATTTATGTGTCAATTTAGGATTGAATAGCAGAGTGTCAAATAAAATATGGCACTTAGAATAAATCAGTAAAGTTCTAATAAATAAATATGACATTTCTAATAAAGTGCTTTATAGAAACAGCAGAGTGTAAAATTCCGCATTAAATCTCTATCCACCCACAGTTCCGTCTGAGAGCTGGTGGTACTTGGTACTTGACTTGAAATGAATTGATCTATGCTTGTATAAGACACAAGATTCTCATGCAAGAATCAAATGCAGACCACACATTCTGAGTTCCTGCACATTAAATGCAGCTGTAGAGATGTATAAAGTACTGGAATACAGGAGTGGAGTAGAAGTACAAGCACTACATCAAAAAACTAACTTAAAGTGGAGGTTCGGAGTAAATTTTACTAAAGCGCTATGCTAAGTCCATTGACATACCCCATCCAAAGATTTGTTTACCTTAGTCGAACATTGACGGAGATAGCCGAGCTTGACGAATGCCTTGATACAGCCACTATTGGCAAGTGTGATGTATCTCGT
>JASCQY010000072.1:4240276-4251670 GCA_030264315.1 Sardinella tawilis | reverse complement strand
TGGGTAGAAGTCCTTTTTTGCCTTTCAATGAGCTACTCAGGAATCGATAAGAGAATTGATTAGGAATTGGATTGATAAACAGAATCGACAATGCCATTGATATTGATAAAAACTTATCAATTCCCACCCCTACTTTTGACCAGCCTGTTATCCAATGCAGGTATGTCTTTGCAATGCCTTCCTCTTAGAGCGACCACCACACACTTGATCTTAGTCAATCTGGTGTGCAGAGAAAGGGACATTGCTCAGTGCACTGCACACTCACAGTAGCGCACTCATCATGGATACGCCTCACAAATCTCTGCCTCAGGGAGAATCTCTCTGGCCTTATGGAAGTACTACACTGACTTGCTCCACTGACAAACGTGTCTTTTACCTGGCTAACAGAATAATCCTACTGGTGCAGCTCCCCCTATCTAGACTCTAGTTGCTGGAAGGCAGATGCATGGCTTGTGGAGAATGTGTATAAAAACTAAGTTACAGTTTAAACCCTTCCAGTTTTCAAGAGCTATTTGATTTTGATGTATGAATGACCTGCAAACCGTTTTTTGAGATGTTTTATATTGCAGTATAGTACGTATACTATATACAGTATTGTTTTGTATACTTAGTAACACTTCATTTGAGGGTGTCTATGGGTGACATGATGAACCATGACATGCCACATATATGTCCATTGATCCCACTTGATTTACGTTTATGACTGTCGCCATGAGTTCATCGGGTTCTGAAATGTAGACTTTGGGATGCAGATTTACAAAAAGCAAATGACACTTAATTACAACAGTCATAAACATGAGTGAGTTGTCATTAATGTCTATGTCATGTCATGTTATGTGTGTGTCACCCTTATGTAGACCCTATTCAAATCCTTACAGTATGTATTTGACATACAGTACATTTCCATTTTTCCCTTCTCCTTTTGAAGCAGTTCTTTTAAGAACTTTTCTTTTTAGATTTGTTAACCAAACTACAGTTCTCCCTTAGGTCGCTTCTCTGGTAGCTTGATTGCTTCCAAAATTAGGCTTTCAAAGTAGTTTCCCCAACACTGATTAAAAGCTTGTCAAATGTTCTCTCTCAGAAATATTTATGAGAGAGAAAAGAACTACAATTTTTGACAGCCATTTGGGTAATGGTTAATCCATGGTAAATACAAAAAAACAGTATGTGTAGAACAAGAGATTAATCATCAGTGCTCTATCGATGCATCAATCAAGGCAATGTACTTATTAAGGGGCATTCTTGTACTAATTTTATGATAGCAAGATACAAATATAGCATCTTTTTATGTCAGAAAAAGATGTGTTTCAGAATCTATGAAAACTGCAAAGGGGTATTGTCAAATGAAGATATGCATGGTCTCCTTGACGTCTGTCTGCAGAACACAGAGAGCTGGAACAAGGGATCAAAACACTCTTAGTGTCCGTTGGTATGAGTTATGAGGCTCCCTAGAGCACCTCTGAATCAACATTCCAATTTCCCTGCTGCTTAGCTCAATACCCAGAACTGAATAGGAGTTTGAGATGAGGGTGAGTATGAACTGCGGTTCAAACACTTTTTCATTAGCCATCAGAAGAACTGCTGAAGCATAATGCCCTCTGGTAGGCTCAGTGTAAGGCCTCCCAATAGAAACAACTCCCTTACCACATCTACGCTTTACTTTGGGATAGAGGCGACTTTAATGTAAATAAATATTCTTTAATTCTCCTTTTGTATAGCTGGACTTCATACAGTATGCCTCATTCAGTCAACAGCAGTCTGTAAGAGTCTGTAAGAACTGAAAAAAAGAGGGAAGGTGCCGCACACTCCGAGTTCCTTATGCAATTTCTTTTATTTTAAAACAATGATAACGTTTCGGCCAAAGGCCTTCATCAGATGAAATTTCAAGATCTGATGAAGAGCCTGATGAAGAGTCTGTAAGAACCCCATGGTCCCTCACTAAATGAGCAGAGGTGGAGGCCTGTGTGTATACTCTTCACAAAGAACATACTATATGCCCATACTTGCATTTATAATATGTCAGGGCAAGTCAAATACAGCTCTAAAAGAGTCTTTTTTCCCCTGCATGTAACTAAACTTGCAATTATGCATTCTTGTGGGCTAATTACAGTGTTGTTATATGCACAGAAAAACATAGGGTGTCCATGATTTCAAAGTTAGAGAGAGCATGGTTCTTGGCAAAGGCTATGTTTATGCAGTATCAGAAATTGCATTCTTTACTATACATTTGTATGTAAAGAATATTATACAAGCGAACAATTGAAACCGGTCACGCATTCATGAAGAAAATACTTTCCTGTGTCATTTCTCTATTGCATATGGCGCCCTACTTTGCAACGTAACTCTAAACCGCTTCCACAGTGTTTTGTCATTTGAGAGAAAGTTGATTTGATCCTACACCTGCATGGTTCTATTCTACAAGCAGTGCATCTGATGGCTTGTGGATGGCACAAGACAAATGCCCCCCGCACCTGTAAAAAGATAAAAGGGAAATAAGGGGGACTACCTTTCATATGAATGCCACTACATCATGCAGTGCATGTGACATTTCCCATTAAACTAATTTTCTCCCGTGTGGACTAGGGCTCATATAATGCATAAGTCTTGTAAAATGGGAGAAAATGAAATTCGGTTAAACCTCCCATGGATCGCGGTTGATTGATGACTTTGTGGTGGTTTTCTGTCGCCGGCAATTACAATCGCAATCAGATAGGCAAAGCTCCGCCAGCACTCGCCGAGAGCCGCACAGACAAAGATGTCACAACGAGACACACAGCGGCAGGAATTTGCTCCCAAATTAGGTGCCGAGGATGAACTCAGCATCTGTGGAGCCACAGATGGAGGGGCTATTATCAACAACAATACTCATCTCCAGTAGTGCTATCCTAAAACAATGAATAATAAAAAAAAAAAGAAACAGACACTAGTCTGAGGAGAGCAGTATCTTAAAGGTCTACATGAAAACTGTAGCAACGATACAGCTCAGTTTTGTGTGGAAGTGGGACAAAAAAATTGGAAGAAAGAAGGGGGTTATTGTGCTATAGATGATAGACCATTTCCCATGGGCCTTGCAGGAGTGAATTACCTGCCTGCGGTTCTCATTGGACACCATGCTACCTGCGCTAGTCTTTGTGTAGCTGTCATCAGCTCTCAGTCATCGGGAACCTGTTGACAGCTTGTCAGTTCTCCTGGGCCCGAGCTTTTCACATCCACCCAAAAGGCACTGTGGTTGATGTCTGTGGTCACCTCCACTGAATTTCAAATCAGGCTGGGCCAAAAACAGCATCTGATAAAAGGCATTTTCCTTTTTCAAACGCCACTGGATACAGTTGCTGTTAGAGTTTGCAGACTTACTGTAC
The DNA here is from genome assembly GCA_030264315.1 of Sardinella tawilis. Lineage (NCBI taxonomy): Eukaryota > Metazoa > Chordata > Actinopteri > Clupeiformes > Clupeidae > Sardinella > Sardinella tawilis. The sequence continues at coordinate 4,248,311 of JASCQY010000072.1, read as the reverse complement.
TGTATGTTCGACTCACACAGTTTTTCTCATGGTTAATTTTTCTTCTCCTGCCCACATACCTAATTAGAGGCCACAAATAACCATAGACTGGAGCACTGTACCTCAGGACTTCACCCACAGCAAAATCTATCTCAACGGCCAGCGCCACCGCCAATTCACTCCACAAGTTGAACTTATGAAAGTCACTTTCAGTCATTGCTGCCTTTGAACGGCTGTCTGGGTTTTGGCGCGGGAGCCTCTGACAGGTTGTGCCCCCGCTGCCCCTGTGCCCACCCCTCCACGCGCTCGACTGTGAAGGCAAGCCGCTCCGCGGGCAGCGCTGGCATTCAAGGGGAGAGGTAGGGGGCCCTTTGGCCAGGCCCCATCAAACAGCAGCTGTGGTCTGCTCCTGGCATAGGCTCTGGCTCTCTCCTCTCCTGTCCTGTCCTGTCCAGTCCACCGACTGCTACTGTATGGGTCCCATGTGACTGACACAGAAGGCAGGGTAGAGGGGTTAGTTTGGGGTGTGTGTGTGTATGTGTGTGTGTGTGTGTGGGGCGGGGGGTAGTTGGCGTGCATGGGCAGCATAGGACAGTGTGTAGAAATGACATCCATGGCAACTAATTAGCCAGCCAACAAGAGTTAACCTTATGGAACGCTCGTTATTGGCAGGGTTGTCAATGGAACAGGAGCTATTTTTATTTCAATGTGAGGACGAACTGTCTTCCTTTGTTGGGTGTCACATGGTACATGATTCATGTAATGAGCAATTTAATAGTGTATTGTGCGATATGTAGTACACCGACCTTCTTTTTCACAGAATAGAATGGCAATGTCATAAACCTGCCATAGCAGGCATCTTACACTGTCATAGCTTTTCCTAATGAGCTCTTTCAAAAGGTAGTGGCATGTTATCATTATCTTTAATTATTTTGACTGCTTGAATAATTTCTGATACTATGATAACTTATTAAAATGTAACACTGATTACTGTGGCAAAAATCATGGACCTTCCATGACAATTGCTTCCTCGTAGCTATCATATACTGTATTGTCAATATTATATAGCAATAACCAATTAGGTTATGTTACTGCCATGACATGTTTGTAAAATAGTAACATAAATCCTATAATCTAGAATTCAAGTCAATTCTATTTGTGATGCACTGTGCTTGTCACAGTATATTGCTATTTAAATGGGCCATTATTTGTCTTAAAATAGTTTGGTTTGATCAATGGGACATCTGTGGGGGAAATGGATCATAATTTATCTAATAGGTTGTTTGTTTTAGAGGCATCCAGTGGCTTGCCCTCTGTTTTGATGGTGATGCAATTTAATCAAGTCAGAAGGACAAAGCTTCAAACATTTGACAAATCAAAACAAACCAAAAAGATCATTATTATTGTCTTCTCTTACAGTAGAGCTAAAGTCGGCTCAGTTCCCATAGTATCCTCTGCATGTATGTCTTGTACTGTATTTGTCTAAGGACACTTGACCTGTGTCCAGTCTTGTGCCAAGAATAGTTTCTTCATTGTGTGGACCTTGCCTGTACTTGGGGCCAGGCTAAAAGTATGGTATATACATGGTACTGTATGTACAGCATGTTGCCTATAGTAGGCCTACTTGTTGCCTTCAACTGTTTAAGGAGTCATTTGTCACATAGCAACCATCTACATCTACTGAAGGCACCATCTGTGAACTTTGGTGTTTCAGTCTTATCAGACCAATTCAGAAGAAATCACATCTTTAGTTTTCTTATTTTTGGAGTTTTGTCTAAGAAAACTAGCCTGGCAACGAATCTTAGAGGGTAGAATTCTTGCCCTCTCTTTTGGGCAGACTGATCACTTACTAATGTACTATATTTTGTTGAATAGCCTACATTGGTTCCTTATTCAAACATGCTGTATTTATTTGTAAACGAGAAAGAAAAACAAATGACACATGCTCAACATTATGGGATGGTGATGGGCCCTCAATCTAACACTCTCTCTAAGAGTCTCCCCATTAAGCTGCTGGGGAAGGTGATTGATGTACGGACTATATGATAACAAGCTTCCCTTCAATGTGACTGACATGAGTAATTTAAAATATTCACAGCATATACTAGCGGTGAGTGCTGCAAAGACACATCCTGAGAGCCAGTCAATGTCTCCCGCGCTGACAAGCCATGTCAAGGTCATGTCACATTTCTCTTCTGTTGCTGTGCATAAGCGCTTGACGAAATCTCTCAGCAATATATGCGTGACACTGATTTTTTTTTCTTCTCTCTCTCCCTCCTCCTCCTCCTCCTCCTCCCTATGCAAATATACCTACTTACCAGATGCAATATAATTGCGTATCCGCCAAAATGTGTCAAGAGGGGACTGAAATCTGGAACAGAAGTGCAGCCGCTTTTGTCTACAGACTTATAGAAAGCGAACGAATGAAATACAATTGTGGGTTGTGAATATTTTAAAAACACTCACACCTAAGTGCCTTACTTGATGTTTGCAGCGTCTTATAATGGCCTCTCCAACATGGCCTGAGCCTGTGCTCATTAAACATTCTTTCTGTTACTTCCTTTGTGTTGCAACATGTAGGCTACTTGTGCTCGACTTTTTAATTTTTTTGTTTTCAATATTTTTTGTGCTAAACAAACAACATCTCTCACACAGGGGTGATTTTCTGTATTTTCTGTCTAATCTCAGTCAGAAGTCTTAGCTCATTAAAAGTCGCTCTGTTTGGTTGGATGTTGTGAAATTGTTGTTGTTGTTTTGTCCTTAATTTGAAGCTTGGACAGTTTTCACCCTTATTTTACTTCTGCATGACTGACACTATAACCAAATCTGACGAGAATAGAAACAAACGGACTCTTTCCTTTTTCTTTTCACACTGACACACATTTACTCTCTCTCTCTCTCTCTCTCTCTCTCTCTCTCTCACACACACACACACACACACACACACACACACACACACACACACTCACTCACACATGTGCATGCCAAGAAGAAGCAGGAAGACAGAACACCTGCTGAGTGTTGTCTGTGAGTCTGTGCACGACCTTGTCAGGAATCTTCTAGAGATTAATCCCCTCAGCCCACTTCCACAGATATGGACCCGAGAGAGGAGAGAGGAAGAAAGGAGGGACATTTAAGACAAGGTGTGTGTGTGTGTGTGTGTGTGTGTGTGTGTGTGTGTGTGTGTATGTGTGTGTGGAAGGGAGGGTGGGGCAAATCTTCAGTAATATTCTCCTAAGGATTAAAAGAAGGAAGGCAGAAGAAAAAAAGAATAATCATATTAGCTTCCTCAATTTTGTTCTCTCTTTCATTTCTTCCTTTGTTTCCAGGCATCATTTCCTTTTCGGAATAGGCTAGAGTCGTCCGAGTCCCATTCCGGGGGAATCACTCGTGCTCGCCATTCTCTAAAGAGCACGCTTCGGAATGCAGAGACACAGAGACGCCGCCCGAGTGAAATGAACCTGCGCTTTTCTGATAAAATAACCTGGAGGTCAAAAGAGGGGAAGACAGAGGAAGGAGTGGAAAATGGAAAGAAAGAGGGGAAAGAGAGTGAATGAGAGAGAGAGAGAGAGAGAGAGAGAGAGAGACAGACAGCAGAGAGAGAGAAAGAACGAGAGAGAGAGAGAGAGAGAGAGAGAAGGAGAGAGAGAGATCCCTCCAGGGTAATTTATTCCCCTATGTAATTTCAGCATTTATGGGATTCACCTTCAAGATGCAATGTGGCATAGAGGAAGGTAAGGCACAGGGAGGGGATGAGGCAGACGAGAAGGACAGGGCTTTGGGAGGAGTCGCTAAGCCTGAGCATATAACAGGTGTGAACTCCTGAACTCTTGTCCTTCAAAAACATACACTGGCCCAAACACATGCATAGGCTCTATTATACTATACTGTACTTGCCCATACAGTGTGCTTAGTACAGTGACCCTACCATTAATAACAGTGTGACAATCTGTATACTAATGTGTAATATCATCGTTATATACACTGAAAGATTTTCCTATTACCCCTGTACTTAGAATGTGTACGAAAATAAAATCCCAATAGGTATCTGGTATTACACCTTGGTACACATTTTGTTGAACTGCAATGCATGGTTTAGATGCACTGTGACTAAAGGCCCATTCATACTCAATGTAAAAGATGGATACGGATACATGTGGAGTGTTCCACACATCCTTTCCGTTGATTTCGTATGTGACACGAAATTGGGGAGCTCATGATTATGGATGAAACGGATAAAAATCATCGGAAATAGCGGGGGGAATATCACGGGACTGCATGTCCCGATACAAAAAACGGACGGAGGCGTGATGGTATTAACGGATAGAACGTACAGACAGAAATACGGGCGAAAAGTACACACGTAGAGTATGATTGGCCTTTAAGCACTGCAATGTAGAGTGTTACCAAACCAAGTGTTGCTGTAGAATGTGAACAATGCAGGTTAGATTGCCGGAGTTGAGGAGCATTATAAGTTAAACAAACAAAAAAAAAGAACAAGAAAAAGAAGAGACTAAAAAGTGTTGACTGCGTTTTCACTCACATTCCCTTTATCAGAGAATCCATGCGCAGCTAAAATGTATGCTTTAATATCTGCTCCAAGATGTACTGTACTGTGTGTTTGAATAATGCACTAGGAGGACACATATATCTGAACGGCTGCCTTCCAAGGCATGCTTGGTCTGCCAGCCTGGACCTCTGAAGCAGTGTGTCCACGGAGCAGGTCAGCACACATAACTGCAGGGGATGCTTCTATACACTGAGCAGTGGCGTGTGACAGTGCCCACACAGAGAATGTGGATTACATAACTCCACACACACACACTCACACACACAGACTGCCACCACCCCCGCCCGCACCTTTGAGCCTGCACTTCCCCCTCACGACAGCTGATTTACTGCGCCATCCATAAATAAACAAACAAGCCTGAAAGTTTGCTTGTATGTTAAAAAAAGCTCAACTTTTGAAAATGTTCATCTCGACAGGCACCCAAGCAGAAACACTCAGAGAAGAGAAGAGAGGGGAGCAAGAGATAGATAGAGAGAGAGAGAGAGAGAGAGAGAGAGAGAGAGAGAGAGAGAGAGAGAGAGAGAGAGAGAGAGAGAGAGAGATGGAATGAGGCTGAGTTGTTCTGTCTTCGCTCCCCATGGTAGCTGTCAGAGAGGTTATGACACGAGAATCAAAGGAGGCGCTGTAAGGAGCCCCAGCCTGTCAGGGTTCAGGTAGACTCATCATCATGTTGTGTGTATGCTCAGCTAAGGTATTGCACACAGATTTCAGCAACGTGAGATCGAGAGGGAGGGGGGAAAACTGACAAGAAAAACCGAAATCATTCAGCATGTTGCCATGTTTCTCGATCAAGGGCTATACATACTCCTTGCCAGAGTAACTAAACTATCAGACAGTTATGCAATTGCCCAAACTAAGAACTTGAAAGAAATCAAACCTCCTTTGCCATCACATTGTTATGTGGCTCTTGTATAAAAAAAAATGTTTTAAAAGTATGTGATGTGAATTCAAAAGCACCAACTTATAATGTAGGTATCACTCTCAACTTTGGCGCACAAGCTTAGAGAAAGGCAACTGACTTTTCAAACTTCAGTAAACAGTCAGTCATGCTGCCAGAGGTGTCAGCTACTCTCAGCACAGCTGCGATAAATGTGTGGGAAGAAAATCACGGTTGAAACATACAGTTGTAGTAATTAAATCTATCTTATTTTTTCTGCTTTGAAACTATTCCAGAAACTAAAACATACTGTACCGTCTCAGTGACAGAGCATCAGGGAGCCACGGGCAAAGGCGCTGTATGTAGATCATTAAGAATATTAAATGTGGCGATCTGAACAACAAGGCAATCGTGAAGCCTGCTGCACAATTTCCTGAGAAATGTTATGAAAAAGGAAGCAGCTAATCTATTGGCCCCCCAGCTTACAAAAAAAAAAAAAAAAACAAAGGAACAAAGCCAGAGTAGATGAAGGAAACAGAAATCCCTGGAAATTCTTTTGTTTTTCCCCTTACAAATTTCAGTCAGGAGAACTGGTGAACTTGTTTGAGTCATTTGAGGGTGCCAATATAAATTTGAAGGAACTTGCATGTTATGTGGTACTTGTGCTCCCAAGGTTTTAGAGAGGGGACCAAATAGAGAGAGCGAAGTCCCTCAGTACACCAGCAGATCCAAAAGAAAACACAGAGCTGGAACAGTGGTGGGACAGACTCGCACAAGCAATACAGATGAATACAGCGACAGTAATGAACAGCAACATGACAATATCACTGCTCCCTAATACCAATAATAATAATAATAATAATAAATGTTAATGACTGTCATTCGAAAAGACATTATTGCATGGGCTAAATACATTTGTGCTAAGCACCAACAAAAAAAAGCTCATTGTTGTTACGACATCTTTGTTTTGACTACTTTGACTATACTTTGCTCTATTCTAAACTAATCATCAGGATTATTACCTGTACTGAGGTTGGCTTGCTTTGCTTTGCCACATCAAATCACATGGTTGGATGGTGTGTGTGTGTGTGTGAGAGAGAGAGAGAGAGAGAAACAAAGAGAGAGTGGAAGAGAGACTCATCCATCACGATCAATGTCTTTATGTGACTATCATATCAGTGGCAAACACCGCTGTGTGCTCCATGCTTCCTGCGCCCAACGAAGCAGAAAATCGAGACAGAGGGTTTTCGACGTGACGCAATTTTGAAAGTTTGTGGCAAAACAAATGTCAACACGATTTCCACAGGCCGCGAACGAGCCAAGCCAGCCTGGTGGTACAGTACTGTATCTTGCTGCTGCTGCGGTGGGTGGGGACGGGGAGAGAGAAACTCGGTGTTTAAAACTGTGAACACATCTGTGTCTTATTTCATGGACAGCTTGTGTTGGGGCTTCCTTTTGTTTCCCCCATTGCTCAAAGGCCTGCAAGCAGATGACTAATCCGCTGCTATTTTTAAAGTGGGCTTCCATTTGGAATCACTGCATTGGGCAGGACAGGGAAAACATAATGCATGGACAAAAGACTTAATGGCTAGCCATTAAGAGATCATTACGCTAGTCGTTGCAAGTGCACTTCTGAGTCCACTATGTCCAAAGAAACAAGATGACAGAGATATGAAAATGCACCATGTGCTTGTTAAAATGCGTAAATTAATGCTGTATGGCATGGTGTTGAAATGACTTGAATTGGTCCCAATTATTTCTTCATGTCAAAAATATATATCAGACCCAAACAGAGAGGCCTAAAATGTTATAAAAAAAGAGCTTGATGATTTTTCTGCGGGGAAAAAAATAATAATAATAATAATAATAAGAGGCACTCCACTTGCTCTCCATCGTCATCATCGTCATCATCGTCATCATCATGACGATGATCATCAATTGAGTGAGACCACCTTGACATGTCTCAGATTAAAGCCTCCCGCATCCCATCTGATCATATTGATAAACGGCTTATCAGGATGTTAACGCTGCGTGCAGGATCTGGGGGGATTGTGTATGAGGAATAATGGTGCAAAGTTACAGCAAATCTCACACAAATTCACTGTAAGCTGCGATGAGCCTGCAGACAGTGTGTTGTGGTGAAAATGAGATAGATTATCATAAATCACTCAACCACTTTGTTCAGCTGTTAGCGATGAAATCTAATCTACGGCAAATGTTGCCTTTGGACACGAGCGCCTGCGATGGCTTGCCATCACAAGGAAGCAGACAGTCCATCACAGCTGTCCCTCGCTCTCCACACAGACCAGGCGTGAATGCTCTAAGTAATCCCCATTCTTAGTGTAAAGCTTTAGTTTAATAACCTACATGCAGTAGCCTATAGAAATCAGTATTAGCAGTGGAAGCTAACGAACGAAAAGGATGCCGCAGCTCTTGGGCCAGTTATCCAGGAACAACTATTTCAGAATCTTCACAGTTGATTTGGTAATATGAAGAAGGGATGGGACTGAGAAATGGCATTCACGGTGGTCAGTGTGGTGTGTGTGTCTGTGTGTGTGTGTGTGTGTGTGTGTGTGTGTGTGTGTGTGTGTGTGTGTGTGTGTGTGTGT
>JASCQY010000072.1:4228160-4240176 GCA_030264315.1 Sardinella tawilis | reverse complement strand
CCCCCCCCCCCCCGAGGCGAGCCTTTTGGCCTGCAGGAAGGCTTCCAGATTGGATTTCACATTCTGCTCATAATCTGATCATCCTAGGGGAGTATGGAGTTTTCGGAGCATTTAGCCGCCTGACTTTTATGTGGTCATTACTCAGCAACCCTGGCCAGTAAAGTCATCCGTGACCGATTCCCAACCTACGTCCCCCCTTGTGTCACATGCTGGGGCCTGTCAATCAAGCTCAACCGAAGCACCACAGAACACAGAGGATTCAAATAACTTCTGGAACCATCTGTAAACATTCTCTTGGTTCTTATAGAGATCACTGTTACAGTATTTCCTTGCAGGCAAACGCAGAAAAAAATGTGATTCATGGGTGATTAAATGACAAATGTTTGACAAATGTTTGAGTGCTTAGACAGTGACAGGCATTTAATCATGTGTCAACAAAGTTTTTGAGCTTTAAGATGAGCTTTTTGAGATTTAAATAGTGTGAGGGCTCTGCTCTCAGTAATAATGCAAGTACATTTGTTTTTAAAAGCAAAGAGGAGGACATATGTAATGTACTGTACTTAAACTGTAATGCTTGTTCCATTTCATTTATGTATTACAGTATTTCTGTGTACAACTAAATATAATAATTTGAGTTACTGCCGTACCTCTTGAAGGATGATTTAGTGAAAAAAAATAACCCTGCTTTTTTACTTATTGATCCATGTTTTTATTTTGAAGTCGTTGACATCTTCCCCAATTTAAAACCTTGCTCAAACTTGAACTCCCAGACACAGTGATTAATCTGTTTCACTGTGACATGTTTTAGGCTGCTTGTCAAATGTTCAGTGTCCAACTCCCCCTGATTTTACTGCAAATGCATTGAGGGAAAAGACCTTGCTTGGTGCTGTAACCGCCTTTACCTGCATCTTAGGGCACGGAACCAGGAGGCCTGTGCCCAGGTGTCCATTTTTCTCAGGATTAGAGACGTCTCCAAGGGATCGGGCCGGTTCGGTTCTCGCCAAAGGCAGGTGCCGGTGGGAACCGTATTAGAACTCACAGTGCCAGGGGGCTGAAGCCTCCGGATCCTTGACGTGAAATATGCTTCAATGATTTCCCTATCACAGCAGAGCAAATGTCAGGCGTGTCTGTCATGCTGTTAACAGATAGTGTTGCCAGCACTGACTGACAGTAATCTGATATGCATGAAGGTCTATTGACACTTGGCTGAGATGGACTGTTGCTAGAACAGGCATGCCTTGACTTACCTGTTATATCTCGGTCTTCAAACTGGAGTAATATAAGGGGTAAACAGTGCATTACAAAACAGAGGAGACAGAACAGGGGATGTAGCAGGCCTTGTAGATCTATTTATATGCCTATACTTAGCATCCTCTTTGTTTTGTTTGGCTTTTTTCAAGCGCAAGTGTTTTATTTTAATTCACAGGCATGAGCACTCTATTAAATATTAATGAGAGCCAATCCTCCAAGTGCCTTGTAAAACGCCACAGCTTGAGTAGTATTGTGTGATTACTTTTATTTTTAACATAAAAGCCTCTTTTACAGTGGACCAAACATACAGCTTCATCGCGATACAGTTTTACAACAGACAATCTGACATTAAACACTAACTACAATTCTCAGAAAGAAAGAAAGATAGAAAAAAGATAAAAACCAAGAGAAAAAGAAAGAACGAAAGAAAGAAAGACAGATAGAAAAACAGGTCTCATAATAAATCCCAATAATCCTGTACTGCTTATCGATGTGGAAGGCTGGTCCTGAGCAGGAGGGAGCCATGCTGGGCTTTATCCCCTCCCCGTGTGGGCGCAAAGCTGGTCCGAGCAGGAGAGGAGAGGGCACAGGTGGAGATCTGGATCTGTGTCATGATACTCTCAATGACACAGTCTGTCAGGTCGGGCAGGGGAACAATGGCGGACATGCCAGCAAAGCTTGAACCTTTCCAGTTCACTCGTTCGAAAAAGGAAAAAAAACAAAAAACAGAATGGGTTCCTTAGTTAATTAGCAAATAATAATAAGATGTATGAGGTATATTTATATGTATATTTACATGTATGGTTATGGTTTAATGAAAGCCATTAATCATTAGTGGCCATGCTTTAATGAAAAGTAAAATAAAGACATCTCTTGTGTTTTAATGGCAGGAAATATGCAACTGTAGTCAAAATACAGTGAGAAATGTTATCAAACATTTGCAAATTGCTTGCTGACTTCATGGCTCCTGCTAATGCACATATTGTGGCGCACTTTAAATGATGTTAAACCTCACTCTGGATCTCAATTACAGGCCCATCAGTTTACATAAAATCAGTTTCGCAGACAATCATTGCTGAGGGTGATTTGTGAGCAGACACAAACTCTTAATGGTTTTGTTTTGGATCCTTGGCAATCATTTCACGAGTTGGAAACCATCTGGTCTGTATAGCATAGATAACAAGTAAAGTTAACTTTGTCAGTGGTGTTTGAAAAACAACTTTAACGTCTTCAAATATCAAATCAAAGCTGAAATAGTTATGCCTTACAGCTTTGAAAGAGGCTTGTATTTTATAAGATAAATTAATCATTTTTATGAAATAAAACACGTCACTTACATGTAGGTAATTTTGTAAGCACCAGTATATCCAGAGTTGTGTACAACAACAACCTCAATAAAGGTAAAATATGGCAAATTATTAGTTGATAGTTACCTGTATCATATTAAGTTGTATCATGTTTATGCCTATTATAACAACTGGATTGGGAAAAGGAGAGGTGATTATCAGTTATGTGTGTGAACAAAAAAATTAATTGTCATGCTGAGAGATTGACAGATTATTAAAGCAATTTTAGAGGTTTTCTGAACAATGCTCAGTGTACAATACAGAATACAATCATTATTCCACTGACTGCCTCAAATCCCACAAGAGACTTGGGAAAGCATGTTTGGGTGCAGTTTCATATCTGGTAGAAATTTGGGTCAGGGATGCTAATTCCGAGCACAAATGATCACGTATTTGACAGCTGTCAATGAATAGTCTCAAAGCCAAATATTCAGGTCTTTGTGACTGGTTGTGGGGCACTGGGATGATATGAGTCAAAGCAACAATGCAGTGAGAATTAGCAATCAGGAGAAGGATCTGTGTTTCAATCATGTGGCTTAGCCAAAGCAGCATGGGCAGTATACAGCATGCCTAGAGATCCAAGAGAGGTGTAGCGCTGCACAGGCTGGCTACTTTGAAATGGATAGTGACCAAATGGTAGATCACATACAGATTTTGTTTGAGCCACGACTTACAACATTCTCCTGATATACCTCAGTAAATATCAATGTCCATTTAGTTCCAGAACTTCTCGAAAATGTTTCATTCTTTCATGTTTTACGGATCTTCCTTTTTTTTTTTTTTAGATTCATCTTAAAGTGATAGTTCGGAGTGATTCCAATCATAACCCTGTTATGCAAGCTTGGTGAATGCTGTAACAAGGAAAGTGAAAGACTTTGAAACAACATAAACCGAAAGGCTGCTTACGCTAACTCAGTGGAATCATAAGCTCTTCTTCCCTTTAGTTAGCCTACTCATACCATTCAGTTAGCGTCAGCTGCCGATTCACTATTTGGTCCTGCAAGCTATTACAACAGGGCAATAATTTGAATTCTGAACTACAGGTATTGCTTTAAAGTGCACTAAATTACCTGCAGGAAAATACCAACTATTCCACAATGTCTAAAATCAGTTTAAAGGAGAAATCTGGCAAGTTTTAATCTTTTTGTTTGGGGGCTTTACATACTTCCATTCTATTCCATGAGAAATTACACAAATTTGTTCAGAAATGAGGTAGCTATGCCACTGATATTGAAAGCACTACAAAACATAGCTAACAACACAGATTTAGGCTTTTATTTTGATGTATATAATTTGCCGTCTTAACTGTTTGGTATGTGATTTTGATATAAGCAAGCTTGCTTGGGAATTTGTGACAGGTTTGTCCAATGACAGTTGAAGCCCTCTCACAAGGGCACACCAGACTTCTCATTTAATAAAATTGTTAAATAGTTAAAATAGTAAAATAACAAACAGTAGACAGATTAAAACATTTACAAAAGTATTCAGATTTTTCACTTCGTAGCTATATCACTTAGTTGGCTGCAGTGACAAAATCAAATCTTTTTGGAAATGATCCCTCAAACTTGGCCTACCTTTTTCTTGGAATTTTCTCCTATTCTTCTTGGCAGAATCCTTCAGGTTGGACAGGAATGCTGATGCACAGCCATGGTCATGTCTCTCTCCTGGTGTTCTGTTATGTTCAGGTGCACACTAAGGCTGTGCCCCTCCAGGACACTCAGACATTTCCAAAAGCCATGACTCTGTTCCAGCCCCTAGCTGGCTCTATGCATAGGGTCAGTGTCTTGGTGAAGTACAAACCCTCTCTCCAGTCTGATCTCCTATGTGTGCTATCATGTGTGTTGGAATGTAGTTGGCATTGGGGGGGGCAAGGATTTTGAAACGATTGAGGTCTGTGATGCGCATCTGCGCATATTCAGAAAACACTTTTCTTCCCTGAAGATGCACACAGCATGACCTAGCATACAAACCAGCAATGACCATTTTTGTGGAGTTACTAGTAAGGTAATAAACGTGATTTCAGCTTTTTTGGTTTTGGTTTCGCTTTGTGCTATGTGCGTGACCCGAGTCATTTGACATTGCATAGCGTGGTAAAGCCGGTAGGGAAGGGTTGACGGCGGCGAAATAGCCTTCATTCACCATGTAATGAACTATTTAACCATCAAAGTGACTTCGACGCTGATATATTAACCTAAAAATGTTGCATAGTGTAGCTTTAAATCCAGGTAGCCAGATAATTATGTGCCACCATCGCCATTTAGCAAGTGATGCCCATTTAAAAATCAACATCCATCTGTAGGACTACAAAGCTAAAACTTATTTATCGTGGTACTGTATTCACCTACAATAGGCTATCCTAACTTCCTAACTTTTTCGAAAAGACTGAAAGAAGGCAGTAGGCGATATGGACTGTGAGAGTAGTTCATGGCAGAAACTAATGAATATTACAATTGAAAAAGTCTGTTTGCGCAGTTTCACGCGACATGCAAGTGATCTCTGTGTGACAAAATCTCTGATTTATTTAATGGAGAAGAACGAGTCTGTGAATTTGGACATCCGATTTTTGGAAGTGGGAGGGGGACGTGGGATTGGGTCCCCTGACCCCCTGTTCGATGCCTTTGTGTGCTATGGAAGAGGCTTTCACTTAGGATTGCTATTTGTAGTGCACTGCAAGGTGACACATTATATCAATCAAGTTATATTATATTCAGTTCAGTTGGTTTATATTTGATTGAGCCCTGTGGCTTGTCGATAAATTAGCAATATAAGTAATAAAAGTAATACTTCCTGAATGCTCCTGGTGTGTGATTCAATTTCAGATTAAAGCCTTGGGCTTCATTGATGTTCTCCATGGTGTTCTTTGATTTCCCCTTCATCTTCATTTGCTCATTTTGTCCAACACTGTTGGTGGGTCCACAACCAACAAATAGCCTAAACACTTCACAATAAACAAAATGTGTCTCAAAACAGCAGGCTGGGCTCAAAGACTGTGAAGAATGACATTTTTATCACATTGCAGCCATTGTGGTATAATAGAAACTAGCCTCTTCCTCCACAGTGTCACTGCAGTCTACAGCAAGATGTTTAACACTCCAGATTGTTTAACATAGGGTTATACTTAGTCACAAAAGTTCATCACATATTATTTGCATATTCCGTTGTAGAAATGGTTTAGCAAAAATAAAGAAAAACATATTTTATACTGTATCTCTTCACATTAGCTTTTCTATTACATTGGCTGGCTTTGTGGTTTTAAAATGGAAACATGTTAATTGTGTCTTAGCATTTTCCCCACCTTGTCATTTTATGAAAATGAATTAAAGCAAGGATTGAGTAAGCGTAGGCTAATTCCCTGACAACATATATTTTTCCACTGCTGGCTAGTCTTTTCTTAGATATAGAGGTTAGTGCCACTGCTAGCTGGAAAAAAATAAAAATAAAAAACATCCCCCTTATAAGAGCTACTGTCAATCATGTTATTTATTGCATGGGCCCTTTTTTTCCAGAGGCCATTTTCAAACCCTCAGTCCTGGCCCACCACATACTGAAATTTCACACATGCCTCTCACTTCCTAAGCTAAGCTATTCCTAGCGCCTGCTCTTCTCCCAGCATGGCCTAGCCTACACCCTCCTCCCCCACTTAAACCTCTGCGCCATGCTAACAATCATCATTATTAATGTAGCCAATTACATAATCATTTGAAAAGCCTCAGGGCAGGCAAATTTGATACAAACCAAACCCACAAGGTGGCACGCATCACAATTATTGTACAGTATGTGTGTGTGGCGGGGAGGAGGGGGTAATCCCCTGGTGTGAACCTGTTTGAGGACGAGTCAGGCGAAGGCAGGCTATCGGAGGTGGAAGAGGTATTTTTTTAATGTGGAAAGATGTGGAGACTTCATACATGGTGTGTGTGTGTGTGTGTGTGTGTGTGTGTGTGTGTGTTAGTAGGGGGGAATAATTATGGCTTCCCTCAAACAACAGTAAGTAGAGTGGGAGTATTGGGCCGGAGATACAAGAGTAACATCAACATCCTTGGCTGTATTTTCCGTGTGCTTTTTCTCTTTTTTTATTTTTTCCTTCCTCCCAAGCCCTGTCCGTTATCTTATAGTTCATTAACCCATCTGTGGAAGTCCCAAGACATTTAATCTAATGGAGAGGACACAATGGTGCAATCCCCCTAGCTGTTTCTCTCTGCTCTGAGAAGAGACTAAAGCATAATTAGAGCCACATCGGGCAGAGGCGGATGCAGCGGCTACAGTACACGTTTCCACCGCACCATTCAATTATAATTCATTTTCTCCATGGGCACTGCAGTCACAGAAGACGTGACTTCGGTGGCACGCAAGGTCACGGGATCAAAGCCCCGGCCTCAACTTTTCGTTTCCTCGGCCGAGGCCTGGGAGGATTTCAATCACCCCCCAGGGGTTGTGTGAGAGCGAGGTGGGGGTGTCAGAAGAAGGTGACGGCTTTACAGGTGAACTAGTGCGGCTCCTTTTCCTCTTCAGGCCTCTAGAGGTGCGCCACATGAGTAACTGCTCTCTGAATCGAACTCTGATTAAACATCTGAGTGAAGAGCGCCTCGCTCCGAAACTTACTGCGACTGGCAGAAGAGGCAATAATGCGACAATAGGCAGACTCATCTGCCATGGATTTGCCCTCAAAAAAAAAAGAAGACGATTGGGGAAGGAGAAGGCAGGTGTTTAATGTGGTTTAATGTGATTGACTTCACCAGTCTGCTGCCTCTCTCTGCGCGTCTGCATGCATTCACCTCGGAGTGCCTGTGTTTACTCAGATACTTTTTCATGCAGACTTAATTTGTTTTTCATTCTCACTGTACTTGAGCCTATTCTGAAAAGCACCTGATTAGCACGATCCTCTCCCCGCAGACGGACTTACCGGGGAGTCCTTTTCTTGTTTCTGTTGAACCCTGACAGTACTTACCCACATGCACCAAGTGCAGGCTCACTGCTTACCGAGCTATAATGTGAGGTTGGAACAGCTTCGCAAAAAAAAAAAAAAAAAAAAAAATTAAAAAACGCCCACGGTGTCACAACTGCTGACACGCATGATGTTGATAAATGAAGCTCGATAATATGCTATGGAGGGCCTCAACACCTGAGGCCTGTGATTATATGAGTGCAGTGTCTTACAGTAGCAGTCAGTAAGAAACTTGCAGTGTACTTACACATGCGCACTGGTGATCGTCAACAGATTTTAGCAAATATTCCATAAATAGCCTGAATTTGTCCCTAGGGTTGGCTCAATGTTGACAGGTGTAAAGTGTGTGCACATATGTGTGAGTTTCTTGCACACTCCCTATGTGTAATAGAAAATCCTACCGTCTAAGCCTGGCGTATGAGTCACGGTTTTCCTATATAAATAACCTTGGTAACCATGATTAATGTCACACTTTCTCTCCCTCTTCGTGTCAGTAGAGTAGTGTATGTTTCAGTGGCAACAGCGAGAGTGAACAAAACCCACACAAGGTTATGCAGCAAAGCCATCCGGGTGGTATTTAAATGGTAGATTCGAAATGACGGCAACCAAGATGTCCTCGTGAAGGTGCAGATGTTGAATGGGCGGAATGTGTCAAGAGTGAAAAGTGGAGGTTATTTGTGCCAAGATACACCACATTAGATTTACACCCAGGTATACATCCAGCACGGGCACAGAGAAAACTGGCACACGGCGGAGTCGACTTGGCACAGGCGGCACGGAACAGATGTTAATCCAGGACGGATAATTACATCAGCGAGTGAACAGATATTTTTCCACTTAATTTTGGCCTTTTGAAAAAGTGTGACTCGTCCCTATGGTAGCGCACGGTCATGAATCGCCTTCAGACCCGTATCCTAGGAGAATGCCCAGAGCTCTGGCAGGATGTGAACGGGAGGGGAGGGGAGGGGAGGGGAGGGGTGGGGTGATGGGGAGGGTGGGGGCATTTTTTGGCCCTTGCTGCTGCTAGTGTATTTCACTTTCAGATGGAGCAACAGGGTGGAGGCGTGTAACATTAATCTCTGCTGCTATATTCTGACACCCTTTTGGCCACCTAATCTATCTGTTGCCAGTGGTCTCCATTTTGCTAATGGGCACCGAAGCTAATTAAGTCAGGCACACAGGGTTGACAAAATAGCCTGCTTCCCAGACAAAACAAAAGAACAATGTTATTATTCTAAATAAAACCTGAAAAATGTTGTATCACTTGTATAAGTGATTACATATTTATGAAACTTTTATTACATACACACGCACAGCTCTCTTCAATCTACATTTCTTGTACTGAAAGATAATAAGGGGGAAAAAAATCTTTCCTTGCTCTACTATGACCAAAGAAGTAGCCTATTTTTAAATAGACGCATAAGGATTCAGGGCATCACAAGTCTCCTCAGTAACAAGTGGCTGTTTCTTTTTATGTCCTTCACTCCCGTGTACATCAGCAGCGTGGGGCCCAGACACCTCACTGCATGAGGAATGATTAAAGTAAGTAGGTTAGATGCGCGCGGGGCGATTTATCAGCCCCCCCCTTACAGTAGTTGCGATTTAGCGACCCAGATCCGCACGTGTCAGAGTTGAGCAGAGGGACAGCGCCACCGCCGCATAAATCTCACCTCAAATTAAGTTAACATGTTTCCGTTACAGCCAGTAATGAGCTGTGCGATGTAAACAGATGATCATAGCTCTCACTTGCGAAGTGCTGAATTGATTGGTTGGTGAGGGAGGCATCTGATTATGGAAGGGCCCTGTCACAGAAGGTTGACAGGTCTACCGGCAAGCACTTTTTTAGCTGTTCGTCAGCGGAGAAAATGTGTTGCCATTCTCGTCCTCTCAAAACTCAATGAAAAGGGGAGGCAAGGTGTAGTCCTTCTAAAAGGTGACTTCAGCCCGGTTTTTATGGTTGTGGGGTGGAGGCTGGTGAACTGCATTAGGGAAATTTACTGTCCAGAAGACATTAGATAATTCATGGCTCGGAACTATGCAATAAATAAAAGATGCGTGCCATGAGTAAATAGGCTCCGCCACGAGCGAACGAACGAAGAAGAAGACCTTTGTTGCCCTTCGCTCGCGACGCGTGGCCGGTGTGGGCACCAACAAACCCTGACGAAGGAGACAAGCTGCTCCACGGGCAAGCGCCCTTCACACTGGCCACTAAAATGGAGGCTCCCCCGACGCCGAAAAAACTCAGCCATGCGACTGTGAGCACTGATAACACACATCGATTCAGCGTCCGGAGAGCGTG
Organism: Sardinella tawilis; assembly: GCA_030264315.1. NCBI lineage: Eukaryota > Metazoa > Chordata > Actinopteri > Clupeiformes > Clupeidae > Sardinella > Sardinella tawilis. The sequence continues at coordinate 4,230,338 of JASCQY010000072.1, read as the reverse complement.
ACGACCAGTCGCCAATGAAATGCTACGGTATAGACAGAAAAAAAGAAAAAAAGAAAGCAGCGGCAGTCTTGTGTGACATTTCAGGACCCATCAGGAAACCACAGGGGTCTACTACCACTTTGCTTTATGACGCCTCCGTTTTTCACCAAACGACTTTGGGCCGCGATCTAGCTCTTTGGTCACCCTGATTACCCAGCATGTCCATGGGAGTAATTGGAAAAGCCATTTTATGCGACGCTCATTAGCTCAGCCTGTGATTGTAATGCCTCCCTGACACTCTAACATGCGAGTGGCGCGAGAAAGTGCTGAAAAATTCTCCACAATTGAACAATAATTAAGTGCACCTTCTCCCCAGCGAGGGTGATGAAGTGTACAGTATTGAGCTCCTGTGGATGGTTAGGGAGCTACTCCTCTCCTATTGATTTGGAGGGAGAACTTAGTTTAATGTCCTTGGGAAGTTACAGCAGGTAATCCATTGTGTTATTAATCTGTATTTGTGTGCTGCTAGTGGGTCTAGGCTTCTGCTGTGAGATGGCCGATCCGTCGGGGATTCGCACTACTTTCCATGGAGTCGCTGTATTCACTACCTGTCTCGCCCAGGTGTTCAGACTTTCTCTGCCTTAATAATCTGTAACCCATTTCTCCCTGTGACCCTGTGATATTATGGTGTTTGACCCCAGGTGCGCTGGAAGCGAATTGGCCCAAGGTTCGGGTTATGATGGAATTCATTTGGCGCGGATCCGTGTCGACAAGAGACACGCTTCCACCCCAGCAGCCGATGTGTGAGTGGATCGCTTGAGCTATCGGTCAGTGGCAGTAGCAATAGACGCCTCTACTCAGAGTTCGCCTGACTTCAGGGGATGCACGCGCACACACACACACACACACGCACACACACACGCACACACACACAAACACACACACACACACACACACACAATCGGCACAGCTTTAACACTTCCCTAAACTGGAGTGCTGACAACAACAGAAAAAGTGGCCACGGTCATTTTGTCGGCTGCCATGATTCTCCAACACATAAGAAGCTTATCAAACTAAAATTACCTCAGGGTTTTTTTCTCCCTCCAACACTTCCCTCCCCCACAAGCTGCATTCTAACCTAGATGCCAAGGATTGAACCCCGGCCTACAGCCATGTCCCAGAGCCTCAAGCCAAAGTGACAAATTCATTTTTGAAGGGGTGCAGGTGGCACATGAGGCCCAGTGATTTAGGAAGTGTGTATGAGTGTTTGTATGTGTGTGTGTGTGTGTGTGTGTGTGTGTGTGTGTGTAGGGAAATGTGTGTTTAAACGTGTGTGTGGATGTGTGTAGGCAAATGTGGGTCCATATGTGTGTGTGTATGTGTGTGTGTGTTGTGTGTATATGTGTGTAGGGAAATGTGTGTTCATGTGTGTGTGTGTGTGTGTCTGTGTGTGTGTGTGTGTGTGTGTGTGTGTGTGTGTGTGCATATGCGTGTGTGTGTTTGTTGTGTGTATGTGTGTATGTGTGTTTGGAAGCGTGGGGAGGAGGGGGTTTCCAGCTGGCCAGCTTTCTGTGGCTATACCGATAATGTCCACCGAGTGAGTGCTCAGTCTCACCAGCAGTAGAGGTGGACAGAATGGCTCTGGAATAGATTGAGAGTGTGGGGAGAGATGAGCCCAAGCCAGAGTGTGTAAGTGCGGAGGGGTTAAAGTGATGAGTGAGACAGAGAGGAGAGGAGAGGAGAGAGATAGAGGGAGAGGAGAGGGAGTAGAGAGGAGCGAAATGAAGGGAGAAGAGGATGTAGAAAAAGGAAAGGAGGAGAGGAGGGGAATAGAGAGAGAGAGGAGGGATCTGCAGCAGATTGTGCTTGGTTCCTCCCCCAGGGTGAGAGCTCTGTTTTCCTGCGTGCTCTGTCACGGTCCCTGGGGCACGTCCAACCGCAATATGGCTCAATTATGACAGCCTGCTTTCTCTCCTGTGGCCCAAACTCAAGGTATCACTACTAAGCAGATAACGCTTGACTTCCGGTCTGGATCCGGCGTGCAGCTGGGCGAGATCCGTTCCCTTGAGTAAGCGCAAGGGGGTATGTTGTTCCAGAGGAACCCATGGCCCAGAGGCGTTGACCTCAATCGCTAACATCCTGACTGCTTTTAAAGTGCTCACTTTGCTCACTTTGAAATCTGAACACCTTTCAAAGGCT
>JASCQY010000072.1:4130581-4142232 GCA_030264315.1 Sardinella tawilis | reverse complement strand
AGAGAGAGAGAGAGAGAGAGAGAGAGAGAGAGAGAGAGAGAGAGAGAGAGAGAATGGGGGGAATGAGCATGTACTGTACAGTACTTCACAAAGAGCAGAGACAGCATTATCTGGACAAAGAGGTAGGGAATGTGAGGTGGAGATACTCCATGAGAGTGGAATATGTGTGCAAAAAAAAAAAAAAAAAAGTGTGATAGCAGTAAGGCAAGGAAGCAAAGAATACATGCAAAGAAAGAAGAAAGAGGAGAGGGAGTTGGAGTGGGAGAGAGAGAGTAAAAGAGAGAGAGCGAGTTAGAAAGAGAGAGAGAGAGAGAGACAGAGAGAGAGAAAGAGAGAGAGAGAGAGAGAGAGAAGGTGAGGGGACACTTAGGACTGACCAGTGAGCAGCAAGGCCCGTGATATCCGCGAGGGGAAATCTCTGGCGGCGGAGGAGCCTGTTAGGCGTGCCACCTTGCGCTGTAATTAAATGAAAGCTGGGGCCTCTGGCGGGCTACAGGGGAGGAAGAGAAGCACTCATTTCCTGACGTCAGGACCGCCGCGAACACACACACACACACACACACATGCACACGCACACGCACACGCACACGCACACACACACACACACGGCTCCTGTCAGATAAAAGTGAAAGTGGCAAAGTGGCTCCATAACAAGATAACACGGACGTCCATGACAGCGGCGAACACCCGTTTCCACCGCAGCTTCTCTGGCTGGAGTAATTACTTGGAATGTGCGGAGAGCGGCAATGCAATTAAAATGATTAAAGTCTGACATTTCCCAATGAACAGCCGGCAACTCTGAGACAATGATGGATTAGTGGTTCGCCACCAAAAAAATAAATAAACAATTAAATAAGCCACACGTTTTAAAAACATGTAAACAAGCACATTGACTATAAGCGTAGACACGACTGAGTTGCGTCATGCCACACCTCGGAAAGGCTGGGAGACTGAAAGGCCAGCCAAGAGTCAGGTGGAGTGAAATGAAAAGGCAAGGGGAAAGGGAGAGAGGGAGAGAGAGAGAGAGAGAGAGAGAGAGAGAGAGAGAGAGAGAGAGAGAGAGAGAGAGAGAGAGAGAGAGAGAGAAATTAAAATGTAAAAAGTAATCAAGACAATTAAATTTAAGAAGAAAATAAACAAATCCACAAATTCCAGTGCTTTCCAGATGAATAGACCAAGCGTCAGGGCATCACTGGCCCATCCTGTGAGAGCCACAGCCTTGGTGTCTCCATTACCGCTGTGCCGCACCTGTCTCCTTCCCTTCCCTTCCCTTCCCTTCCCTTCCCTTCCCTTCCCTTCCCTTCCCTGCCTGGTCTGCCTGGCCCAGATTTCCTCTGCCCCTCCTCACCTTGCTGTGGGAGATGAATGAGATGGGCCCGCTCCTCCATCACTTTAATCACTGCATGGGAAAATGCCTCATTCACATCAGCTTTGTCAAGCTGCCTCCTAGCCATGATGTGGCCTTGTCCCCCAAGCCTCCTACAATCCCCCTAGTCTCCCTGAGCGCACCTTTCACAGCACGCTTCCACACATGCACGCACGCACGCACACACATGTGTACATACGTTCAACATACTGTACAACGCCCTCAACTCTACACATTTTTACACTTTCCCCACGCCCTGCAAACACACACATACACACACACACACACAGACACACACATAAATACACACACACACACACACATGCACGCAAACAAACACACACACATGCACACACACACACAGCTAGCTGCTATCTGCTAGCTAAGTGTACGTACCTCTATTGCTCCCCACCCCCCCATCCCACACACCTGCTTCTCTCTCTCCTACCACATCCTTTGCAAATAGGAGGCTGTGGCTAACAGATGGCGACTGATTGCGAGACCCAGTGCTGATTTGGACTCCTCTGGCCCTCTGCTGGGGGGGGTGGGGGGGGTTGTGGGCCCTCCTTTGGAGCTTAGCTTTAGCATCTGTTTCCTGATGCGCAGCGATAAGGGTGAGGAGGTGCGAACCGCTGAGCCGCAGCAGCATGATGCAACCGAGGGCTAACTTCATGGCAACCTGCGTCTCACTAAAGCACTCTCTCTCTCTCTCTCTCTCTCTCTCTCTCGCTCTCTTTCTCTCTCTCTTTCTCAGTCGCCCCCCTACTCCCCCCACTCTCTGGGTTTCTCTTTCTAAAGCAATTTAATGGAACAAAAATGTACACTTGATGTTTTACTTTCACAGCTTGGGTCTGTATGGAATAAGTGTGAAAGACAGCATGAGAGAGAGAGAGAGAGAGAGAGAGAGAGAGAGAGAGAGAGGGGAAAAAAAACAAGAGTAGAGAGCAAAGCAAAGGTAAGAAAAAAAAGAGAAGAAAAGGATGGGAGACACAGAGCAAGAGAACGAAGGACTCAAAGAGTGAGTGTGAGGAGAGAGACACACATGGTGAAAAAGAAGGGAAAATAAAAGTAATCTGAGAAGGTGGTACAGAAAAAAAAAAAAAAAGCAAAACATGCCTCCTTCCTTTCATCTCTGATGGCCATCATCGGATCGTTTTATTTTTATGCTCCCTCACTCTGGTGGAGAGAGCTCGGTGTGTGCCCTGCGCACGCCCTCGGCACTGGCTGCTGGGCCGCCGACCAGAAGAGCCGGGAGGATCAGTGCTTAGTCTCCATCACTGTAAGTCAACTCAAGGTCGGGCCTGCTTCGCTCGGCCAGCACTGTCTCGCCACATCCAACTGCTGTTTTAAATGACAGGGTTTTAGTCTCTAAAGCTACACTAGGCTAAGGGCTCTCTGCTGCGAGGGCCAGCCTCAGGTGAAACTCAAAAAAAAAAAGAAAACTCTCACTTTTCAGCAGACAGAGCCAAGCTAAAGACTGGTAGGAGGTCTAATTTAGGACCCAGTCTGCAACTTAAATATCGCTGACAGTGACCCCGGCATAGACCTAACAGGGCCAGACAGACAAGCCTCTTCCTTTGTCTCGCACATGACTCTACTCTAGTGACTACGATATACTGTATGGCAGGTAGGAAGAAAAAAAAAAAAAAAAAAAAAAAAGAAACCTGCTCTACATTTTGGAGGCGATCCAGTGGCCTGTGGCACTGAAGGAGAATGATGGAAATGGGAAACTGTAATGGTGCTTATGTAGACACGGGGATACTACACTAATAGCCTCTTAAGTAGTGAACTCGAAACACCCTCCATTAGTCACACATTAGTGACAAAAAAAAACACTGTCTTCAGACATCCTGAAAAATGAATAGATGATGTCATACGGAGGAAATATCAGACTGGATTAGACACAATACAGCAAATATTGAACAAGGCTCGGAGACATTTCTACTACTGTGAGCTGCGGCGAAACACGGCGCGCGGCTCTAGACACTTGAAGGCTAACATTTAGAAAATGAATCCCCCGTCTCCTCTGAAAGAAGTACACAAGGACTATCTCAATACGTTTTTTACCCTCAGCAGATGTAGTCAAGGTGTAATAGAGACAACAGACTCTCAAACAACAAAAAAATAGGACAATAACTAACGCTATTTTGTGTGCGGAGGCACTTAGTCGGAATGGCCCGAGCCAATCGAGCGACACATGCAACAGGACCAGCACATTGATCTGCTCTATCGATGAAGCAGTCAATTATCACCGAGTGGATTTATAGCACACCCAGGCAAAAATAGAAAGGCAGATGCAAAAGGCTCATCAGTCTGTTCAGGCATTTCAAATCGTGAGAAAACCAAACAATAGGAAGGGGTGACGTTTCTTCTTTTTGTTGTTGTTGTTGTTGTCGTCTGTCTTCAGTGTTTGCCTGTTATATTTTGATGTTTATGAAGAGACAGGCAGGCTCAAATAGGGAGTGCAATTCATTAGCTGACTGACAGCAACACAGCCACAAATCAACAGTGGCGACGGAAAGTGATGCCAAGTGCCACAGAGTGAACTGATATGCATGACAGAGACAGACAGACAGACAGACGGAGAGACATAAAGAGTAAAGGGGGTGGCAGAGGGAGAGGGGGAAAGAGAGAGAGAGAGAGAGAGAGAGAGAGAGAGAGAGAGAGAGAGAGAGAGAGAGAGAGAGAGAGAGAACCAAGAGAGGCAGTGACAGAGCAGAGATGTGTTGAAAAGTGAGTCGATGCGTCTGTGCCAAGGATCCGGAGAGTTCTTGGGGAGACGGAGGCACTGTCCTCGAGACAAAACGTCCCACTGCCTCCCCCGTGGAGGCGTGCACTGGCAGGATACTGCATCCCTCAAACGGCGTCTCTCTGCAGACCTCCCCTTGGCGTGATTGATGACACTAATTTTGTCAATTAATGGAGAAAACCCCCGTTGATTAACATCAGATTGCAGTTTGTAATTGTTAGTGTTCCCGACTGTCAGAAATTCATTTTAATTAGAGGCTCCATTTTTGCTCTCCCTCGCTCTCTCTCTCTCTCTCTCTCTCTGTCGCTCTCCCCCTCTCTTCCGCAACCTCCCCTCTCTCTTCTCAAATAGAGTTTACTTACCGAGGATCTCTGAAAGTAACCTGGCACTGTCTAGACTTTGTGCTGCCATCGCCCGTATTTATAGCTTGGTAAAAGCGGCGACCCAGACTGCGGCAGGGGAAATACCTCCACTGACTCCAGTCCCCGGCAAAGACATTATATGTCTCACAATCAATTTGTAACTGGGAGATAATTAGTACACTTTGCATAATGAACACACTAATTGGTTCAAAGCAGGAGAACGCAGTTAATACGTCCGGCTAATGGCATGTGTGGGCTCACAGACGGCACCGAAAGGGCTGACTGGATGAGCGACAGAAAAGCCTCCGGCCCGTCGGAGGGCAGGGAGGCAAGGGGGCAACTAAACTGAAGGAAGAACGGCTTGGCAGCCAATGTCTGAGGCACGACCGGCGTTTGCCTGCCTTCCTGGGAGATGCCATCAGATGGGGAATGTGTGGGGTAGGGTATATGTGTGTGTGTGTGTGTGTGTGTGTGTGTGTCTGTTTATTGAGATGTGTGGCGCGATTCTTCTGACAGTCATTAGGCTTTTACATACAGTGCCAGGCTGCCGCTGTCGCTTCAGATGCTACTGTATCCGCAGCTAATGATGCTGAGGCCGCTTAATCAAGCAGCTCTCCTGAGTGCCACTGGCCTTGCTTAGTGCCACTTATTTGCAGCCACAACAACAGCTACAGAGAAAAAAAAAAAGAGAAACAAACAAATAAATAAATCAACATCCCGGCGCCAGTGGCGAATGCTTTCCTGTCTGCCTCCGAACGAGACTCTGGATGTCTCCGACTAGCGTCTTCAGGATGTGACCGAGGATTAAATGGACTTCCACCCGCCATCTTAGTAATTGGAGCAGCGGTGACATTAGCCAGTTACAGTAATTTCTAGCGTTAAACAGTGCCAGTGAATGTAAAGAGAGACAGGAGAGAGAGAGAGAGAGAGAGAGAGAGAGAGAGAGAGAGAGAGAGAGAGAGAGAGAGAGAGAGAGAGAGAGAGAGAGATGCTCACGCTGCCATGGTACACAGGGCTGCCAAGCATTGATCTATGTATTAGGCTGCCTGCCTGCCTGCCTGCCTGCCTGCCTGCCTGCGCTACCCGGTCGGTACTCAAAGTCCCCCTCTCTAAGCTACCTCTCTCAGTCTCCTCATTTTTATCCCCCGAAACACAAAGAGGCAAACTCTTCCAGAGGAGGGGAGGGGAGAGGAGAGAGGAACACAACTGCGTGCTTTCCAGCCTTCCCCATTTGCATTTGATAAAGCCATTTTTGTCCAACAATGCCGCAATTCAGGGGAGAGAGGGGGGCTTTCTTTTGCGAAAGGGGGGTGTTTTCATTAAAACGTCGAAAAATGAAAGTGAAACCCAAGAGCCGTGGCAGCAGGCGAGTCGGCGAGGCACGTCAGCGGCACGCTCCGGTGTCTGTGTGCTGCCACCGTCACCGCTGCCTGCCGGATTAACCAGCGCTGCAACAAGTGCTGAGAGGGTAGGATGGAGGTGAAGTGTGTGTGTGTGTGTGTGTGTGTGTGCGTGCCTGTGTGGCACTTTGCATGGCGTCCGTCGGGCCGTGACAAATGAGCGGCGCTGTGCTCTGTCTATTACCCCCGCGTTAAGCCCGGGCCTTTGGGGAGAATAATGAGGTGCAGATTGGAGGTGCCAGAGCGGAGCCGAAGAGGTGCAGAAGAGGACGAATGCCCCCGGTGCCAGCCTCCCAGCACCAGCCAGCCAGCCAGCACCAGCCAGCCAGCTAGGCCAGCCGCACCCCCTCAGAGACAAGACATGCCCACACGGGATTCGCCTCCAACGTGTGGAGACAGGAAGGATCCTGGTCAATATGGGGCATGTGTCAGTGGCTTTCTATCACCTCTAGCAACCACACACACAATCTCACACTCTCCAATCCGCTTCACAGAGCAGAAGCAGACATGCACATGTACACAGACCAAGATACCCTGTGGCTCGGCAGCTGCAGGTTTTTCTTGCTTTTTTTTCTGTCTTTCCTTTTTTTTTTTTTTTTTTTTGACTTTCTAGTCTGCGACTTGCACAACACCTAGATAAAGTGGCTTAATGATGTGTGAAATTCAAAGGCTGTCGGAGCAAACATGGTCATTATCAAGCCAATCTATTTTTTTTTTTTTTTTGAGACTCTCCAAGTGGAGAGGAGATTAGGCCACAGATTAAGCCATGTCACTGCACAATATGGCGCGCTGTCTACATTTAGACTCTCTGTTTCGAAGAAATCAAGGCCAAGTGCACTGCAATGGAAGCAGAATTAAATGATGTTCCGTATTATGAGCGCCATTTTGGAGTCTCCCAAAAGAACGCTTTTGTGCATCATCTAATTCATGTGCGACTGCTGCACGGCTAAGCGGCACCATCTGCGTCCCACAAAAAGACAGGGCTCAGGAAATGAGGGAGTCTTTCAGCACTGGGGCCTATGGGACCAGATGCATAGACAACACCCCCCGATAACACACACACACACACACACACAGACACACACACTAACACACACACGCACACACACACACTTCCTTGCTCGACTGAGCTCGGCCCTACCCTGTAGACTTCAGGCCACTGATTACAGATCAGTGGGAGAGGCAGTAAACTGAAGCCATGCCGCCTTCACCTCCGCCCCTGGGGCACTCGGGCTGTCAGGCCCTGCCTCAGTTCCGGCGTCAACTCGCACTCACAGTTAATGGACCTGCCAAATCAGTCCCAGTCTTGCCCAGCCTAACGAGACATTGATTGTTGAATTTCCAGGGAGTTCACACACGCATAATGATACCCGGCACATTGAGACATTTTTTCGACGACTGACCGTGAAGGAGAAGACATTAAGACCAAAAAAAAGAAAGAAAAAAAGAAAGAAAGAAATAGAAAGAAGAAATAGGATGAAGAAAGAAGAAGTAGGAAGACAGAAAAAAATAAAAAATCAACGACAGCAATGGCAAAATTATGATTTATGAAACATGATTGGTGAAACATGTGCCCTTCTCATGCGAGTGTCATTCTCATTAGGTCTGCCACTGCCGTCGAGACGAGTATCCGGAGGAGCCCACGGCTCATCGAGAGTAAAGCGAAGAGGAGCGAGGGAGAGGAGAATGACGGCTTTGTCTTTGGGAGGCCGACGTATGGGAAAAACTGACTGAGCAAACACACAAGGAGACTGTGACTGACTGTGGCTGTGCCAAAGAAGAATCGCTTTTGACACCGGTTACCTGTTTTTCCAATAGGTACGGACAAATGTCATATCGAAAATCCATCCCCAATGGCGGCGGGCTCGTCTGAAGAGAAATATCCTATAAGATCTCTCCAATAGCTGGCTCGACTGAAGAGAAATATCCTGTGCTTTGAGCTGTCTGCCCGTCACAGCTGTTTCCAAACAGTGCATATCACGAAGCAGAACTAACTTAGATTAACGTGATTGTTTATGCAAGCAATTATGCAAACAAATCATTATTAATTGCAACAAAGCAACTAGCCCTGCTCTGCATCAACGCCACCTTGCATTTCACAAAAAATCAACATTCTCCGACAATTGACATTCAGTGCGGGTTATTCTTTAGCATCTGTGGCATCGGTTGACGCTGACTTAAATACAATCCCTCCAACATTACAATGCAAAACACAGTCATTTCCCCCAAAGCGCAAACCGGTTGTGTCAAACAGTCGCAGCTTTTATAAATGGGATTTGAAGAGGCAGTCATTGAGCCCCTTTCTCATTCAGACACTGCTCTTCCATCCAGTCACAGATCAAGGCAATCAAGTGCATTAGCATATGCAAAATGATATCACACAAAACACATGGCTTTGGCTGCCATTTTCCAATAAACATGAATCTCGGGTAGACAGCAACATAATCACAGACACCCGTGCCAAGTCTGTTACCCCCTCCACCCCCCCACCCACCACCCACCTATCCCCTCGTCCCCCTCCACCCACAACGAAACACACTCTCCCATACACACACATACGCACATCTCCAAGCCACTCAATGTTTTTATGATGATCATTATTAGAATTACAATTATTATTTCAGCTGATGGTGTTTGTTCAGTTTGGCACCTATTAGAATTTGTTAATTAAAATCGTATTGTCTCCTGCGACACGTGGTGAATTAAACTGGGCCATTGTTCCTGAACAATGGGAATCTCTTGTAGGGAGCAGCATTGCAACAGACTAAAAAACAAAACAAAACAAACAAACAAACATAAAAACTGAGGACGGGCATGAGACTATCGCCAGGGTAAGAAAGGCATGGACCAGTCCAAGCACAACGTGTGAATAACAAGACTCCAGTCCCAAGGCATAGTCTTTACTCACACTTTCTTGTTATCTGAAAGGTGTTTGTTTCTTAAGGGCGGTTGAATCTCAGTTATGGGCTAAAAAGAAGTAGTTGGTGAACATGTATGGAATAAATCTTGTGACATGCCTCAGGAAATGGTGACATTTCGCTCAGTATCAAACTTGTCTAATGGCTAGTGATTCAAAACTTCAAATGCTTCATACTTGAAATAATTGACAAATATTGAACAGTAATTCAGAACATTTTTTCTTTCTTTCTTTTTTTTTTTTTTTTTAAACCAGAGAAATCTGTCTGCCTTCCTCTGCCGGAGGCAAGCGAGTCGGACGATTCTGGAGGTGATAAAATCCTGTGGCTGAGTTTATCACAGCGTATAACAACAGGGCTGGATTCCGAAGGCAACATATTATGCAGCTCTGTTGTGGGATCGCCTGTGGGCTTCGTGTTTCCGGGGCACCATATGGATCGCCATTACGTTTAACTAGGAAACACAACCTCCGAGGCACAGCCTCTTTCCCTTCCTATAATTCAGAGCATTGCGAGCCCGCCGAGAGAGTGACATTAAATTAAAATGTCTTTGTTGGGGTTTGAGGCGTGTGCATTTGGGGCTGGTCCTTTTAAAGGACTCCTCCAGTGGTACACTGATATCACAGCTATGAATGGGCAGAGGACCCAGTGGGCTTACTGAGTTACCGCTCTTTGTCACAAATGGCCCCGGAGCCGAAATCCTCCCTCTGTAGTAAGCCCATCCAGCCCCCCCTAGCAAAATCCCCTAGTGCATACAAGAACCCTTTCAATGTCGGACTTGAAATGAGTGACAGTGAATGCTGTTGTCTAAGGTAAAGTTTCATTATGTGTGATCACTAGATATATATATCACCCTCCAAGACTGCAAGTCAATATGAGATGCCTCCAATGATGAAAGGTGTGTGATATGTATGGCAGTCAGATTTACTGTACTGTAAACTCCCCTAGTGGCATGGTGCATTCACTCTGCAAAAACTTGTGGATCAAGAATGAAAAGTGAGATGTCTTTCCCGAGTATCACCAAGTAATGAAATAAAATGAAAAATAAAACTGATTTTTTTTTTTTTTTTTGAGAGAGAGAGAGAGAGTGTGCGTGTGTGTGTGTTCCGGCATCTGCTGGGAGCAGAAAAGGTTAAGCTAAATATCAAACAGGCTGAATTATAGCATGGGGCACAGAGCATGGAGATCTATTAGACAAGCCTCCTCATCCATCAAAGCTCAGTGTGCCTGCTGAACACTGCTGTGACCCTCCGTGCACCCATTATCCGCCCAGTATGCAAGGTCCCGCCGCACCACCATGTCCCCCCCCTCTCCCCCCACCCCTTACCGGGGGCAACGCGACTCCACGTCAACTCGCCATACATCTAACACAGCCCCGCACTCGCCCAAAAGCCCTGGGGTAAGTTAGGGCTCTCCCGGGGCTCGTCTGTCATTTAAAAGCCTTTGTGGGGTCCCATTACTTCTGATAGATAGAAATCACCAAACTGCTGAACTCACTACCCCGTTCGGCAATTTGCATGCATTAAAGTAATGGAATGGCAGGAAAAAAAGTATCAATATCAATAAACGATGTGAAGAATTCATTCACACAGTGCGAGGGGAGGGAGAAGGGGCGAGGGGGTCTGTGGGGGTTGAAGACCAAGAGAAGTGGGGAGAACGTCTGACATACTGGGACTGAGATGACAAACCCAAAGCACGAGCATAAGTATACAGTATAGAAGATGTACTGCATATGCTATTTTGATCCTGTGAGGGAAATGTGATCTCTGCATTTATCCCAATTCTGAATCAGTGAGACACACACAGCACACGGTGAACATACAGTGAGGCAAGGCACACACTAACCCAGAGCAGTGGGCTGCCTGCTACAGTGTGTTAGTGCCAGGCCAGTGTTTGGTCCTTTTTAGCTTAGCGAGATTCAATGAATGGTTAATGTATGTTTGAAAAAAATAAAAAAATAATAAAAAAAATAAGCCAAAAAACGTATTTTGCTCATCAACAACAACAAAAATATCATATATTATATGCATGTTGGAAGTGCAAACTATGAAAAACACAAACATATTTCAGAATATACTATAGTTCCAATAGTGAATAGACCATTTCAGGTTCTAGTTCCATTGCTGGTCCCCCAGGACTTCCTGTTAAACATTCTTATGTTAATGTAACAGGAAGTAGCTAGGGACCAAGGTGGAATGTTCAATGTTTTATCCATCTATGGAATTAGAACCTGAAACAGTCTATAAGTGAAAAGAAAGGGGAACAAAAAAATAAACAAATAAATAACATACAAATAATTCTGAAGATAGCTTCAACCGCCTGTCCATAAAATATTGCCACTCATAATTAAGATGTCTTGAGATGGCATATGCAATCAACTTTGCAATGAGCTCCTGTCAGTCAGTTAAATGGGCTGTCTGCATCTTACCTTTTGGATACAATTTCCCTTTGGCATGCGAACAGTCTAGCAATTTTCTTTTCTCTAGGTATGACTTCTTATTTTGTTTGTAGTGTACTGTATACCTACACAAATTCAATGTTCACTAGTTATTGCTTAATTTCTTTAATTTCCTAACAATACAGCTTTAGACCTAATCATTCACTTGCACTGCATTTAATGAGACAACAGTTCAGAACACTGAACATGGTGTCCTTTGTTTTCAAGGAGTGTAATTCAAAATCAAACTGTACGTGACACAATTAAAGTTACTGAATGGTTTCATGGCATAGACATGTTTATGTTATATTTATGGTTTGCACTGGAATTGATTGTACGTAATGCAATTGATGTGTGTGTGTGTGGGGGGGGGTGGGGGGGTGTTATGTCATATCCTTAGAAACATCCAATTATTTCCCTTA
>JASCQY010000072.1:4028171-4035671 GCA_030264315.1 Sardinella tawilis | reverse complement strand
ATTCCCACTCCATGTGATCACACAGACCACACCACACACATTGTAACCATTACCAACAGGGGGGCTAACGTAACATTGAACTGCATAGATATGACGGGTCTGGTTCTTCCTATTTTTTTTGGAAGAAGGCAAAAATGACTAGGGGATATGAAATAATGAAAACAATCGGATAAAATATAGAGCAAGCCTGATGTGAAATATAGCTGCTGCTAACTTGCTACTGTAACTTGCTAATTTCAGTAGATATTTAAGCAACAGGGCCCTCGCCGTTATATCAATTTGATTTGTTTCTTCACATTTATTACTTGGGCAGTTTTAGATGCTTTAATTAAAAAAAAAATAGAGAAATGACTGATGACTTACAGTAAAATTACTTGTAAGACTGATGTAGTGAAAGGAGAGCTCTAAGCAGCCATAAGGTGGGATTGGCAAAAAAATGAAGAACATGACTGGCAATGCATGTCATCACCTACAGTAATCCCCTCTCTCTCTCTTCTTGTGTGTGTGTGTGTGTGTGTGTGTGTGTGTCTCTCTCTCTCTCTTTCCTTCTCCCTCTCTCCCCTTGTGTCAGTTTATCTCTCTGTCTGTTTCTCTCTCTGTCTGTCTGTCTCTCTCTCTCTCTCTTTCTCTCTCTCTCTCTTTCTGTCTCTCTCTCTCTCTCTCTCTCTCTCTCTCTGTGTCCACCTGTACCTGTGTCTGTGTGTGTGTGTGTGTGTGTGTGTGTGTGTGTGTGTGTGTGTGTTTGTGCGCGTTGAGGGGATATTTAATAAAAAATATTTCCTGTTACGGCTTTGTGACATATCGCTTCCCTAGCTAGTAATTACATCTGATGTGGCTTCTGAAATAAGAAGAATAATAATAAAAGAAAAGGAAGGGGAAAATTAATGGCCGGCATCCTTTTAAAAGCTACAGCGGTGATTACCGTCCTCCTTGTTTGGCTTAATGATAAGAAACACTGCAATTTTAGTCAATACTAATGACCTGTAATAACAGAGCCTTGGTGTCAGTCCCCATTAGGCAGTGGCCGCTGGACTGAGCCTTTTGTTTCCACTGACACACACGCCGCCGTTGATTAGCATGTTGCCGGGATAGTAAAGAGAGGTTTGACCTCCATGGCTGCGGCATTAGCGTAACCATGGTAGCGCAGGGTTTTTTGGTGGCGTGTGAGTGGAGCACCAGCGGCCCTTCTCATCCCCGGCGGGCAGGATTAGGAGGTGCTTTTTGTGAGACCTCGTGCCGTCTGCCAGGGCTGGATCACACCGGGATTGAGTTCTGTGTTTAACTCCAGGTAGTAGTGACAGGCTACAGGTTTTGGCTAGCATAAAAACCCTCTACCTGCTCTCGAAAAATAAAATAATACATATAGTATAATAAGAGCATACTGTAGGTGTTCACACAGACACACACACACACACAGTTCCATCTACATGTACTGGCTCTCACTCACACTCACCAGTGTGCTTGTTTGTCTGTGGATGCGCAGGGATGCACAGGTGTGGTGTGTTATGGCTTTATGTGCTCCCGGATAAATAACGGCCTTGGCTATCGCTGTCGGCATTTTGCTTGGATAGACGGCTTACACACATAAGCTCTGCATGTGTGCAATGAGCTAAGCATGTGTTGCGACACACACACACACAGACACACACACAGACACACACACACACACACACACACACACACACAGAAACACACACACACACACGCACACACACACACAGAGAGAGAACGCAATCTTTACTGTTACGCCGTGTGCAACATAGAAGCAAGGCTGCTCTTGTGTTTCACTTTTGAAGTCTTTCCTGAATGACCATGCAGCCCTCCTTGCCGTCCTACCCCAGGGCCAGGGCCAGTGTTTTCGTGCAGGCGAGCGAGCGAGCAAGCGAGCTGGCCATGAAGCCGAGAAAACACCCGCATTCCTTTGTAGTGGCTGTCTGGTGGCTTTCAAAGGTCCAGTGGCGGAGCAGCCTCTTTCCGGAGGTAAACAGATCCATAAAGCACATCGAATTACAGCTGGACCTTTACGAGCAAGGCTGCAGGTCGACCTCCTCTGCAGGAGGATATGGAGGTATCGACAGATGCACTGCTCAGGAAATGAAACCCACCCAAACAGATATATACACGTTCGGGAGCTCTGCGCCACACCACACCACGCCACGCCGCAACAGCAGCCCAGAAAATGGACATGCTGAGGCTCTCCGCTGCTGAGAAGGGCCCATCATGACAAGAACGCTGTATCCATTTCAAACATGAAGGGGGAAAGGAAGGGAGGGTGCTGGTGGTTGAGTGGTGAATGAGGGAGTGAGGCGATGGGGTCCGAGGGGGGGGGGGGGGGAACAATGGCTAAGATAGCCAAGCAGATCCGTGCCAACGGCATTCGTGGCGGGAAGCCGTTCCCCGCGATTCTGCTATAGGGCGAACGGCCGGCGAGCCGTGCTAATTTAAAAGGGCCCGATTACGCCATCCGAACACCTCTGTGGAGGCAGAGAGCAGGAGGCAGAGGGAACACTGAGGCGCACGCCGGGGTTATCGCTCTTGAACTCATCGCCTACTTCACCCTGTGCCCCAGAAACAATGAGTGGAGATGCTGTGAGTATCATTCACATTAAGAGCCCTCTCAAGTAGATAACCCGTATCGAGTCATCAAGCGCACATCACCTGCACCGTTCCATTACGGATGAAACGAGAAAAAAAAAGAAAAGAAAGAAAAGAAACGAGGGTTCTTAAGTCCTTTTTGACATTTGATCGTATAAGCATATCAAAGAGATGTCATCTATCTATTGATGTTGAATATATTGCCGAGACTCGATAAATGTCAAGAAAAGGCGAGGAGGCAAATCTGAGCACGTTCACACAAACACGCCTGATTGTGTACGTGCACTGTAGGCAGTCCTAACAGCACCACCTCTCTCTCTGGCACACACAGGCACACACACACACACACACACACACGCACACACACACACACAGGCGCACACACACACACACACACACACGCACACACACACACAGGCGCACACACACACAGGCGCACACACACACACACACACACACACACAGGCACACACACACACACACAGGCACACACACAGAGGGAGGTAGCCATCATAGCACTGTGTGCACATCCCTGGTTTATTTACCAAGGCTGTCAGGCTCTCGCCAGGGCCCTGATCTATCCGGCAGACCTTGATCTCATCGGGGGTACGTGCTCCTCCCTCCCTCTATCGCTCACACCACCTGCCTCATTGGCCGCTTGAAATCAACTCTAAACACTCGGGGGGGCCTTAAATTCCAGAGGCTCACTGTCAACATGTATCCATCAATCCAAGTTACATGATAAGCATGGATTGTACTGTAGGGCGACAATGCAACACGGAAGGGTGGTATTTAAGGGGCAAGCAGGTGAAATATTGTGTAAAAACTGAGATGAAATATTGAACAATATCCAAGCGCATGTCAGATTACTTCAAAGTGGCTGACAGAGAGAGCCAAGAGTGAGTGTGTTAAAATAGTAAACACTTTCCCCACATGCAGAGAAGACCAATGTACAGTGCAGTACATACTCCTATGAAGGGTACATCACATACATACTAAAAACCACTGGCATACTAACATTAAACAGTATATACTGTATGCTATAATCTCATTGTGGCTAGATATTTCTCACTGTTCAAATCTAGGCTTGCGTGAGGCAACGCTCTCCAGCTGCATCTGCATTAGGCTGCATTCTCACTTTGGAAACCCTTACAGTAGTGACAACTCTGCGCTGAATTCTAGCTGCCTCCCTACCAGTCCCCACCTACTGTACTGCACTGGAAGCCGTTGCTTAGACTGACCACAGAGGGGTCTTCTGTTCCACATCAAACAGATGGCGTCCTGATGCCACGCTTTCGAGTGGCAAAGCAGCCAGGGATGACGCAGAGCAGTGAGAAAGCCGAGACCGGAGCTACATCACAACCTGGAGACAATCCTGCTTCCCCAGCTGCCTCAAGACCCGTCCCCTATCACATCGTTACATAACAAAATACAGCTCAAATAAAATACAGCTCAATATTGGATTTGCCGTTTTGTTTTTCTACTCTCTCTCTCTCTCTCTCTCTCTCTCTCTCTCTCTCTCATTCCCTCACATGTACAACCGGATTGCATTGTTTTAACTAAACACGGGGAGATGACACACTCTCACTCTGGAGCTATGCCTTGTCGTAGTTGTGAGTGAGTGAGTGGGAAGGAGAGACAAAGGAGAGACAAAGGAGAGAGAGAGAGAGAGAGAGAGAGAGAGAGAGAGAGAGAGAGAGAGAGAGAGAGAGAGAGAGAGAGAGAGAGAGTGTGTGTGTGTGTGAGCGGGCGACTGACATAAAGAAAGAGAGCGGGGAAAAATAAACAAGCGAATGTGCAGCACGGCATATGGAGCGCCAGCGTCAGGGCCGTAATTAATGTCTGTGAGGCGGAGGACAGGTGGGAGCGTGGGGTTGGGTGGGGTAGGGTGGGGTAGGGTGGTGGTGGTGGCGGCGGTTGTGTTGTTAGCGAGCTCTAGCAACCTCCGCGTTGATAACGGCCGTCTGGGCCTCCGTCCTAGCCTGCTGTGCCCACCTTATCTCCAGTTGCAGCACGGAGCATCCATGCAGGGCTTCGCCGCCACACCTTGTGAGGAGCAGGCGGGGGAACGGCAGGCGAGGCGCTTGTAATGTGCCTCAGCGAGAACAAAGTCGCCGGCGAGGCCGGGCAGACCCGCCACATCAAACACGCAACATAACAGAAGGGGTCTTTAATCCCCTACCACCACCCACCACCCACCCAAATCCGTCCTGGGTTCAGGCAAATCGTTACCCCCGTTTGTCTGGGCATTTCACAGGGCTTTTTGAAGCAAAGTTTAAGTTAAAAAGGAATATGGAATGCCATCCGGCACTCTGAGTTCTGTGCTGTTCTGTCCTCATGTTACTGCATGATTTTCTTCTCTGGAAATCATTCCCACACATAAAATAATGTGTGAAAAGAGAGACAAATGCTTCATCTTGGAGAAGATGTTCATAAGCATGATAAAAAACATGTATTTTTGTTTTTCTTCAGAGTAATAAACATTCCAAATCTATTACAATTTACGGAGACACATAATATATGGTAGCAAATCCACTGATTACAGCAAACCATCTGTTATCAGCAGGATGCAGAAAGGTTAACAGCTCGAGTCATTTGGCTTGAAGCTGAGCTAGATCTTCAGCACCCCAATCTCTGGGTGGCCACGGCAACATCACAAGTCAGTGTGGGAAGTGTCTCTCACAGAAGTGGCTGATTTCCATTCCAGGAGCCCCGGTAATTTCGACAGTGTGCACCCATTGAGATTCACGGAGGCATGACGTCTGGTATCTGCCCCTGCTGGGGACAACCACCACCACCACTTCCTTCAGGGACTTCAAAAAAAAAAAAAAAAGCCTCCGCCCCCCATCCTTCCCCCGCCCCTCCCTCCACCCCCACCCCAAACCCGCGTTGAAATCGGGGCCCCAGGCTGCACGGTTAGCATTCTGCACGAGCCTCACTCCGTCCGCATTGCTCTCTACAGATATGCACGCATATTAAGTACTGTATTGGTATTCCATTTTCCAATAGTTGGTATTTCACTTTCAAAGTAGGCCATCACTGAAGGACAGACCACTTTTCCTGACTACCAATTTCAGATTTCAGCGTGGCTGAGGAGGCCAAATGCATCAGACCTCCTCCTCCCTCCTCAGCTCTCTTCCCACACAGAATTGTATTTATTTTATTTTATTTTATTATTATTTTTTTAATTTCACCCTTCAAACTCTCTCACATTTTACTACAGTGTGAAAGTGTTTAAAAAACACAATTTCTCAGCATTTAGCATTTATGTCACCATCTCCCATTTTTAATGACTCAGTAAGCGGAGGTGGGCTTCAGTTATTGGGCCATGATGCTGTCCACCCAAGAATTCCCATCACTCACTTTCTCATTACATGAGTCCTTTATAGGGGTCTGGAGTGAGTCGGAAATAGATCCAATCAAAATGACTGGCACGGACCATAAAGCAGAAAAACCCAGGTCCACAGGAGCTGAATAAGAAGTGTCCGCAAGATGGCAACTCCAAGGTAATTATACCCCCCAAAACACTCAGGTATCTCTGAAAATAAAGCGAGTCTTCAAATCTCTCTTTCATTGGTACACGAGAGTGTGCTGTGCGGAATAGCATTACCTGCAAATTTCCGAGGAACCAGAACGAGGGGCGAAGGGTTTGAATTCAGTCTTTGTGTAAACTCTGCATCCACACCTAATGTTAGTGTAATGAGATTTGTTTTTGACGCTGAATTTCTCACATCAGTGAGAGGGGAAGCGGGCGGGAAGGGGTGTGTGTGTGTGTGTGTGTGTGTTTGAGAGAGATGATGTATTGAAAGACGGGAACAGAAGAGTCTCAATATTGCCATACATCATATTAAATTATAAAATAAATGTATCCTCAAAGCATAGAGTAATTCAGTTCGGTGGCATGTAATTGATGAGATTTATTCATAACTCCCGGTGTGCTTGCTGCATTATTAGGTTCAATATGGTGTTTTCCATCCCGCTGAGGAGCGTCTGCTAAGAGGCGGCGGAGTGTGCTGAAGGTGTAGCATCCCGCGCTACCCGAGGCTATTCTGCTTTGCACCTCGACTCGGAAAAAAAAAAAAAAAAAAAAACGATGATTCCTACAGCACCTGGGCTGGCGTGAGGAGGTGGTGGTGATTGTGAACATGTCACTTGTCTGGAGGCCTCCTATTCACGGGGAGCAAATAAAGTCTGGAGCTCGACTTTGATTTGACTCGAACAGTCTGAAGGCTCGGCTCTCCAGACGTCAGACTCCAGCTGCTAACTCCAAGATCAAACAGTGGGGAGAACGGCTCCAAACACACGCATGCACACTCACGAGAGGAGAGAGAGAAAGTGTGTGTGTGTAAGAGAGAGAGAAAGAGAGAGAGAGAGAGAGAGAGAGAGAGAAGGTTTGAGAGAGAGAGAGAGAGAGAGAGCAATATTAAAGCCTGGACAGTTGTGCATTGTTTGGAGGTTAGAAATGAGAAGTGAATGAGTTTCTAATTAGGCAGTGCTGTCCTTTACTTCATTTGTTGCCTGTCAGTTTGATTTACTCGGGAACCAGGCAGGCCTGCTCCGCAGTCTGGCAGTGCAATATGTTTGTTTCTTTGAGGCATGCCTTTCTAGGTTTGTAAATGTGTGTGAGAGTGTGCGAGTGTCTGTGAGTGTGTGTGTGTGTGTGTGTGTGTGTGTGTGTGTGTGTGTGTGTGTGTGTGTGTGTGCGCGTGCGTGCGTGTGAGTCTGAATGTGTGAGTGTGAGAGTGTGTGTGAGTGTGTGTCTGTGAGTGTGTGTGTGTGTGTGTGTGTGAGTCTGAATGTGTGAGTGTGTGTGTGTGTGCGTGTGTGTGTGTGAGTGTGAGAGTGTGTGTGTGTGTGTGTGCGTGTGCGCGTGTGCGAGTGTGCGCGTGCGGCTGCTTGTGCATG
>JASCQY010000072.1:3877401-3888146 GCA_030264315.1 Sardinella tawilis | reverse complement strand
GGGGGTATGGTGAGTACCGGTGTGGGGTGGCGGGGACTAATCGCGAGAGCCGGGTGGGCACTGCATCGCCGGTCCGCGCCAGGAGTGGAGCAGGGGCTAGCTTGTTAAAGTTGATTTATTGGGCCTTCATTTACACAAGCTTTTCCGCTGCAATGCAAGGTCAACTGTAATGGGCCTGTGAATGTGAATAAATCTCTACCCTCAGCCACAGGACGCTGTCTCTCTCCCCATCTCGCCTTCGCTCGCTCTCGCCATCTCGCTCGCTCTTCTAAATTGGATGCTTTCTGACTCAAGGGATTTTTTGTTTTCTTTTATTTTAGCCTTTTTTTTTTTTTTGCTTTGTTTTTTTTTTTTTTTTTCCCTCCTCACACACTCTCTCCTGATTATGATGTTCAGTCTGCCCGCAGACTTCGCAATGCCTGTGATGGTGCCTCTAACAGCTTGAACTGCGGCAGGAGACGGGAGGGGCATGCATCATGTCTGTGTCAGCCTGCACCACAGTTAAAACAATTAAGAGCTTCTCCTGTTCACACCTTTCAGCGCGGCGGAGAGGAGACGAGTTTTGCGGGGGGAGGGGAGCGGAGGGGACGGGAGGGGAGTGGGGTGGGGATGAAAGCCCTGCAGCCTGGATAGCTCTTCGTCAAAATCCAGTCTGACAGATGCACAAATTCAGTTTGCTGATCAAACTCTATCCCCGGCACTCTATGTTTACCAGGGTGAACAAATAGGGGAGAGAGTAGGGAGGCAATAAATAAATAAATAAAAATACAAAAATACAAAACAAGTCTCTTTCAAAATCTTTTCACTCCTTCCATCAAAACGCTATGCATGCAAAATTTCAGCAACAAGCCAAGAGGGACTAAATTCTCTCCCTCTCGCCGTCTTTTCTCTCTATGTCTCTCCCTCTCTCTCTCTCTCTCCCTCCGTCTCGTCTGTGCATTTTGCACTGGAGCAAAAATAACTTCTCCCCTCCCTTTTACTCCCCTCACATTTTATTTGTTTGCTCGAATTCCCCGAGATCAGAGTGGCACATGTACATCATGTGAAACTGATGCCAAAGCAGCCCTTCGACGCCTTCAACGTCGGAGACGAGACAAGGCATTGGGAGACATGAGTGATACTGTAAGAGGCAGGGAGCGTGTCGTCCTCAACGCAAACTCCAGAGCTTCGCCATGAGAATGCGACATGTTCCATCCTTCAATCAGTCTGCCCTACTTAACAGGCACCCATGTGTTTTGTGGGTAAGCCCTTTGCTTCCTTACATTCCCCCAGTACATTTTTAGAAACAAGTTGTTTGTGAGTGTGTTTATGTCTGTGAACTCCTGAGGAGTAGGGCCAGTTGGGTACTTTTTTTTCCCTCTTTTCTCAAAAAAAAAAACACCTCCTCATCAACTACATATCATGACGGTGTGCTTTTTTTTTTTTTTTTTTCTTCAAGGTCCCAGAGGCACTAAATCTTTCCAAACAGACAGTCAATCTGACAAAAGCCAGTGGATTAGGGAGTTAGAGTACATTAGCAGGAGAAAAGCCAGTTCAGTAAAATGAACTCCACTCCCCTCTGTGGGTCAGCAGGTTCTTTAGGGTGCAAAAGATCTTCCTGGTAGGTGCTGTTGGGTTGTATGGAGTTCGGAGTTAAGGACGGATTGAGCATGAGGCTTAGACGCAGTTGGGTCTTTCACCACCATCAGCCAAAATGGCCTCTGAGCTATTTGGGGTTCAGAAGTTCACAGCTCTAAAGGCCCTCCAAACTGGCTCATATGCAGTTGAACAAAACACACAAACACACACACACACACACACACACACATACAGTACACACAAAAACAAAAAAAACTTCAACAGTAGACATGCCATTGAACTGGGAGAGGTCAGATACTGTATGATAAACCCACCTGATTGGATGGTGTTCCCCCAGGTCCCACATCCCCCACTTAGCTCAAACCTGTTACTGCAAGTGATCTGACATCCAAAAAAATGTCTGAACCAGGTTAAAAACCTGATACAGACACAACAAGTCCCTGTCGCCTTGGATACAAGCACTCCCTTCACAACTCTCATGCAAAGACATTGTCATACTGTAAGTGCGCTAATAAAGCACAAAAACTAATCCAAAGATGACAGGGAAACGTTTATGCACAAATGTGAGGGCAGTAAAATGCTCCCAAAAAAAATAAATAAATAAATTAAATGTTGCCCACCAAGAGTAATGTTTAAAAAAGTGCCAATTAAGCCAAATGCTCAGGCAACTGGGCAGCGAATAGACCCCTGATGAAACACTCAACAGGGTCTAGGCTGCCGGCACAGGAGGCAGCGTGTCTAATAATAAACTCTCAACTCGGAGCTTCACACCACACAATCGCCTCAGCAGAAGCGCTGTAAAAATTTGATGCCGCCAAGTCCTACTGGTCAGATTAGCATAAATCTTTCAGCTAATGTGGTAAGTTTAATTTTAGGAAATTAACTTTCGCCTACAGGAGTCCTAAGAGCAGAAATGAATTACATGTCAGCCCCCCCTTGCCAGCAGTCCCAAGCAAACTCAGTGACTGCGCGATCAGAAAGCTCATTGTGTATGTAAATGCCTCTTAATTGGAGTTGGCAAGCTAGTGTAACGACACAATTTTTGTAATGATTTTTGGGTTTTTCCCTCGTGGGACATTTAACATAAAACAAGGAATGCGTGGAACCACATATTTAATTTCAAAATCGTATATTGCAGAGCAAACTCCGCCAATTACAAACTCGAATTGCTCATTTTGGAATGCTCCCTGATTAAGAACCTTCAGCCATCTTAATTTAAAAATGCTAAAGAATGGAATATGAGTGAGGAAAAAAGAACAAAGAATCATGATGCTACTGTATATTGCTAGCCACTACTTGGAGGGTGGAGTTGGAGGGAGTGAGGGACTGGAATAAATGTGTCTGTCATGCCAGAAATCCATGGTGAAACCAAACACTGCCCTGTTACAGTAAGGGTTCATCAGAAACTCTACCCACGCAATACCATCTCCCAAATTGAAGCGCAGCAGACAAACACAGCGACTCGTCTCCATGTCGTAAGGGGCAGCGAGGATCTTTACAACAGCGATTATTAACCAAACACTTTAGACGTCGCTTTCTGAGAGGTCATTAGCACAACAGAATTAGACTTCAGTGCCAAAAACTGCAAGCAAAGTACACATTTCTTAATTACCTCGTACAGTATATTGGTGTAGTGAAGATACTCACTACTCTGCCACATATTCTTTTTTTTAATGCAACCTCTTCTCACCATCACACAATGTCTCCAACACCTTCTTTTTCAACACCACTCCCACACTTCTTTTGATTTATGTGTTTTATTTGAAGATGCAGAGCTCAATAAAAATGGGAGACACAACAAAGCTAATGCTGGATTCAAACACTTTTTTCATGGACGGGGGCTTAATTTCGACTATGTATCGACTCAACTGTGAACTAGATGTGCTGCATTCAGTAGCCTACAGTACATAACATGACTGCTGTACACTGCAGCATGTGCCATTCGAAGAAAATGAGAATTTCTCCTTTAATATGGAAGAGAGTTATTGTACGAAAAATGTCCATGTCTAACCTGTCTTGCTGGTTGCCAGTACAGGGAGGAGCCGTGCCCAAGGAACAAAACAGCTTATACAGTATGGCCACCAAATTTCAGTTGACCCGGTGATGCAATGTCCCAGGGACTGTATCATTGACGGAAATTTGGTTTAAAATTCCTGACTTTTTTGGCGTTCCTAATTGGGCATGATGGAACCACTTACATCCACTGGCAAAACTAAATGTCCATACATTTTTTGGGTTCCTGAAGACAAAACTGAACGGCAGAGATGGAAGAGTCGTTAAGAAACTCTGTGCAGCTAATTTACCTTTAAAAATTACTTAAATATCATTCTGATGCCACAAGAAGGACAATGAAATGTCTGACATTGCCAAGGCTTGGAACTGCCCTGCTGTTGTTGATCAGGGAGGATCATTAATGTTTCAGTTGTATTTTGACTAACTGGGTACTATCTTGGCACTAAATGACATTGGATATTGACTCAGGGAGGAATACATATCAATTCTTTCATGGGGTTGCTTTAAAAGTGGGAAGAAGAGAAGGGAATGGCTGAGGACGTTAAGCTGTGGCTGAAACACGACATCTGAGAGCTGACCAGGCACCAGACAGAGGTCACGTTAGTCGGAGAGTGAAGAAGCCAGCCCATAAATCCGTGAGCGACAGCAAGTAATGAGAGGGATCAGAGGGATGTGGGTGAGTGGGAAGCTCCGTGTGTTTGTGTGTGTGTGTGTGTGTGTGTGTGTGTATATGTGTGTGTGTCTGTGTCTGTGTGTGTGTGTCTGTGTCTGTGTGTGTGTGTGTGTGTGGTTGTTGGGGGGTGTGGGTCTTCCTCTTCCATGATTTAGAGATTGTCGGTGGCAGTGAGGTCCCTCCAGTCTGCCCTCTACTCATATACCCACCCACCACCCCTTAGGCTTCTGACTGCAAGCCACCGGAACATAAATATTGATGAAAGAGGCATTCACAAGCAAGCAATGAGATGAGAGGGAAGACAGAGAAAATGGGAGACACAGACAGAGAAAAAGAAAGGAGGAAGAGAAAGAAATAAAGTGTGTGTGAGAAAGAGAGAGAGAGAGAGAGAGAGAGAGAGAGAGAGAGAAAGAACAGAGGATGACGGGGGAAGGTGGGGCGAGGCAAAAACTAAATATTGAAAAAGAGGAAAAAACATCATGGTTCAGGTAAAAGTTCTGAATGTGAGGAAAAGAGACATAGGCAAAATTGACTATGGGTTGCACTTCTGAACGTCTTCCATTCTAAACAAAAACTTCCAAGTTGATTTTTCAAAGCAATGCCTCACTTTGATGTTCAAAATTGCAAAGGAACTTTTCCAAGACCAATAATATACCCAATTCTTTGCAACTACTGTGCATATAGACAATCAACCAAACATTTTTGTTTTGTTTTTTTTTGTTCTGTCTGTACATTTAACTCTTTCTTGAGGACTTAAAATGGTGACAGTGAAAAAGAAAGGGATCACCTTTTGGCTGTTGGTACTGAGAGAGTAACTGACTCCGCAGAGGAGTTTAAGTAGACATTCCGGCATTAGAATCTCGGCTAATCAGCTTTTGGATGGGATGGCATGCTCCGATTCTGTGAACAATGTGTAGAACATCCCAACACCGAGGGGAGCAGCTGTAATTTGCTGCAGCGCTTTGATAACTTACAAGTAATGGGTTTATCTCTGAAGACGGTCCGCTATCGATACACATCCCCCTAAATCTGCTTAGTTCCCTCTGACAGAATCTAATAAAGACAGGTCAGGCGATTTTCATATTGCTTTTTTTGCCGTTAATTCTCTGACACTTGTCTAATAGGATTTATATGCGGCTCCTGTTAATTGTGTTGGCGCACACGGCAAGTGTGCTTTAATCCAGCTGCTTATCTCTCACACAGAGCTCTCCCATGTACACCCCATGCAACTCCCATATACACACACGCACACACGCACATACACATACACATACACACACACACACACACACTCACACACTCAGCTTCCTCTCATGCACACACCTCATGCATCCACATCAACATGAAGTCTTCTGCAAAAAGAGAGATAAGTACAAAAACACAAGGTGGGAGTGACGGGAGGGGAGAGTGCATTTGCTATAACGGAAGCATTATCAACAACAGAAAGCAATGTATACAGAGGCAAGAAAGCTTCCTTCTCCCCTCCCCTCTCTCTCTCTCTCTCTCTCTCTCTCTCTCTCTCTCTCTCTGCCAGCATATGCAGGTTTCCTTCACCATTGTCATTGCATGCACTGCATCCATCAAGGCTGTGTGTTTCAATGGCTTGCTATTGTACAGAGGGAGATCTTTGAAAAGGAGCACACAGATTGTGAATACCCAGGGGGGTGAATCCTTTTAAAGGAAACGCACAAATCATGCGCACCAAGTGAATTTTTTTACAAGACACATGCAGGGAGCATACTGACAGAAGGCATACATAAACATGCACCTTCAGGCTAAGGCTCACTGTAACTAAATCTAGCAGAGATGTCCTTCACCAACACAGGACAGAGTAGAATGACTATACGACATTGTATACAGTAAGTATACAAACTGTGAATGTCCTCATTGACCACCTGATGCAGTCTCTCTCACACAACAAAATACAACAACACATTTCAAGGTTGACTAGCCTACCGGTATTCTTCTCAATGCTTCCTCTCAAAAGGGTCATCCCAGTATTCCTCTGTGTATACCTGTAATGGGGTGTGTGTGTGTGTGTGTGTCCACAGTTTTGTCTCGACTGTTTCACACATACATGCACAAAGGCCTACACATCCAGCATAATACATCCACTGTGTCATACAATGGGAGCTGTGGCTGTAGGTAAAAAAAGCACTGGCTTCATTAACTGGTATCAAACACTGGCTCAGGCCAGTTCAGGATGCTTCAGCAAATCATGCCTGTAAGACTCGTGAGACGACTTCAAACCACATTTTTAGCTTGCGACTGCCAACGGATTCGTGGCAGCGACACGTCTTCACGGGCACCACTACAACAGCCTCTTATTCAGCCTCCCCTACTGTTTCGGAGACGGCAACATATTTACTGTGCTAACTGCTGCACTCCCCGGAAACATGGAGGATGAAACATTAACATGCCGGCAAACAGTTTACCAGCAAGATAGCAAATGTTTCCCCTGATAAAAGGCGTGATGTATCGGTTACGTGCTCGGAAGAAGCGATACTCCAAAAAAGGACTCATAAGTCCTAATGTTTGACTGGTAGCTCAAATCACTCCAGTCTATTTATCGTTCGAAGTCATTAGGAAGTTTTGTAGCACTGATTCACTTGCGCTGGAATCTGCAGTTAAAATGAAAACCAATTTAGACGTTAGCACCATCAAGACATAATGCATTTAGGGAAGGGGGGTGTTAGGAAAAAAAAAAACAGATAAAAAGAGATGTGATTCTTATTATCTAATTAATCCAAGCATTGCCCAAGGTTATTTAATTTGCTGAAAGATCATTAACAAGTCTCCATCCGGCAAATAAAATAATGGGGGATCTTAATTTGCTCCAATTCGGGAGAGCATCGCAATAAACAATGGCTGGCAATATCGGCCTCCTCAAACGGCTCTTTTGTGTGGCTGGTGGAATTAGGCAAACACTAATATTACCGAACTTTTGGGGTGAACTTCATGGCTCCAGCAGCAGCGACAATAATTTAGATATTGTGCCCACATGACGCCCCATAAACAGAGAAGCGAAACATTAAGTTGTCAGACTTAAATGATGGGTATTTAAGTAACTGAAACATGAAGCCAGGAAATGTTTTTTGCACCCCACCCCCCTGTGCATAAGTTGATTGTCTTTTGCAGCCTCCGCCACTAAAAATGACAAACTCGTATTTATCAAAACTTGCATCAAGTTTCAAACTTGGCAAGTATTCGTGTGATAATTACCCAAAATGTAGATATGCACTAGAGGTTTTATTATTATTATTTTATGTTTCTTTTTTTTTGTTTTTTTTTTTGCTTTTTTTATCTCTGAGGTAAAACAGCTGACCTTCACAAATAAACTGACTTCAATGAGACCAGTCTTATACCACCTAATAAACTTTGGCCTCCCCTGGTCCCTCTTCTTCTACTTTACGACTAATGTATCTAATTAAACATGGATAACGCAACACTATACATCACAGTTACAAAAACCAGATACAAGTATTAAAAAGATGTAACCATTAACTAAAATAAGTAAGTAAAAAAGCCAGGGTCATCTATGGAGTCAGAACTTTTTCTTGCATAAGCCTTATTCCCAAGTGCAT
Source organism: Sardinella tawilis (assembly GCA_030264315.1). Taxonomy (NCBI): domain Eukaryota; kingdom Metazoa; phylum Chordata; class Actinopteri; order Clupeiformes; family Clupeidae; genus Sardinella; species Sardinella tawilis. The sequence continues at coordinate 3,880,298 of JASCQY010000072.1, read as the reverse complement.
TTCCCACTCCAAAAAAGGCCAGAAGCAGCCGTTCTGACCAGCGTATTAAAATAGTCTCATTTATTGCTTGCATCACTGCAGGGAATATTAAATTCAGTCCCTGATAATGAAGCAAAACCTTCCTTGAATGGCGAATGAAATTCCTCCATGGAAGTATGAGTACCCCCCCCCCCCCAAAAAAAAAAACCCACACACACACACACACACACACACACATACACACACACACTATCTACAGTACTGCTTCACCCCGCTACTTTTCCCTCTAGCCACAGGAGCTCTATTTATCCTCTCAGCCTATATGCTTCGCAGCATGGTGTGTTCTGCATTTGCAAACCTAGCCATGTGGTGTTATATAATAACCCATAAATCTAATAGGTTCATACACTTCACTTCAGTGAAATGTAGATCCACATGATGTTCTTTTTTTTTACATTTACATTATCTTTATTCTAGATTATTCCCTCTTGCTGAAGAGAGACATGTGCCAGGACATGTCCTGGTATTGATGGTGATCTCGGTGTCGAGAGGTGGTTACAGCTTTTGTCAGGCAGCCGAGTTGTTAAAAGCGAAGTGCAGACACTCCTTCCAAAGCTGGCTTTAGCGATCATAAGGGCTTAGAGATCCAGTTCATCTTAAAGCCCCATACCTCAATCACGCCGCCATCTGAAGAATCGGTCAGAGGCTCATGCCTCAAGTCCTCAGAGACCAGCACAGAACATTGGCTTCTCTGCCCCGCCCTGACTCCCAAGTGATAGAGGCAGATCTTCGGCCGTGTGACAACACTGACAATCACCTGCCGCTGGTCTTTTTATGGCGCTGACGAGGCCTGCACCTCATACAGATGGGTTGCATTATCTGTCCATTGACATGCACGACAGACACCAATGGCACCCGTTGTCACCATAAAGGACCAAATAATGACTACACGAAGACGGCAGCATGAGGACAGGATGCCATGCAACAGGGAGACACTATGCGGGGCTGCATTTGCAATGCAAGCGGCATTTTAATCCACAAAATACTCGAGGCGCACTGAAGCAATTTTTCATCCGTTTGGCCCCATATAAATTGAAGTCACGACCTTGCCACAGCTAGCATTATGCAGCTAGCTGCCCGAAAAGGCATTAAGTGCAACTACGTGCTACGGGGCATGTGTTTTCTATCTTTATGATGTGTGTATCTGCCCTCTGTGACTGAAAAAGACTGAAAAGACTCGCTCTCTTTCTGGTATAATAGAATCACTGAGTTTCAATGAGTGCCACTTTTTATTTCATTCCACCTGCTCATTTCCCATCCTTCTCTTGTGGCTATAGCCAGGATAAACAAATGTGGCCGTGTAAACACCACACTGGTGTCAGTGCCACCCAAACACCTGGGAAGCCAGAGGTACCACTGGGACAGCCCCACCACCTACCTACCACTACCAGCCAACACACAGCCAGCGGACCTGACAGAGAGCCAGATGTGTGTGTGTGTGTGTGTGTGTGGTGGAGCTGGTGATAGTCAGCGCCGCCAAGGGCATGCTTACACAGAGCCCTTCCTCGAGCCTAAGCCAACACACACACACACACACACACACACACACACACACACAAATACAAATACGCACACCGCCAAAGTGTTCCTGCCATCTTTCAAAGGCCTTGGCAAAAGTCTGCAAACCAGACATGTGGGAGTAAAACACACATGTTGTTGAGAGCCCCGAGGCCAGCTCAGCCCACATAGAGCTCACAGCAGCGCCCACCCCCCAGCACAACCCAGCTAAGACGCTCCCTCTATCTCTCTCACACACACACACACACACACACACACACATGCGTGCGCGCGCACACACACACACACACACACACACACACACACACACACACAGAAGTCATTCAGCTCACTCTGTGGTAAAACAGCTCAGTTCAGTTCATGGCATCGCATCTGCTGCCATTATTGTTCCAAGATGTCAAAGTGGCAACAGCACATGGCTTAAAGCGGAGAACGTGGCATCTGTGACAGTGTTGTCTTGATAACAAAGCTGCAGAAGTTACTTGCAGAGAGTATCATTCCAGAGTATGTATTCTAAATACATTGCAAATGCCATAGCAGGAGAAATGTTTAATGTTGTTTGTTATTAGTCAAAATTACAAATAACTAATTACTAGAGTCAGATAGAAAGGATACTACATCATAATTAATATAATAGGAAGACTATGGCATCCTGAACATTATCAGCGGGTGTGGTTCCCATTCTTGGTTCTACAACTGTCCAAATGTGCTGATGTGTTGTGTGTTGTGTGTTGATGTGTTGCGTGTTGATGTGTCATGTGTTGAACTGTGACCGTGATCCTCATCGCACAAAATCGCCAATGCATTTGCTATTGATGTCAGGCCAGGCCACCTGTGCGCACACCTCTCACTTTTTCTCTTCTCTGGGCCCGGTATGCAAAGCCGTACATTAGCGGAGGAAGCATCTCCTGGCTCGCTCTCCTCGCTCACACAGCAGAGCTCTGCTTCTCACCGCTCGGCACCATTTACCGACTTCAAGGTGATGGGTAGGAAAAGTGTTAGTGCTACAAAGTGCTTGAGCCTCCACCAGAGCGCAGGTAGACGACTGTGGGGGTGGTGTGTGTGTGTGTGTGTGTGTGTGTGTGTGCGTGTATGTATATGTGTGCGGAAGAAAGAGAGAGAGAAAGAGCAGAAAGTGAGAGAGAGTGTGTGTGTATGTGTATGTGAGAGAGAGTGAAAGAGAGAGATATAGATAGAGGGAGTGTGTGTGTATGTGTGTGTGTGTGTGTGTGTGTGAGAGAGTATGTGTGTGAGAGAGAGAGAGTGAAAGAGAGAGATACAGATAGAGGGAGTGTGTGTGTGTGTGTGTGTGTGTGTGTGTGTGTGTGTGTGTGTGTGTG
>JASCQY010000072.1:3807797-3822722 GCA_030264315.1 Sardinella tawilis | reverse complement strand
GTGTGTGTGTGTGTGTGTGTGTGTGTGTGTGTGTGTGTGTGTGTGTGTGTGTGTGTGTGTGTGTGTGTTTGTGTCTGGATTGAGGGGAAGCATTTGAGCAGATTAATCACAGGCCGTTTAAAAGGGTCTGCAGGGAACCCTGACGGGGCAGTCACTAAGCAATGATGACTCCAGCATTCCTACCCACAGTGTCAGTTCCAGAGCGGGAATAATGACTGAGAATAACTGAGAATAACATGTGACATATAACACCTACTGGAGGGAACAAGCTGCAGGGACCAAACCAACAATATTTACAAAACAACAGTGAAAGAGGGGGGGGGGTATGAAAGATAGATATATAGATAGAAAAAGAAGGAGAGAGAGACAGAAAGGGTGCGTAAAGAGAGCATACACTTTAAAGCTTTTTTTTTTTTTACTACTAATCTAAAAGGATCCTTTGTCAGAACACATGACTCTTCATACCCCTTGGGTAAGGAAAATGTTCTGGTGATTTCTCCCGGGCAACCCCATGACAAGCTAGCCTACTCTATGTAAAACACGCTCATGCAAAAAAAGTCACCCTCAAGTCACATGGATGAAACCCAGCCCGATCAGCAAAGCCTCTAACATTTTCCACTTGTTATCAGTCTGGCACAACACAGAACCAGAAAAGTAGCCTACTGAAGGTGGACAAACACAAGAGGAAACTCTTGGCAGAAACCCACCCAATTAGAGCTGAACTTCTGTTTGCAGGTGATACAGCTGGACACATCCTGTGATCTAGGCCCTATACTAAGAGTCTAGGGCGTACGGTACACTGAGGCAAACTGAAAGATACCTATGATATGCCTGCTTGTAAATCGCTGATGCTTTATATGAAAGTATTGAACTTTAACAATGTTGTAACATAATGGTGACCTGTGCTAAAAGAAATGTAGTTAAACATGTATTAATGTATGTTTAACACAAATTGATAAAAGCTCTGTTGACATGAATTGCCACCAGCAGAACTTTTCAAAAAGTAGCCTAAGCTACCCTACATGAAAAATCAGAGAAAGTAAGTTAAGTCATCCTAAAGCAACCTGGAAGCATTCAGTGGCATACTCACCAGCTTTTTGTTTTTACTCTCATCATCACCAGATTTCTTTTTAGACGGCTTGCTGGGGTCTTCTCCTCCACTTGCCTGATCCATTTTTGAGGAAATAGTTAAAATAAGTTTTAAAAGTTTTAGTCAAAAGTAATTTCCGTGGATGATTCAAAATAGTTGTCAAGTTTCTTCAAAGGCCATCCCATTCAAAGTTCGATGAGACAGAAAAAATCGCTTCCACGTTAGAATTACTCCATGTAACGTAAAAGACAAGTTAGCCTCCAATCACTGAATGAGTAATAGTTTATCCAGCGAGATATCCAAAAAGGTGCGGTGACAGACGAAGGTTTAGTGAAGCTCCGTTTACAGCTGTAGAGTTCTAAGGGAGAAAAACAAAACAGAACGTGAGTCTGTAGGCTAAGGTAGGTAACGTTAACGTTAACGATAGCTAACTTAAAATATAGCCTATTTTATAGTCTATTTGCTTTCAATCACGACAAGCCCTGCAGAAAACAAATGGGTTCCCCAAGAGGGGACTCCCAGCAAGCAACCAGCGGCAAGCCTTTCTTTAGGCTATTTGTAAGCAAAATATCAAAAGAGTTGTGAAACGTTTCTCAATATTGCAAATGTAACATCATCGAAGTGCCGTTTAAACATTGTTGCAGTTATCAAAGGGTTAGAATGTTAACGTAACATTACACATCGTGTATCCTAGTTGAGGTCCTGACAGTAAACTTGTTGGTATACAATGTAGCTAATTTTAAACAGTAACAATAAATAAAAGGATGCATTTAAGTACTGTACACGTAAAAGCGACTCCTGCTTTACCGGCAAGTGTAGCGAATATGTTTAATTCCATTAAATATCGGTATTAGACTGAAATTTCAAAGCTAACCAGCTTTATTTGGAAGAGAATCAGCGTTGCTAGCCAAGCGGTTACTTTTGACACAGGAAACAGGAATGCTCTCGGGGCGGTTTCAAATGTAATACCACAGACTACATTGTTTACAAAAGTTTTTCCCTCACGATACTTATTAAAAAGACATGTAATAAGAATAAAACAGGTAACCTGTCAAACAAAACTCACAAAATCCCATCCAAGGCTTACCACTGCAACCAAACATGAGAGCCAGGCCCACTGTAGCCCCGCCTACTTGGATTTCCAATTTGTTTGAGGTTTGTTGGTGGGGAAAGAGATTCCACTGGTTATTGGCTGAATGGCTTTTCAATCTGAAGGTCGCATTTAGTGATGTGTTGGGGAGGGAATTGCTTTTACGGTAAGGTCAGTCTGACTCTGGAGCGGCGCGCGTGGATAGGATGAACGGGAGGATGTGAGGAGTATTTCGAGGGGGGTTTGGCTGCTATTGTGGAATGACTGAGCCAAAGAGTGGTCTAGCCTATTGTTGTGACTAGCCTAAATAGCCTATGAGTGAAGAAAGGAAATGGAGCCAAACATAGTCGAAGTTTTTTTTTTCTTTGTTTTCTGTAATTGTTTTTTTATATATATAAATTACTTGGTGAAATAGTGATTAAAACAACTTACGCCTTGATATATAACCCTAGTGATTTAGGTTCTTTAAATAGGCATAGCCCATAGCCTAAACAATGGAAGGCTTACCCATTGCTTTGTCCACATGCACACAAATTCTCAGAAGGATGTGGGCCAGTCTCTTTCCTTTTTCTTTTGAAATAACCGTAGGCTAGGCCTACTAGCACAAAGTGCAATTATTTCTTGGTGAAAGTTTTGCCAGCCAAATGGAGATAAAATAAATAGGCTACCTTACATCTTTCTACAATGGAATATGATGCCTCTTATAAAGTGTTTCGTACTATTTAGATGGCCCTATAGGAGGTTCTCATAATTTGTCTAAGTTTTCAGTTGATTTTTGTGAAGCTTTGGGTCTGATGCTCAGTAACAATGGTGAGCTATATACCTTTTTGTCTCAACAGCATTTGTAGATTTAAAAAGAGATGGTCTATCCAGCGACTGCAGACTTCAACCCTGTTCCCAAAATATTAAACTGTATGATCATGATGTGACAGTCATTTCTAACAAAGAAGCATTTCATCTGCAATGTACTGTACTGTATGTTCCAATCCAGCATTTCTTCTAGCATTTGGGACACACCATCTGGATAGTTCGGGGTGATAATCACTTCATGGGCACCATCGATGGCACAGTTAGACTATCTCCTGGACACACACACATACTTGTGGCAAATTGCCACCAACAGTGGCACTCACACCCAGTTGCTTTCCCAGCTGTTCAAGGCTACTGTTTACACTGGGGTGGACAAACTGATACAATAGCCTACCCCACCTTGACACCCTGGTGAATCAGTATATTCTTCTGTGGAAGTCTGATTATTATTTATTTTTTGTCAGAGGAGGTGTGAATCGATCCATAGCCTTGTTGTTCATTGAGTGCTGTTGTTAGGAAAAAAACAGAGAGAATTTGACACAACACTGACCAAATAGTGAACTGGCAGCAAACACTAACTGGGACATAGAAACAAACTTTCAGTCGCATTTTCCTATGCCCTATTCAGTTAATGTTAGCTACAAGTTTGATACTCCAGCGCATTCAAACAAAAGGGCTGTTGACTTACACTAGGTTTCTCCTTTAATTTTTCCCCAATCACAGCAGGTTAATTAAATACTGTAACTGATGATACTATTTAATTCTGAAAAAGCATTGCACATTCAGCCGTAGAAGGTCTGGAGACAGGTGTTATGTCCCTTATGGTTCTGTATTTCCCAAATTGAGCTGACTTTAGCCTTATACCATTTTCTAAAAATCTCATATAGCCTACCTCCTTTAAGTTTATATTAGTATACAATAGCATTGATATATGAAATCTGGAGTAAAGGGGAACATTGTGTGCAGATTGGTAAGATGACCTGGAACAATAACCTAGAATAACCTAGAAGGTTACTGGTTAATGTAAATCAACCAATCAATCAATCAATCCAAAAAGTTTATATGATAATTGTGTGAAAATATATTCACTGAACATATTGAGATATTTATATAAATGTATATTTATAGTTAAAAGATCATTTATTTTTTACAGCAGTATATTCTATTTTGCTGCCATATAGGGTTATCTTCATTTTCTGTTGACACAACTTGATATGGTGATGAGAGAAAATTCATTTTTTAAAAATAAGGACTCACTGACACTTGAAAATCTCTGATTTGTAAAAACAGAATCTGACATTATGCAATCTTAAAGTCTAAATTGGATGTGCCCGCATGCCTTGTGTGTTATCTATCACTTTATGTACTGTAATCAATAAATTGGGAACACTGCACATAGTCAACTGCTTCCATTAAGGCGAACGACTGCAAGGATTCTATTTCTGTAGGTGTCATCTTGGATTTATATGCTCATAGGCGCGGGAAATCACACACCAGTCATGGTGGTGGTATATTTGTAGCATTGGGGTCAGCTCATCTGAAGATGCATTTGAGATTAAGCCACTCTGTGCTCATCGACTTCACTCACTTGCACGGTATGCCATGACAGTCGCATCTACTTGCCAGGTCTATCATTATCCATGCAAAAGTCTTCCTCGTCATGACTGATGCCCTTAGGGGTAGCAGGGAGTCTGTTTTGAACTGTGCTCTCATTCCCTCACACCCCGTGGAGATATAGCTAGACCAATACTATCCAGATTTCATCTTTATTAAAGATCACTGGAAATGTATAAACAGAATGTCTTTGATGTTTTACTCCCTAAAGATTACATGTGAAAGTTTGCACTAGTTTGGTGCTCATGATGATACAGTATATCAAGGAGCATACGTCTTGATTTAGTGTTTGCAAACAGTTTGTACATAACAGGAAATAAGCGAATGTAATGTGACACAAATGACTTAACAATCCAAATTTGTGTCTTGTTTGAATGTAAAATCTATTTGCATCTCATTTGGTGTTCTCATTTTACACATGAACATGATGTCATCTACATTTCAGAGGTTTCATAACACTTCACACATCATACCACTGATAATGGTGTGCCCACATCATTACAGGCTGTAATGAATTAATTGGATGGGATCATCCCCACAGTAATCAGCGTCATCATATAGGCTATAGGCTTATATATTTGTTTTATGGTGAAGACCACTGGGGGTGCTTAGGCTCCAAATCACTTGCTGAGCCAGTGCATATCGCATTACACCTCTGAACCAATCCGAAGCCGTCATGTCAGGTTTCATAGTTCAAAGGCATATTATGAAGAGTGACAACCATTTGCACCAGCACAGCACCAGAGCTGTCTCCCTTTTTCTGGTGATTTCTCTTTAAATTGGCTCTGATGTGCCTCCAGACATGAACAAATAACAGTGTTGAACAAAATTAATTGATTTGATCATCAGTTGTAATATACGTTATTCATAATTGTGAGATATTACAATCATAAAGAATATTTTGGTTTCTGAAAAGAGGTCTGTATTAGGCTACTCCACTGTTTCCCATATACTGTAGCAACTCTGAGACTGTAAGCTACAACTCAGTTGTTTAAAAGTTCACTTTTGGGTCCAAGAGATGAAAGCAGAAAGGGCAATAAATAATTTATGCCTGCACTTAAAGCAAGCTGCAGGCCCTCTTCACCCCGCAGAGAATGGAGGGTCCTTTTTCCATAGCCTATGTTTTTACATTTTGGACAACATTGTTGACTTGGATGTTGATGTTGTAGTTTGTAGGTTTAATTCATGTTGGCATTTTTTGATATATTTCATATTTGCAACTGAAAAAGTATTCCTGATTTTATAATTACACATTAATTAGGGTGTGTATGCAACATTCAGTGATGAAAATCTTAATATGCAATGCTTATTAAATCAAATAAGGAATTCTGATGTGGCTATGTTCAAGTAAATATGAAAACAAAACAAATATAAGTCCAATGAGTAATAACACAGTTAATCTGTGATTTATAATACAGCTGGTTTATGGTCCTATACTGTAGATACAGATATCAGATAACTACTCAGTTATATGTCCCAAGGTGTCATGAGTATACTTTTAATGCCACTTCTGCTGTTGTCTGTTGTCTGTTCTTGTATTACACAAGAAAGCATCAGTCAGACAAAAAGCATTGTCATGTCTCAAGAGTAAAACTTGTTTTTAGCAAAGCACCACCAATCAATATATTTTTCATCTGTTTTCACTTAATGAACTAACAGACACAAAAAAAAGGATTTTGAACCACACAAAATTATCATCAATTGCAATCGTCCCAGTTTTTTATAAATCTTTAAAGATGAGATCCCAGCCCCATGTAGCTGCTTTGAAGTTTCTTTGATGGCGTCCTGCATCCCTCTGTCCCCAGAAACATCTGTAATAACCAAGCGAATTAGATCTCACATAGTGTCATTTGCGTCACTAATCTCTCAGCAAGTACTGCATACCAAATTAAGAGAACCAGAGTGGTCCGTGTCTGGTCCATTCCCCGGGATGATTCACCTGCATCGGTCGCCTCACTGCATCCCTATAAGGTCTTAATTAATTGCCCACAGACCGTCTGTCTGTACAAGAGCCAGGCCCATAGGTTGCCATGGCACCGGGGGGTACTTGAGTATTCTGTGCAAGGCCACTTTTCTTCAAGCTAGTAAGGGCACAAGGGTAGACATCACTGATGGCAGCACACACAGCATTGTGTCTGACTCTGGGCTGATATCGCCTGGCAGGAGTGATGAATATACATTTGACAGGGCATGGGTCAAAAATCCACACATACCTGCATGGGTTGTGTAAGGAAATACAAAGAGTAGGCCTATGTAATTTACAAAAAAAAAAAAAAGGTGAAGAGGTCAGAAGTGTGTTGACATAATTACTCCAAAGCCTAGAATTATAACCTTGCACCTTTAGCTTCAGTATGTTTAATACATACAGTATATGCACCATCAATATTGTGTCCAGGTAATCATTATAAAAGGGCTTTGTGTGGAAAAGAGATCTACACAATATAAAAGTTTATGAATGAACACAACCTGACTTTGGCAAACAAATACTGCAGAAACGTGTTAAAAACACACACACTCACACAAACATAAGCCTTTACCTTTGTCCAGAACCACTGAGAAAAGTGTTTTTTCCTTCCTTCAAGAGGAAGTGAGAGTGTGCGTGCCTCTTTGTGTGTAATCACCGTTCCCAGTTCTGTGCTGTAAACACTCTGGTACTCCCATCTGCAGAGTGCCTATTGTTCACAAGTGGACCAACTGAAATAGCAGAAAAAATTACATTTCACCAAGAAGGGCTGCAATGGCCCTGCATAAAGGGAGAAGAAGAAGGATGTATCTCTTTGTCATCTCTTCAACATGCACTACCCCCATTACCTTACATCTCCACCTCTCCTTTCATCTTGAATTTGGACCGGTTTGTCAGGTCCGGTTTATTATTTCATTCTGTGTAGTGCCTGTTAATCTTTTTGTTGCATGCTGTGTCTGTAACATTAGAAACAGCATTTACGTCCTATCCATAGGCATCCTAAAAATAAAGGCACAGAAGCTGAAAGGTTGCTGACTGAAAGAGCAATTTTTAAACTTGTAGATGGCAAAAAAAAACTTTACTGAAGGGGTATTCTGTCCTTTCACTTACTCGGAACTGTCTGTTTTTCAACAGACTGCATATCTGTGACTCAGGAGGTGATGATCTCAATGACATTTATATATCTCAAATGGCATCTGCCTTCTTAAATTGTTTATCATCACAAAATTCAAAATATAACTGTTCCTAATCCTACCTCCGTCTTGGGAGGCACACAAAACAGAGTGAATCTTAGATAAATGCCAGAAATAAATATGTATAAGTATGAACCAGAGTACAAGCTTGTACTTACATAAACTGATTTACCCAGCTTTAGAGAGGAGGGTCAACTTTCACTCGCCCCTAAAAGAAATAAAATTTCACTTCCATTACATGGGAGTCTAGGTTATGCTTGCTCACGCTATAGGAGTGGAAATTTAATCCGAAAAGGGATGACTCAAGTTCCATTTTTTCTCTCCTAAAACAGTGGGGGGAAAAAATGCTCCACCGCGCCTCTTAATTAGAAATCGGTTAATGCCTGACATGATTGCAATCGACAAGTTATAATTAAAATGCAAATGCAGGCAGGATGTAATTGTTGCAAAGAAAGCTTATGTCCCACCGGTGAAAGGATTTAATTAATGGACACTCTCCAGAAATGCATGGCCCACACCGTCTGCTCAAACCAGGCCCACTCTCCGTGGCCTAAGCAGGGGAGACAGCCTGTGTGTACACACTGATATGTATGTTATTATTAAAAGCCTGCTCGGTCTGAAGCATGGTTCAACAAGTGGCTTTGAAGTTATAATTAGCTGGGAACAATATTCTGGGTTGCTCCAGTGATACAAAGGTGCTACCTGCAGAAGCTTATTAAGGAAATGCCCCCCCCCCCCCCCCAAATAAACAAACAAATAAATTAAAAATAGGCTACAGAAAACTAATATACAGGCTTTTACCATCCATAACCAGCATAACCAGTCCATATTTTGGCTTCTACTGGCCTCATCATTACTTTCACACCATCATTCAGTCATTCACACCGTGTTCAATCTGTAATGTGTGTGTGTTTTTGTCATTGTGTCTTTCTGTTTGTGCGTGTGTGAGTGTGTGTATTTGTGACAGGGCGGGGGCATCCCCATTCAAACACTCTTAGCTAGTCTCCACACTTACTGATAAAAGAAACTCAGAGTCCAGTGTGATCACATCCACTCCTCTCAGACACTCAGGGCCTTTGATGAAAGGCGTCTGTTTGGCAGATGCAGCCCTCTCCTCCCCACCCTGCCAACTCGAAGACTGTCGGCATCAGCACGTAATTGTACACTTCAATTTTGTAGCGTTTTACCACAACACATCAGACAGGAAGAACAACGAGGATCAGAGGATGTATGTAAGTGAGAAGCACTTGTGTGTGAGAACTGCTTTGCATTTCTGCATGAGTGGGGCATAACTTGATAGACTCCCTTGACCTGACTGATGTCAAGTCGCAAACCGGGACAAAAAGTCTTTGCGTGATCTGTCATTGACTGACTTCATCTGACTCTTATCTGATTGTGATTACTGTACAAGTCACAACTGCTCACTGATATTAAACAAGATGTGGAAACAGGCAAAAAAAAAAAACCCGCTCCTGAAAATGAAAGCAACCGCATCCAGCCGTGGCTCCAACCGTGTGACACATGTCTAAGAAACGGAACAAATTTCACATGAAAACAGACCCCCCATCCAGCAAACAGACAGCCCACCCTACATGCACTTCATCATTGCTCTGATCTTACAGCCTTTTAAAGCAGCCCCTCTACCGAGGCTTCAAGAGGCTTCCATTGCAACAACAACAACTACATCACACAAACAAACTACAAAGGGACCAAAGCAGAGGCACAAGGCATGAGCAGATATCAGGGGCATCGGCAGCGGGAGGTTGATGAGTTAAGAGCCCTCCCATACTCACTCCACACGACGACCAAAATGTGCGTAGGCTGTGCTTGTGCACGTGTGTGTGTGTGTGTGTGTGTGTGTGTGTGTGTGTGTGTGTGTACAGTACATGCAGGAAATGAATCCATCTAGATCTTCATAAACATTTCAAACTTGTGTGCGCAAAACATCTGAGTCCCAGTATGTAGGATTTACAGAAGCGCTCTTTTTTTTCTCCCCTTCCCAGACCTTGTGTAAAGAGTGTTTACCTAATTGTAGAAACATCTGGAGCCTGAAAATTCTACAGTGTTGTTGCAAATGTGAGTGCCCTGGCGTGGTGTATCAACAGCATGCAGAAAGCTATTAAATAGGTTAATGAATACTGAGGTATATAGCTCTAGTTTTCTTTTATTTTAAGATGCACAAACATTCCAGGCTAAAGAGATCAGAATATATTAGAGTAATGCTGTATATCTTGCTTTCCTTTTACTGTAACATGATGCAGTGCTGTGCTAATGCTAGCCTGCACAGTTTTACTGGAATGGGTCTGGTTCCACAGAGAGGAGTCTTAAATCTGTCGTTGTTTAAGGATAAGAGCAGGAAAACCCTGGACAGGAAACAGGGGCCTGTCCAAGAGGCATCAGTGGTCAAAGATCAGCGGAAAAACAGAAAGCATGTGGAAGAACTTTGACCCTATGTAAACACACACACAGCCACACATAGATACACATACACAAGCACACACACACACACACAGATACACATACTGTACACAAATACATACACAAACACATGCACAAACACACACACACACACACACACAGATACCAACTGCTATCAAATGTTTCGCTATATCTTATGAAAATTTTGAGCGCTGACCAAATTGAGATCAGATTCTTTCAACAGAATTTCAATAGCCATTTTTTTTTTCCATAGCCAAGTGTTACTACTCCAGTGATTAACATACAGTCCATAGCCGTCAGTACATGACAACGACATCTGGCCATGGCTGAAAACAAGTACAGAACACATTTCAGTTCAGTTGCCAAGAGTATTCAATTTGAATCAAAGGCCGGAAACAACTCAAATATACTCTCTGTTGAATGCTGCAGGTAGTAACACCACACAACTAGGCTAGCCTTCAGCCTGCCATCTCTTTCACCTCTTTTTGTGTTTCTATCCACACCCACTAGCGGCAGAGGAAGGTCAAATTTGTTTAGTACAAACCACCTTTTTTTCTTTTTCCAGTCCCTCACATCCTGAGGATACAATACTCTTGTGAACTAGCTGAACCTCTCTGTTGAAGTTTGAATATTTTACATATGTCAACAGCAATTTCAACTCTGGAATAAAATATCTGGCACAGTTATTTCCTATCTTATCATGTGCCAACTTACTCATGATATAAACTAAAATGGGATTTCCCTGCAGTAAAAACTTTATTGGTCCAATGAGAATATAAAAAGGTAAAGTTTAATACATTCATACATTTTCTGCATTTTATTTCTGACCAGTATCAGGTTATAGTTGTCTGTACAGCCTATAGTCCTGCATGAGATCACAAATTTACTATATGACAAATTAATTTACATGTAGGGCCTACATGTATTTAGTAACCACTGCTAAAGTTACACACTGATCAGGATGTAACTTCCTTTTGACCCCCCAGAATGATGACTTTATTGTTATTAGCATTGTATTGGTGCTAGATCAAAGTTGAAAGATGTCTATAATACCCCAGTGTCCAATTTGATTTGTACCCAAATGTAAGGCTCTCACTTGTGAACATGAACCTTTGAGAAGTGCTGATAAAAACAATTGACTCACACAAACAAGCTTGAGGGGTTGTTTTTTTTTTCCTTACTCTTAACAAGATTTCTAGTATTTTATTTTAACGATTTTATTATTAAAAGAAAAAATAAAAGACTCTGATGAAAATAAACGCCTTCTGGGCTGTCAGTCTGAGAGGCAGAGCACTGTTCATTGGAAAGTGCACCACATACTCTCACTGGATTGTGTATATTCTAGAAACCAAGCCAAAGATGTGAAGCAAACCTAAGATTAAGCCCTAAGCATTTCAGGCTTACATGTTTCTGATGATTAACAGTAATTAAGACACCTTGGAAATCCTTTAAGAGATCGGATAATTACCATTATGTTTGAAAATTGGCATTTTGTAAAGATTAATCACAATCTTGTAAAGGCTACAACTGCAATCTTCTTTTCTTCATCTTCAGAGAGGGTGCAGCTTTGCTGTTGCACATACTAAAGAAAAGGCTGGAAAAACTCAAGAGCAGGCATATACTTCCACCTTGAGACCGAAACGGATTCTGCAGTCACACCACACACACACACACACACATGCAAACACACACTGTGCCCCGCCGCACCCACACCAAACCACACCACACCACACCACACCAGACTTGACTTGGAGCACTTGCCCTTCTCATTGGAATTCCACACGTGGTGCCAAGTCATCTGTCATTGCATAGTTGGTGCACTGGTCTGTTTTATTCGGCAGCGGCGGAGCAGGTGAAGTGAACTTCACAGACAATACTGTGGGGGAACATCAGCCGTGGAACAGGGGGTAATTCAGCCACATTAGCCCTGCAGCCGGAGCCCATCCACTTAGTCATGCACTACTGTAATGTGGCCATCAGCAGAGAGTCTCACAGCCCAGGAATAACACCCCAGACGGGTTCATGAGCCATGGCCGACCAAATGATGACCATTCCCGCCACCAAACGAAACGACCGCGTTCGAACCCCTCCGCAAGGTCAACAGCAGTTTTGTGTGTTCAGTGTATCACTAACAAAACTTTTTTTTTATTTGCCTGAATGTTTATGATATTATATATTGTTTATACACAAAACACTTATAAGCAGAAATAGCATGCAAGAGAGTCAGTGTTTCATGACTCTTGAATGTGCTGTGCTTAGCTGTGTGTGGGCAGACACTTCTATTGATTGGAGCATCACGCCGCTGTCAGATCTGGCTTCTACTTTTATCAAACAGCAAACAGGATTGGTCAAGCAGCTCACCTCAAATGGCCTTTGTCCCAGCTGTCTGATCTTCTTTCGTCTGACTGCGAGGCAAAGCTGCCAAACCTGCTGCTGGAGCCAACTTTTCAAAATGCCTGAAATATCAGCTCAGATGCTTCTGAGAAATACTTTATTTTGACCACACTTTGTGAATATCATTGACTCTGGTACATTACAGTCTACTGTATTTGGGAACGCTTTAAAGCCTGTTGGCAGGATCAGCGATATTCCTCAGATGCAGTAAAAGCACCAAGGGGAAGATGCTGATCATGTCAATGGATTGCACTTGTGCTGGTCGGAGCCAGATGGAAAAAAAGAGATGTGGTGGTGTGTGTAGTGTGCAGAAAATGAGAGTTCTTTCTACCTGTGGTCAGCAGTTGTGAATGGACAGTCGGCCGGAATGGACAGTCGGGCAGTTCTGAGACTGTTTCTCCTGTTTGCTGTGTTGAGCGAGACCCCGCGGCGGCCCATTAAGATTAGGCCTCTCCGTCTCTGCACCTGTCAGCAATTTCCACCCTCCGTCCCAGCTAATCCCTAACCCTCCAGGGCTGTGGCCGTTAATGGCCTCCACTACCACCGCTGGGTGCCCGCTGCCACGCTGGCGCGCACGTGTACCCATCACTCCCCTCTCCCTCTCTCTCCCTCTCTATCTGTTTCTCTGTATCTCTCATTCTCTGCTCACCAACTCCTCTCTCTGCTCCTCTATTCTCAGTTTGCCTCTCCCTTAATCTCCTGCCTTGGCGAACAAAAAGCTGCCGCCGCGGTTTCCTTTTTCCCCGTACGCGTCGTCCGTCTGACTGTTTATGGGGCTCGGAGGCATGGGCTGAGGAGAGGAAAAAAAAAATGGCCTCTGTGGAGAATGGCGGTTGCAATCACAGCCTTTCTGCAGGTTATTACCCAGGATTCACCAGGCTTTTTCACGGCCCCCTTCTGAAGCGAGCCCGGGAGATGACAATGGTCCACTTTGCCGACTCAGAACATTATGGGAACAGCTGGAGAAATGGCCTTGACACTACAGCCACTGGTGATTGGCGTGGCGAGGAGTCTTAAATGCCAGGGCAATAAAGTGAGCGAATGAATTGGCCCTCCGTCGCAGAGGGTGGGCCTGTATCGGCGAGCAGACGAGAACATCTTGCGTGGCACATTACGCACAGCATAGGGGGAGAAAATATCTCAGCATGGCTTCACAATAGCTAACATAACTAGCTGCCATCAAAGCTTTAAACACGAGTGAATCACCCTGGACCTAACGAAATGGGGTAAATGGTTTCACTCGGGTTATGGGAAGAAACAAAAGACTCGCCTGAAAGCTCATTGCATCACCGTTATATATAGACAACTTAAGTTTGCCCAAATGTGTTCTTGAAATTTGGCGTGGTACGCAATTACTCAAGCGGCACCCAACATGAAATTTCACAGCTTCTTGCCTCATAAGCCCTGACAGTAACAATACGGAAGGAGAAAATGAATGCATCCTTATGCTCGGGGATTATTGTACTGCTCCTCCTTGTTGCTTGAGCCAGGCTGCGCTTACTTCCGTGGCAACAGCCCAAGAAGAAGAAGAAGAAGAAGAAGAAGAAGTAAAGAAGACATGAAGTTGTGTTGAAGGAGAGGGCAGAGCTGAGGCCTCAGATCTGACAGTCCTTCAGCTTAAATTTCCATCACTGCTATTCTCACCTGGCTCGGGGAATTGAGCCGGGGTCCAGAGCACGGCCAGTGCTTCATGATGCTTATTAAAATTTTCTCAACTCCGAGTTTGGTAAAGCCCTCTGCCTGACACAGAGCTGGACTCTTTGTGACATCTCTGACCTGGCTCAACCTCGCTTGGGAAAGAGCCGTAAAATAACAATGCAGTTTAGCAAAAAACTGGCGTCGGCCATGTCAAGATGAGTGCCTCTCTCTTTCTCTCTCTCTCTCTCTGGCAGATTCTCACTCTCTTCCTTTGGCAGATCATGGGGGCTAGCTGCAGGTGAGAAAAGGCCAGCCGAGAAGCTAGCAGAGTCCTCCAGAAGCATCAGGCTTGTTTACATCACCCTTGCCTCAGCATTAAGAGGAACAGGGAGAGGAGAACACAAGGATGAACCCCTTGCTGGGAGCCTGAAACGCCTGAGCTGAAGAATAACTCATGTGGTGAATCATTTATTTATGCAAAACACTCAGAGTTGGGGAGGGGAAGGGAGGGGAGGGCAGGAAGGGGGCTGGGGTGGGGTGGGTAAACATATTAAACATACATGCAAAGCAAACTCCAGAGGAAAATAAATGAAAGAACAGGAATATCAAAAAAGAGCAAATAAAACTAGAAGGGCACTCCGAGAGCGCAGACCGACGCCAAGGCAGCTGCCATTTCCACTTTATATTATTTCCA
>JASCQY010000072.1:3774522-3786219 GCA_030264315.1 Sardinella tawilis | reverse complement strand
GTGTGTGTGTGTGTGTGTGTGTGTGTGTGTGTGTGTGTGTGTGTGTGTGTGTGTGTGTGTGTGAGTGAGTGTGTGTAAGTGGGTGGGGAGGTGGGCATAAGAGTAGCCTGTTCACCATTTTCACTGCTCCCTCATGGCTAAAGACCAGCCATGGCAGGGAAAGCGAACATGCATAAAGCATGTCATAAACTGTCACTTCAGAACAAAGCAACCAAATGAAGCCATCAATTATTCAGCAGCATGAGCCAGGGGACATGGAACAGCGCCTAGCGTTGTATATATCCTTCAGGTGCGTCATGTGTGAAGAATTGTGTTTTGAATGTTCCAGCGGATTTGAAATGCACCTTGCGCATTACCAAAGGCTTATCGAGTAGGAGTGGATAAATGACACTCTTCTCAAAATCATATTGTACAGAATGTGCTAGAAACAGCTTCCACCTTTTTAGCTATTAATATAAAATTACATAATTATATTTTATTTAATTTTGATTTAATTATTTTATTTTTATGCATGTAAGTCTAACTGCTGTACTAAATTAAATGCTCCTTCAGTTTTGTTGTTCACTGACAGTTAGAAGCTTCCGGATGGGATGTCACAGCTTGGCCTGCTCTCTCTCTCTCTGTACTCAGGAATGATAAAGCAGCCCAATTTGTACTAATGTCAACAGTTCAGACACCTGGCCCAGTACGGAAGAATAACCATGCTCTCTTGTATGCTGGGGCCATGTCTCTTTTGAGTAATGACCCACCTCTAAAATGTGTGATAAATTGGTCGGGTAACACTAGAGTGGGTCCTTAGCCTCCTCTCACATGGACTCATCCTCAGGGATTTGATGTGGATTACCAGGGGGGATTCTGAAAAGTGCACCCTCCACACCTACAGTGTACAGTCTTCTCAGTGACGGCTCATTGGCTTAGCGCTGCAAGTCTCTGGTTTCATTTTCAACGCTAATGGGAGAATTTTGTGTGCCAAAACAACCACACCCTAACAAACAACATTCACACACATGAACACACTCAGGCATATGCTCGCACACACACACACATGCACACACACCCTCACACACACACACCTTAGGGAAGATTTTCGATTCCTTGCAGAGTGCCAGGTCCACAACACATTTCATTGCTGAGGATTGCAGAAGTAATTTGTAAACATCGCTGAAACAACCTACATAAAGAAAAATGAGCTGATGTGCCTTAGTGAAAACATAGCAGTGCAGTTTGTAAATTTCACTTTCATAGTGCCTATGAGACTTGCAAGCAATGGATGCTCATGCCCTTGCCCTCTAACCCACTCATAGATGCTACGGTCTTTGCTTCAGCTGCCTTTTGATATTGTAGTAAGCCTACTCATATATCAGATTGCACTACACACAACTACAGAATAGTAATTTGATGTTCAAAACAAAAAAATAAATAAACTTCAAGAGAACATTGATTTCCGGTGTTACCGCTGCCACTCTAGAAATTCCAGTTAGTTCACACACACACACACACACACACACACACACACACACTTACACTCTAAAACACATGAAGTGAAGTGGGAGCAGGCATCACAACCCAGCTGGTGAACATGCAAGAACACAAACAAGCTCCCCTCGTGACCACGTTCTCACCGAGTCCAATCAGTTCCTCCCCGCAGCTGGTTGCTATCTGTGGAACGGTCTGGGTTCTCAAAGCTGTGAAATGTAATTTCTCCACTAGCCCACCCCTGCAGGTTGCTGCCGCGCACATTTCAATTTAGATGGGACTCAACTGCTTCATCAATTATGAAGCGTTTCAGGTTGCAGGGAACGAAGGGAGAGTGCGCGCTTTGCTCCGCGCACCTGACTAACTCACAGGTGTATCACTCAACACTAACCACTACCACTATTCTATCACACACACACACACACACAAACAAACACATACACACACACACACACACACACACACACACACACACACACACATACATACACACACGCGCATACGTACGCTTACCTTTTAGCAAAAGCTTCTATTCAAATGCAGACAGCTCACGCACGCACTATGGAGAATGGAGTCCCCAGAGACTAGGCTTTTTGAAAGCTCTCTGGGCTGATACAGCAGAAATTTCTGTATCGACATCCACATGTGTGACTTGAAAGGGAGAAAGAAATGATTTATAAATTGCTCAGGTTTCTCGCAAGGTTCCGCAGAGTCTGTGGAGTTATGTGCTTATAAAGAAATAATGATGTTTGAGAGTAGTACGTTTCTCAAAATGGATATAGGTGAAGTAGCGTGTCAACTCTATCACAAGATCCAAGACCTTGTTACAGTATACCTATGAACTACAATGTAACAAACTGTATACTAAAGTGTAATAACATACATGTTGTAAGTCATGGAATTTTGTCTACTACCGATTGTGTGCTACTGTGATATCTCCCAATTAAAGAGAAAACCAGACCATGAAAATTGATAAAACATTGTTTTGGGGGGGGGGGGGGGGGTTGTATCTCATTAATTCATTCCCCCATAACTGCCAAAGATTTTCAGATAGGGGTGTGCTGAAGGTATTATTTTCTGCAGCAAAGTGCAAACTGTGACTAATTGTGTGGATGGTTTGATTCAGTCATGTGATGTGACTGCAAACACTTTGTCAATTAAGTTTCACAGCTCATCCCCACCGGCATCCGTAATGACTGCTGTAAATACTGTATAATGGTGTATTTTCTGTGCCATACTAGTAATTACCTTAATTACATCTTATATGTTGTGTGCCTTTCAGTTAAGCAATAGGCTACTTTTCATTTATTTATACCCTTGTGCCGCATGCACTGGCATGACAACACTGCCATTATACAGTACAACTGGACCGCCATCTCTATGACATTCCATTTCCATTATGGCACCCATTTGAGGGACAAAGCTTTGTGATATCCATACCTACATCCAGGGCACGCTGCAGGCAGAGATGTACGATAACAGCATTCCATAGTCTGATCATGGGTAATCCAATGATCCCACCATTACCCTGTCTGCAACAGTGATGAAGAGGATATTTACAGATCTGGTTATTGGATGGCAGTAATGTAGGCCTACTGGAATGCATGGTTACATTCAGCAGGAAAACATGGAAACCAATCTTCATTAATGCTTCATCATATGACACCTAGTGATTTAATGTCGGCCAAAACACACATCCACCTCGGAAGTCACTCCTTTAATTAGCATTTACAGAATAGGTGCTGGAGATGGGGGGTTCATCGTTCATTTCCAAGTAATGCACGTCTGCGCCGGTTCTCTATCTGATATGCTAATGACCAGCGCTGTTAGACGATCTATGAAGGAGTCGATTGTCCTCGTACTGGATTCATTTTACCCATTTGTGAATGTAGTCAATACATTGCTACTTTACTCCCAAATTTCCCATTGAACGCCAGCACAGAAATTTTACGCCTGGCTGGGTACATTCTGCCCCCTCATGATGGTGTTTCAGTCATTTCGCATTTGGTGGTGGAGTTAAAATTTCAAATCGATAACTGAGCCATTCCCTCCTCGAGGGGACATCACCAAAACGCCGGCCGGAGAAATGTTGATTATCCAGCCTGAAAATGGCATGAAATGACGTCCAAAAGGCACTGGGTTGGCACGCACAATCAGGACTGCCATCATTGACTCACACACACACATACACACTCACACACACATACCTCGGCATACACAATCACATACACATACCTCCACAGACACGTGTGCGGGCACACGGGCACACACACACACACACACACACACACACACTTCATGGTCCAAATAGATCAATGGGCCCTACCAAAAGAACAATGGCATGGGTAATTCAGGGTGTCTTATGGCCCTTTAACACAAAGCTATCTGTGTAATTAACCATGAGCTTTTTAAAAAGCATGCTTGGGAGATGAATACACACAGAAAGAGAGAGAGAGAGAGAGGAGAGGGATCAAGCGAACGTCTATGGCAGGGACGCTTAAGCCACGATTAATTATGTGTGATACTTGTCCACCAGAGGGTTAGCTTGTGCACTAGACCCCGATTTGGGACGTGTGGTGGGCTAAGCTGATTAGAGTTGATTCTGTACTGTTGTGCATGATGGCACGGGTTAATGGAATAATACGCCAAGCCGACAAGCATATTTATGCAAATATTTACCTTTTTCGCCTCAGGATTGGCAGAAGAATTAGCATGCTATTTGCATCACAACACATTGGTGTGTCCAGGAGATCCAACATCATGGCAATCAGGCAATGTCAGAGGAAACAAACAAGATGATTCCTGTGCAATTTTAGCAAGGTAGAGGAGACAGCAAGATGTGAAATGAAGAGGGAAGAATGATATCTGTCCAATCCTTTGAAAAAGAAAGATAGGTAACGTCCCCCTGCGGGGCATTCTAAAAAATTACATTTTAAAGCTGACTTTTTACGGCACTGACCAGTTCTGTTTCACTTGGCAACAAAATACTGGCCTCACCTACTGAAAAATGACCATAACTTCCTGAAGTTAGTTTTCCGTCTTCTATCCTATTTTAATCCATCCTGGATTGGCATGCCTAATTCATCAAAGAGATAAGGTAAGCAATTATGCCAGGTTCCTTACATTTCCCAACCTTTACTGCTCTTGTACTCAAACATGTTTGTTTCTTCAAACTTTTGCAAACCAGCGTGCAAATACTAAAAGCTGAAGAGTTTCAACATTTTTGTTTATCATCATAATGAGAGTCAGGAACAGATGCTCATTTGGGGAGCGTTACGCTCAGATCCGTGTAAGAACTCAGCCACATGCACAGAGGCATCTTCTTATCACTTTACTGTGCCAATGTGGAGATAAACACACACACACAGTTTCACAGTGTTTTGGGGACTAATGGATGGCTGTCACTGAGCACTTTTTTTGTGGCCAGAGTGTCCAATATATGGTTATTATGTAGCAGCACAAACTAGACACAATGTACATCGACCAAATTACAGCTGATGCAGCTTTTGCCTATTAGCTTTGAATATAAGCTTAGCATCAATCTGACGCAAGTTGTCAAAAGAAGCCAATTTCTCACTTAATCACTAAGAGGCTGCGGTATATTGCAGATGCGGCAAAAACAGCATCTCAGGGCAAGTATGTATTACCATAGTTTTCCGTTCATCTGTCTTCTTTTACAGTAGCGAGGAGAAGAGAGGTGGTGGTGTGGGGGGTGGTGTAGGTTGAAGATGCCGACACAGTGCTTGCAGTGAGGCTATCAGTGGGTTTCCAATTATTTTTGATGAAAGAGATAATCAAGCAAAGGCATTAGCAATGTACGGATGTGTTTGTCATTCACACATAAACTAGTGACAAATGAAGTCCTCCGAGTGGCATTTACAGTGCATTAGGTATACCTTAGACAAGGTTTGACAAGGGGACGCAAGGCATCAATACATATTTCATTTCTCCGCACAACGACGTGATATCAAGAGCGCATACACAACGAAATTGGCTCCCTTCCTGTGGACGCCGTAGGAGAGTGAGACAGACAGGCTTGGCAGGCATCGCCACTGGGCAAGGCTGATGGTTCCATACCCCTTTTTCTGAGCTCCCCCATTGACATGCAGGCCGTGCCGTGCTGCTTTGGAAGCACTCCATTTCTCCATTTGCTGTCACTTTGAGTCAAATTAGAGCAGTAATGGAAGGTTATTAAATGACCCTTGAACCAGGGCAAATGAAAATAAATAACACCCACTTGGGGGTGGGGGGTGGGGGGTGGGGAGGGGCGGGGGGGGGCCTCACAGTAATCAAGGCATGCACTGTTACACCACCGGTACCAGTACCAGCACCAGCGCCAGCGCCACCTCACCCCCCACCGCTCCTGCCCTGCGTCATACGTGACCCACCACTTTACCGCACTCTCAGGGAGTCCAAGTCCCCCCTGGAGCTCATTTCCATCCTCTTAGCCTGGCGGTGCTCAACGCCCTGTAACCTGTCCCTGCTCCCGGGAATAGAGCAACCCTGCACAATGGGATTTCCAGCTCATGGAAGCACCAGACCACAATTCCCAATTCAGTTCAAAGTGATTGGGATGGATGTGAAATGCTCTTCTCTTCTCTCTCTCTCTCTTTCTCTCTTTCCCGCAAAGCTGAAGAGAGAGCTCCAGCCCAGACCAAGAAGGGGCTGCTGTGTCGCTGTGACAGCTTTACGGAGATTGGGAAAGACTGTGTGGAATTCTATCCGTCTCGCTTCCAGGTTGGAAGCCGAGGAACTTTAATGAACCCCTCTGCTCGTGCTCGCGACAAGATACTCACCAACACAGGGAGAGAGGCACCAGTGGTCTAGTCTGAAGCTTGTGGTTTCATGGACGCAAAAGGATATCATGAATTGATAAATTGCAGTTAGGGCCGAGACGCTTGGTTCACTGGATGATGGACAGCTTAAGCTGGCTCCACTGACACCCTGCCAACCTCTTTAGTCACACAAATAGCCTCTATGTGACGCTCTATCTCGACACGACCAAGAGATTTTACTCTTGTACAGTTTTCCATTCTCAAGTGATAATCACCTCTTAACATTTGAATGCATGCATGCACGCACATACACACACATGCACGCACGCACACACACACACACACACAGACACACACACACACACACATACACAAACACACACACACACACACACATACACTTCATCTAAGAAAAAAGAAAAATATGTTGATAAGCTTGGAGGAGAATCTTAGATGAATGGAACTTACTTGACCCTTCATCAGACTTTGATGTAACGTTGTCGTGCATTTCTCAACAGATAAAAAGTAAGGAAGAACTGCTGACGTCCACGCGCCGCCTCTCCATATTAAAATGCTCCAAGGTATAATGCACAGTCCCTTCCCCACACCACCTCTCATCGAGCTATGCTTTGATCAGAGCAGGTTACATATAATAATAAAACCAGCCAGAGCAGGCATCTGAACCACACATCAGCATACCTTAATATTTCACCCAGTGGACTCGGCCCGTCTTGCCCTCCCCTCCACCCCCTCCCGCTCTCATAGATGGCATCTCCGGAGAGAGGGGGCAAACTCGAGCTGAAGTTCACCACGGGCAACAGCATTTCCCCAAGACACAAACAGCCTACACAAGACACTACACACATACTGGCTGGACTCTCTGGCGTTTGTCTTTTCCCCCAGAGAGGAGTGGGCTCATTAAATTTGCCCATATGACTGTGTTCTTTATCAAAGCGCAGCTCTCCTCATCGTTATTCCCTCACTTCATGAGGAACAATAGGCTTTGAAGTGGAAAGAAAATTCAAAAACTCTTCTTCTCTGTCCACCATACTTCTGTTTTTCTTTCTCCGTTTCACAAAAAACTCACACCACACTCACACAGTTTGAGACACTCATATACAGTATGTACACAGTCATTTAAAACAAAAGCTTATATGTGCTTGTGTCTTACCAGACACAGTATAGATTTATGTATGTGTTTGTGTACAGAATGTAAATAATACATACAGTAGCCTACATGTAATTACAATCACACATTTCCTCTCCCTCCATCTCTCGGCAGGAAAGTTGGCGGAGGTCATCCATGCAAACTTATTATGTGTTTCCTCCTGAATTTCAAGTGCAGCCAGGCCCTCCTGTCCAATTACTTATTCAGTCGTATCATCTGCAAATATTCAAATTGTCTTTATTTCCAACACATACTGTATGCTTGGCTATCTTATGGGGGAAAATAGAATAAAGGGCGCAATATGGTTAGCTTATTGTGAACGTTAATGGCATTGTCAGAGGTTGCCTGAGAGGCAATGATAACACTTATTCATGAGGTGTCCCTTGTAGAAGAAATGTGTCTTTTTCACCTCTGCTTTTCTCTCGAGGGAACAAAACACTAAGAAGTCAAAGCTGCTTCCCTTCTCTCTCCAAACAAAAACAATTTCAATGACAAAGACATTCATCTGCTATTTATCCCTTTAGATATCATCCTGAGCCGCATGGAGAGGACTTGAAAATTAGCTCTGTTATTTAGATACGAAATAACCTTCTCTCAGTGCCATTCACCTCCACCTAAATACTTCCATAACAGAGAAATCGGACAGAGCAATTAGACAAGGAATTTTTGAGATAAAACCAGGTAGGCAAACATCATTTTCCTTATAAAAGCAAAGAAATACAGTCCTAAAAAACTAAATAAGGGTTGGTCCCCAAACTCAACACTCTTTTAAAATGAATAGCTTGAAAGAAATATCTAGAAGAGATAGTAAAATAATGATGTTCTGTTCTTCTCTAACAGACACTAGTGCTCTATGAGGATTAGGACAGTAAGACTTTTTCAACTCGGCAAGGTGTTGCATCGGTTCCTTTCGTGAACCAGCCTGCGATTGCCATATTTCAATGTAATGGGATGGTGTGAGATATGGCTATTGATTGCTGTGATAGCATCTGTAGCCTTGCAGACCATATTAATCCAAAGAGAACATCGTGTCAGGCAGGTCGTTGAAAATCTATGAAGTGAGGAATGCCATTACGGCTTCATTACCCATTGAATCCTCCTCACATAAGCCTGTCATGATAAACACTGGGAGCATGTTCAGATCATGCTAAGTTAACCCTGTTAACACGTTCGGGTGGGGATCAGCTCAAACCATGCGTATAGAGGCAGGGCAGACAACATACAAATAAGTAAGAAGGAGCCTGCCTCACAGTATGTCTGCATCAAATAATACATACTGAACACTGACAGCCGAGCAAAACACACTGCTTTCATTGTGTCCAAATTGACATCAATACTGTAGATAGGTCACTGACCTCAGAAGGAGTTCCCTTGGCCAAGACCTGCTGACCTGTGACCAGGGTTTTACAATGGTAGCAGGACAGCCAATGACTGCGGTTGCCCTGTGTAGTTATCCTGTGTGTGCACTTTGTAAAGCAGACTAAGGACTCCGTACTCCTCCTCCCTGTCCCCAAAGATGGATCTCACGGCGGGTGTTTAAAGGACTAATGGCCTTCTACATTTCCTCCACACGACTACCACATGTAGGGACCCTTCCATTTCCCCGAGGTGCGCGTTTGCTTAGTGTGCGATGTTGTCAGCAGGCCCTTGACACACTCACCTTTCCTGTCGCGCCCGAGCTGAGGCACTTATCTCACCGTCGCCGCCACCTCTGCTGCCGAGCGGGGGCCCGCTACCTGTCCGTACCTTCTGGGCCCTCCGCCGTTGATTAATGATACAATTGACTCGCTAATTAACACCTGCACAGCCCGTTTCTAAAAAAAAAAGGGGGAGACAGAGAGCAGAGGGGAGAGGATATTGATTTCCCAACTTCCCCGAGCGCAGGGACCCTCGCTCACTACTCTGCTGATGCCAGGCACTACACGGCGAAAATGTAATTACTATACACATCCCCGGGCTCGCAGACAGGAATATTTAGCCCTTATGTACATTTTCAGGCACACTTACTATTGCTGCAGCACTTTAAAGTACAGATTGCAACGGAGCAAGGATAGCAATGAATGCAAATGTATGCACTTAGACACACTATGCGAGGAGCGAGTAAATCCACCTCCCTTGTGAGAATCACATTTGACTTAAAAGGTTTTATGTGAATATCTGATGCTTCCAGTTAAGATTTTTTTTTATTCGAAAGTGAAAAATGTGTAGGAAAAATTTGGAAACTATTGCACAAGCGGGAAGATATTGCATTATTGCAGCTGGAAGTACAACATGGAAATGCATTGCTAGTTGTACAGCTAGTAGTACGCTTGTTAACAAAAATGATACTTACAGCTCCCTTTAAAGTCTGTTTTTCTCAGCAGTTTTACACCCTATGACTTCAAGCAGAGATAAAATAATTGGAAAAAGAATTATAACTTACACAGGATCCATGAACCACATCAAAGACCCTGTGGATTCAATCATATATTGAAGATGTAACATCACAGGAATGTCTGATTTGAACCAGGCCTGATGAGAGATCGGAATGGATTCAGTCTATGCCCATGTTAGACGCTGCTGCTCCGAGACGTCTATTTCACATAAAATAGGCAAATGACTTCTCGCATGAAAAATGAAATGGCAGAAGAATGAATGCCAGGAGGGGGGGGGGGGGGGCTGGGCAGGGGATGGGGCTTTCCCTATTTGCGTTGGGATGGAAAGGGCTGGTCCCCGAGGCCAAGGGCTTAGATTCATCATTCTGCCACACATATAGATCAGAGGGGTCAAAAGTACTCCTCCCCTCCTCCCCACCTACTCCCACTCCCACAAGAGAACATGGGCAGTGAATGAACCCCCTCACCAAGCACCAGCCATCGGCTCATGTACTACAGTACACGCAGGGCTGGCCATCGGCTCATCCACTACCTAAAAGCCCAGGCATGGGATGAGGGAGGAATTATGGGCGATTTTCACCATGGGATTGAACAGATGGATGGAGATGGAGACGGAGACGAGGGGGGAAGGAACGGCGTCAAATATCATCTTGCGAATGGGAGCTCAGCGGTTCTCCTCTGATTAGCAGCAATCCAATGTTCCCACTGCCTCCTCCCTTTGATGGTGGCAGAGAACAACAGTGAGGAGGGAGGAAAGATTTGTCTGTCTCGCATGCATTAGATGAGGGAAACTGTCAGATGAGCGCACAGTAATGAGAGAAAATGTGTTTCCCATTTTACACTGGATGGAAAAAAGCATGTGCGTGTACATTCTGTGTGTGTGTGTGCGTGTGTGTGTCGGTGAAAGTGAGGGTGTGTGTGTGTGGGTGTTTGTTGTGGGGCGGGAGAGAGCGGGTAGGCACAAGTTAATTTAATGTATGCAGCATTTCCCTCTCATCCCCAGATCTTAAACAAAGCCACGAAAAAAAAAAAAAATACTTTTTAAACTCCGGCGCTATCAAAGCTGTGTGCCAAGCTTTATTAGATGAGGCGAAACATTTTATTTTAGAGGTCAATTAAAAAAGCATGAGTGGTGTGTTTGATATGAGGAACCAAAGGCTGTGTTGAGATCCTTGTGAGACGAAAGCGTGGCGATGATTAAACCATCCACATCCCGAAATGCTGTCAGCCTTTAAATAATGTTCTTCTTAACCTTGTTTTGGAATATCTAAAGGAGAGCACACCCCCCCAAAAAACTTGACCAAAAAATCCTTATCGTATTTGTACATTGAAGCTAGCTTAGCCTTCATGCTGATGTTGATAAGGAGAAGGGGTTTTGACATCTCTCTGTGCTAGCTGCTTTTAGGACTCCCAAGCCTCTCTCATCTTCACTTTTAAAAAATGAGAATTGAGTGTTTTGTTGGTTTTTTTGTTTTTTTTGTTTGTTTTTTTTAAAAATGCCCTCCAAGAATCCCTCCCTGCGTCTCCCTTGACTCTGGCCCTCCGCAGACAACGCCTGCAGCCTGGCACAAGTTTTATGCCTTCTTGTATAGACAGCCGTACCCAGGGGGGGAGGGGTGCGACGCGTTTCGCAGGCTCACTTCAAAGAAGCCAGAGACAATTAAACTTAATTAATGTCAGCCTCTCTATCCCCACTGCTGCTTTTGTTTGTGACTTTATCACTGGAATAGCAGGGAGGAGGGCAGCCGACACAGACCGAGGCTTCTCAGGAAAATAGGCCACTGCTGGAGACATGTGCCTGCTCCTGAATGCTTAAAGTGTGTGTCTGTGTGTTTGTGTGTGTGTGTGTGTGTGTGTGTGTGTGTGTGTGTGTGTGTGTGTATGTGTGTGTGTGTGTGTGTGT
>JASCQY010000072.1:3727593-3742401 GCA_030264315.1 Sardinella tawilis | reverse complement strand
TGTGTGTGTGTGTGTGTGTGTGTGTGTGTGTGTGTGTGTGTGTGTGTGTGTGTGTGTGTGTGTGTATACTGTATGTGCGTGCGTATCTCCAGTTGTGTGTGGGTCTGTGTGAGACCTAGCAGAAACTCTGAGCACAAGAGATGGAAGTAATCAGAGCGGCTTCTTCCTGTCTGATCAGATTTGGCGGTGGAGAGCTGAGGAGCAGTGCGGCCCCGTAACCCTTCTGCTCTGCCATTCCACTCCTTTAATATCAGTCGAGAGCTGACAAACGCAAAAGTCAAGCCAACGCTATGAATAAGTAGCTAATCAGGTGGAGGGAAATGATGCATCCAGCCCAGTGGATATACAGCAACGTGCCTCTGATTTCATCTGTAGCAACGTAAACATTGTGCTCATCTTTTCACGCACAGTTTACTGACGATCCTGTGTGTACAAATCTGACTGGAGATGTTTGGTATGCAGTTTAGCAGAGGTCATAAGAAAACAATATCTCTGTTTGTGTGTGTGTATGTGTGTGTGTGTGTGTTTATTTGTATATGTGTGTGTTTATGTGTGCGTGTGTGTGTGTGTGTGTGTTTATTTGTATATGTGTGTGTGTGTGTGTGTGTGTTTATTTGTGTATGTGTGTGTTTACGCGTGTGTGTGTTTATTTGTATATGTGTGTGTGTGTGTTTGTGTGTGTGCTATGGCACACTGGCCATGTACTCATCTGCTCAGAGCAAGCCAGGCCTCCCATCTCTCCTCCAGTATTTGTTTCCTTGCTTCAGTGCATCATGGTAAACAAAGATGAACGTGACACAAGGGATGGAGGGATGAAACTAAAAAAACAAACAAACAACAAACAAACAAAAAAAAGGTTGCATACTGTGCAAGTGCCATAAGCTTCAGAGGGGTGTGACATACTGTAAACACACATGGCGCCCAAGAGGGAATTGGATTTGGTGCCAGAGGAAGTGACAGCCATTGATGAGTCCTTCGAGTCGGAGCGCAACTCAAGACATGGGCGACAGCTTGTGACAGAGAGGGCTGGGGAATTGCTCTCGGATAATTTTAAGCTGCTTTTTTTTGGGGGGGGGGGGGGGCAAGGAGGGAAGAGTCCAACATCTCAACCTGCTCCCCACCACTACCTCAGTGGGTAAGGGTTTGCAAGATAAATTCACCAAGAGGAGAGATTGGTAAAGAACTGGCTAAAACTTTTTTTAACAGTTTTGGGAAGGGCTCGATAGAAAAAGGGAAAAAATGGAGCTGAAAGTGGGCTTGAAAGTGATAGAATTTATCACACCCTCTTGGACAGCTCCTGGCCAAGCCTCATAAACACTGACGAGTTATGATACCAGCCTCTAAAAATTCTTTTTAATGAGTGTCTCCTTAAAAAATCTGTTGTGTTTTCTCCTCCCAACAGCATGCAAATTTGAGTCATCAGCTTAGGCAAAAAAAAAAATTGCCACAGGCCAAAAGCTAAACCCAATCCCAACTAAACCATCAAAGTAAACAACACTAACAACATAATGAAGTGTAGTTGTGCATCTGCCCTCATGTAAACATTCTCTCTTCCATGTGAGACACTCACAGACTACTTGCTTGGGATCTATTTCTGCTTGCATTACTGTCTGCCATCTGAAGAAGGGGATGTATTTGACATATGTAAATCATGTGCGTGTGTGACTGTAAGTGTTTGTGTGCTGTGTGTGTGTGTGTCTCTGTGTGTGTGTGTGTGTGTGTGTCTCTGTGTGTGTGTGTGTGTGTGTGTGTGTCTCTGTGTGTGTGTGTGTGTGTGTGTGTGTCTCTGTGTGTGTGTTTGTGTGTGTCTGTGTGTGTGTGTGTGTGTGTCTGTGTGTGTGTGTGTCTCTGTGTGTGTGTTTGTGTGTCTGTGTGTCTGTGTGTCTGTGTGTGTGTCTGTATGTTGTGAAACCCATAACATTCTGTTCTGTCTGTAGAAATGGGGAGAAAGGCAGCCTGTGTCTTACGCTTCTTTTTAGCGTCTAGCAATCAGAAATGGCGGGGAGTGAGTTGAGTAGGATGTGCTCTGCTAGCGTCCTCTCAGCAGTCGGAGCTTAAGAGGTCCCAGGGGTGGCAAAAGGGCATTTAATGCATTTTACTGCTGCTTGCACATGGCTGGCTCTGACTGAGCCAGAGGAAGGCAGCTCACAGCCAGCATCTCACATTAAACACCGCACCTAAGGCTACGTCTCTCCTGTCTTACTCTCGCTTTCCTCTTCTCCTTTCTTTCTCTCTTTTTCTATCACTCTCTCGCTCTTTCTCTTGCCATTGCTTTTCTTTTATCTTGCTCCTATTCATTCTTCCCATCTCTCTCTCTCTCTCTGTTCTCTGATCTCCATCTCTCTCATTTCACTCCTTCTGTATTCTGTCCATTCTTCTGCTTTCTTTCTCTCCACCTTGTCTTTTTCTTCATCACTCTTTTGTCTTTCTCTCTATTGTTCTTTTTTCTTTCTTTTAACTCTCTCTCACTCTGTTCTTTTAATTTCTCAATTCATTTTGTCCTTATTTTTTCAATCTCTAAATCTCAATCTCTCGCTGCTCACTTTCCTTACATGTTAATGTCTTATTCCTTCATTCCCTCTTTTCTTTCCTTTACTTTTGTCTCTCCCTCCCTCTGTCTTTCCATGCTCTCTCCTTTCTTCCCTCCCTTCCTCTTTATATTCTATCCATCTCTCTGACTCCCTCTTTCCAGTAAGTCCTGGTAGGCTGCACCAGGGTTTATTGGCCAGACCAGCCCTTTGACAGCTGAGTTCATTGCAATGTGCAATAGTGTTGAGAGCAATTAGAGCCTGTGTTCTCCTCATCACATAGCCCTCGCTCACAGAGGAATCAAACCAGTCCAAATAAACAGCCCAAGGCTCATGAGCCTGAGCACAAAACTGTGATTAGAAAATGGCGCGTTCTCAAAAACAGTGATTCTTCGTTAGGTGACTGCTGTGTGTGTGTGTGTGTGCGTGTTTGTGCGTGTGTGTGTCTGTGTGTGTGTGTGTGTGTGTGTGTGTGTTTCAGAATGAATGTGCGTAGCCTATGTATTCTTATGCCTGAGCATTTGTGATGCCTGGTACTGACTGTCTCAAAGCACTACTTTAAATATGGTAAGTCTCATAGCAACTGCAGCGGAGCTGATTGAACTAACACAAGCCTGGAAGAGTAAAGAAGGTGGCCCTTTGAAATGGTGAAACGCACAAGAAAGTGCTCTTTGTTGGTGCTCCTCACTATTTGATCGTGCTGTAGCCGTTTGATGTTGGGCAATATGGCCAGTGTAGCAGGCCAGGTGCACTATGGTGTAGTGGTCAGTTGAAAATACCTGCAGTGGAAATATTGATCAAGTTTG
The DNA here is from genome assembly GCA_030264315.1 of Sardinella tawilis. Lineage (NCBI taxonomy): Eukaryota > Metazoa > Chordata > Actinopteri > Clupeiformes > Clupeidae > Sardinella > Sardinella tawilis. The sequence continues at coordinate 3,739,067 of JASCQY010000072.1, read as the reverse complement.
GGTTTTGTCAGTCAGATTAATGGTTTCTACAGGATATCTACCTTACAGGGTTTTTTTCTGCTCATACAACTTTTTGTTTTTATAATGAGTCTTTTTGCTAAGACTCACTATAAAGATTTAGGTTGCTGTGAGTTTTGCCTTTTGATCAGTAGGCTGTAGTGAGATTAAATATAAACCAGCCTACAGATTTTGTGTACATGGCACATCAACGCCAGAAGAACAAATCTGTCCTACCACTTAGCAACAGTCTTTACACACATAGAAACACACCCACAGTGCATGCTGTCTTCTTAAACTGCATTCTCAACAATGTTTGGCCATTCGAGTGCACAAGCATAATGGTTTTTCAAGGTCACTTCTGAACGAAAAAAAGAAAAACAGAGGACTGATAAACACAATGCTCAAAACAAAAGGGACCTCTACTGCTGTCTCTCTGTGCATCAGACACAACGCTACTCTTCATCTGTCGCTCCGCCCCACTCCTCTGCTTCCTCTTTTCCTCCGTCTCAGTTCTGCCCTTCTTCTGCTGAGCCCTGATGTCATGCATGACTAATAAAGCGGGCCTAAGAGGTCTAGTCATGATGCTGGTGAGATGGACTGAAGAAGTACGTGTGGAGAAGTGTGGCGAGATCATTTGGGAAGGGTTTGGGGTTTAGGGGTGGGGTGGATGAGTGTGTGTGTGGGGGGGATTACAAGTGTGCTTGTCAGATAACAGGCCGTCACTGATACCATGAAATCCAAGAGCTCGCACACACCCAGGGCCGTGTAATTCGCTCCAAAAGCAGAATAAAATTTTCAGGGGGGGTGGTAAAGGCTGTTCCCCTTCCAACAGAGGTTAGCACAAATTGAATCCAGAGGCACTCGGAGTCATTGCTGCCATTGCTAAAGAATAAATAAATAAATAAATAATATCCACTGGTAACGTCAGAGAAGGGCCATCGAGACATTGAGTGGAGGGGGGGGGGGCGCAGGGAACAGTGGGGGTTTGAGAGTTGTGTATCCTCGTTTTTCGCTCTAATGTCCACTTTGTCGAGATTGCGTCTGGCGTCGCCTCCGTTACAAGAGCAGGTTACCGTCATCTGGGTTTTCGGGGGATGCGCTCCACTGGTCAGTTGCCATGACGATTCGCCGTTATTGATTGCCCCAACCGGTGCTTTTGCTTCATTACCTTGCGTTGGAGCGGCTGATACTATTTAATGGCCTTGGGGGAAGGGGAGGAGGCTATGGAAGTAGGTATGGTGGTGGTGGTGGCGACTGAGCCTGCATGGGCATGGCGGCAGTCACGCTGCTCCCTGAAGGGCGAAGGCGCAGCGCAGGCCCGCTGAAGGAGCATCCAGCTCCTGCCGGGGTCACAGCTCAGGCCCCCTCTGCCCATTAGTAGGATTGACTGACTGTCCTTGAGTGGAGGGGCACGGAGCCTCATTCGGAGCTCACCGCTGGGGCCATAATGTCTGTGCCGCCGCCGTGTTATTTTATATCGTTGGGCAGCCAATATCCCGCCGACCGGTCAGGCTGTGTGTTTAATAGAAGAGACAATTGGACGGCGCAGGGCTGGTGCGCGGTGATGAATTTGATACAGTCGTGTACACTCAATTAAACAGCCACTGCTGCTCATCTAGTCTCCTAGCGCTGCTACGGAAATGTCCCAGCCGTTATCACTGGCTGATTTGAATAAAAGCATAACAGAGCACAGAGAAAAGACTAATTCTCACAAAAAAAAAACATGCCCATTGCTTCCTAACGGTGAAACTCTATCATCCCAGGATATCTGTCGCAGGCATAATCAATGTCCTGGAAAATGATGTAAGCCCTATTCTTCTCCAGCTTTAGAAACGTTGATGGGGATTTTTCAATATCATGAGAACACATTTGTGTCTCATAAATTCATCTGTCCCTTAAAAAAGAAGGAAACAAACTAACAAAAAAACCAACTAGGTTTGAATGTATTAATGAACTAGAGATGCCTCCGTAGAGCCTGATGTCCCTGGCTGCCAATTATTTTAGGATTTCTCAGTGTATGCGAACTGTTGGAGTCCACCCCCTACCTTCTTCTGGTAGCAGCTGAAAAGTTTCAGCGGCTGAAAGAACTCTCAAATAAAGATATGCTACTTGTAGCCACCATTGCCCATCGCTTGCACAATATGAGACACATCCCATCTAAACATCCCAAATCCTCTCTCTTGCAAACATATTGGCAGCAGTGTCTATCCTGACGTAACCTTAGCTAACCCTGCATGTCAACTCCTCTGTCTAGCCTTGTGAATGAAGAGCCATGGTATTAGGCATGCATTGCTACGCTCGGCTTCTGGTTATCTGCCAGGCACACACACACAGTCAGAGCTCCTTACAGACTTCCATTACACGGCAGTGCCTCCCTCTCTCTCCCTCTCCCTCTGTTTCTCTTTTTTATCCTCTCTCTCTCTCTCTCTCTCTCTCTCTCTCGTTCTCACCTGAGCAGATGCTGGCCACAGGGAGACACCTTACCCCTCACCTCCACTTTCACCTTGAGGTCCGGCAAAAACAATTCCCTACCACTGATCAGCACCCAACCCCCACACACACCTACACACACTCACACACTCACACACACACATACATACACACACACACCTCCTAACTCTATCCTTGTCTCTCTGGCCAGACTGAGGCAATGTTGGCATGCAACAGCTAGAGGCTGGGACCTGTTCAGGGCTGGTGGAGGTCAAGACTGTGTTTGCCTTTTTGGAAGATGAGCGTCATGGCTCAATGGCTTTTTCTGTCTTTTTTTCTGTTGCAGACTTTTTTTTCCTGTCACAGCGGCAGTGCACCTGGGGCCTTTCACGGCAAACACATTTTTTTTTTTTTTTTTGTCGTTGTGAGCTGGCAAGGGGCTTTTCGGTTATTTTTATTTATCAACAGCACAGAGGTGGTACAGGGTGGCCATTTGGGCTGGTATTTCGGAAACGGTCAAATAAGGACGGGGCTGGTTTTGGGGGACGGACACACAGACGGGCGGTCATGCTGTACAGCCCTGGTCTCCCAGGGAGAACTCATCTCAGATTGCACTGGCAGGAGTTCACGTCTGGAGGCAGACAGCTCCAGGTAAACACAGCGCCAACTGTTCTTGTTTCGTCCATCTCGGTTTCCTAATGGCTTGTTGTGAGAAGCACAACCATCAATCACCCCCCCTAGTATGCCATGCTCCCCTCAATAAAAAACAAACCAAAAAAGACATACAGAGAAAGAGAGAGAAAGAGAGAGAAAGAGGGAGGGAAAAAGAAACAGATCTGACATATCATAAAGTCTTGTTACTGTGAAGCGGTGCCAAAGACCCAGAGTTCTCCATATCTGTTAAACCCACAGAGGCATGAAAAAGAGCGCAAAAGCTTGTCCTTCTCTGTGCAGTGTGTGCAACTCAGAAGATGTAAGAAAGGAAAAACAGGCGAGGGAGATACAGACAGAGGCTCTCTCCTGGTCAAAGCCGGGCCAGCAACGCTTACTGAGTTCTGGGAGGAAGTCCAGGAAAGGCTCTGCTCCTGCTGCTGCTGCTGCTGCTGCCGCCGCTTTCTCTCGAGGCTGGCAGCACTTCCTGCGGGCTCTTCACAGAGGAATATGATTGAGCACGCAGCCACCCACTTCAGAGATTAGCTGTGGCAGCAGCGGCAGCAGCAGCAGCGGCGGAGCCGGCGACTGACTGCACATTTCCAGGCCAGGCCCTTCAATGTGACCTGTGCTGCTGGGAGAAAGTATTTTACTCTCGGTCTGGGGAGCCCTCATGTCACATCACAGAGCTGTAGGGACCAGAAAATAACGCAAAAAAAAAAACACCCACAAAAAGGCCACCTTTATGAATCACAAACTGAACACAAAAAGAATTATACCGTAGTGTTGCCATAACAGATCTAGTCACTCAATTATCAATGTAAGTTTGATACATGTGATAGATTTTATCTGATGATAGATATCCTGCTAGACAGGGATATGTAAATTTATCATGATGCTACTAATAATGTAGAGTTGTCCAAACTTTCCCAAACTTCCTCAAAGAATTATCTTGTGGAAAAATATTCTTAATATTAATTAACATCTGCCATCCAATTCCCCTAGTCCCCTCTATTCTGGCTGAATTTAAAAGCCTATTATTTATTATTTCACTGTTGGGCCTCTAATCTGTTGTATCTAGTCTAGCTGATATTAATGGAATGAATTCCTTAGACTCCAAGGCGAACTGATCAACTGCATGACCTTAGAGAGGAATGAGAGGAATAGAAGTTTGCAAGTACAGGCGTGAGTTGGTTTGACTCATGAGCACACAAATATGAAGGGCTTTACAAAGTAAAAGGAAGATTTAGAATTTTAGACAGATAAGACTTTTAGACATCTTGTTTAATTACTGTATGTCGAGACTTGACTAATTGAGTCCTTTGGCAGATTTTTTGTTGGAAAAGCAGAATGGCATGTGTATAGTCTAACCAATTGATTATTAGATTAGTAGATTATTAACATTGATAAGCGACACATTTCAGGAAGCATTGTGTTTCTGGAATAATGTTAGCATTATTCTTACTTTCAGTGCTTCTTTAGACTGAATATTTATAGTATTTAAAGCTTTTAAAGATGTTTTTTATCAGTCTTAAGGGCTATAGGGGATTAGCATAGACCTACGACTAGCTACACGCTGGATCTTTTTTCTACATAAAGAATGAGTCATCACACGCCTTGTTGTGTCAGGAGTAAAAGCAAAGCTTAGTGGGACAAAAATAGCCACACAAACACTCATAGAGACAAATGAATGAGAAAAAAAAGTCCTGACAATGCTGTGGTGAGTCTCCTCGTATCTTTTGCGCTGTTGTGCTAACCAGACATGCCAACACATATGAGGGGCGGCTCTGGGAAACGTCAGTTTGAATCTAATCCATTTCAGAGACGGATGGAGCACAGAATGCGAAGCGTGGCTTTTGAAACACTGATAGCACTTTGATTTGTTCACCTTGACAAACAACACACACAGTCACACATACGCACGCACACACACACTCACAAAAAGGGCCAAAAGGAAAAAAATTACGATGATGTCAAACCACAGCACCATGCGTGAACCATGTGAGAGCAATGCACAAATAGAAGGGCCTTTTTAAAAGCCCAGAGTGCTAAGCCTCTCAGACCTGCAGTCTCGTCTCATTACACAAACCAGTTTAATAGCATAAAGCTTTTGTTGTTGGTGCAAGATTTCTTTTGAAGAGAACAAGAGAGAGAGCTCAGCAGTTCTAACATACCAGGTAATAAAAACTCTTTGATGGCATGGCTGAAGTCAAAATGGATATGACTACTGAAGTGATTTTTTTTTCTTCTTCCTTGCACACACATATTGATTCACTGGCTAAAAATTTGCAGATGGCGGATAGGTTAGAATTTCCAAGTGAATGTCTTGTTATTTTTACAGGATTCAGAAAAATAAGCTGAGCTAAATGGTTGTGGTTCTTATCCAGAGTGTACTTGAATCATATCCAAATTCCTATGATTCAACATTGGAGGGGATTTTTTTTCCCCCTTTTTTCCTTTTGTTTTCTCTGCTTCCGTGTAAACAGTGCAATGGGACAATGTTATCAGTGGCCGTGCATCTGTCAGACTTGAGAGAGAGCACTGGAACCTCTGCCAGCGTTTTTGCACAGTCAAAGTCAACATCTGCCACCCTTACACATACAACAAGTGAATAGCAAAAAATGTGTATATGTGTGTAGGGAGGCAAAAGTGTGTTTACATTTGTCTGAAAGACAGACAGAGAGAGAGAAGGAGAGAGAGAGAGAGAGAGAGAGAGAGAGAAAGAAAGAATTTTTGTGAACCTGCCTCCAACTCATTAACACAGGGTTGCCATAGTTGCTACCTCCCTGCCATCCAGTCATAATGAGGGCTGGCAAGCCTACACTAAGCAAGTGAGGTGATACACAGCAGCAAAGCAATCCCAGCCGAATGGGTCTGAGGCCTAGCCCGGAAATCCAAACCCCTATCTTTGTCAGAGTATCTGCAGGCACAATTGAAATTGTGCTCTCGCGAGATCTCTGGACTCTGGCCCAGTGCTATGCCAGATAACACAGAGGAGAAAAAGTCAGGAGGGAGCTCCACTACTAGTTCCCATTAACAGAAGTAGCTCAGGGAGGCTCAGGGGAGGGAAGCCCAAGGGTTTCTCCAGGCCAGGAAACCCTCCTGTCAGTGACGCCAGGGTGGGTGGGTGGGGGTCTGGGGCAGTGGTGGGGGTGGGGGTGGGGTGGGTATTAACCTTGTGACTCGGCATATCCTGGATCCCATGGAGGAGTGGGGAAGAGTGGAGGGGGGAGGCCAGGAGAGTTGGGCTGGAGTCTGAGCTGGGCCAGGGGTGGGGTGGGGTTGGGGTAGGGCTACAGAGAGAGGTGATGAATTCCCCTCGGAGAGCCAGGTGGCACGGCCATCCATATTCATGCAGAGCTGGTGGCAGAGGAACAAATTAATCATTCAGCACCAACCAGAGAGTAAGCTGTAATTATATACAGTGGGCTCTTCCACTGTACATACTAGCACACACACACACACTCACTCACTCACACACACACACACACACACACACACACACACGACTGTACTGTAGTAATGTCAATCACACAAAAAGTGCTTCTCTTACTGACAGCAGCATCCAATATCCACCCGTCCATCGCCACAACTCCGACTATGTCTCCCCCCTCCCACATCGACTCCCCCCTCCTGTCCGTGTTTTCAGGCTCAATCTCTCCCACCTCTGTATCTCATTACGCCAAATAGACACGCTGAGAGACACATGAACGGCTTGGCTTGATCAATGGGATCATCTGCCGCAGCATATCTGAAGTCAGCTTTTTAAGCTGTGAGGAATGGCAAGGTGAACCGCGGCAGACAGGGGCAGGAAACTCCATTCAGTGAGCACAGGGAAGGTTTAATGAAAGCAAATTTCCCTGTCAGTAACCAGGTATTTGTACAGCAGCTCACGGTTAGCAGCTTCAAGGCCTGATATTAATGTGGTTGGGCTGGGGGTAGGGGGGCGGTGGGGTAACTCTACCTGGGCTAATAACATGTGACCTTATAAGGGAGTTAGAATGCCATCCAGGCAGTTAAAAGCCATGACACTTGTCTTTACTGCTAGTACATCTTCTGAAGGGTTTCGGATAGAGATGAACCTTGTACAGTTCTAAATTCTCTACAAGCTTATCTCTGTATGTCATGCACTAAGAGTACAGTGTCTAGCTCAACTTCATTCCTGTGTATAAAACAAACAACATGCACAAAGACACGCCACATGGGGCAGCAGTCAGAGTTTACTTTGTAGAAATACCCTGAGAAGTTGTTTGATGAGAAAAAAAAAATTGTAATGATTTGGCCTGTCTGACTTAGAGAACAAGTGTGTTTTGTACATTTTGACTACGACTGTCAATAGTCTGTGTTTCAGTGCTGGGAGCAGTGTTGAACCACCATGTCTGTGTTTGGAGTCCTTTTTTTTTGACGTCCCTTGCAAGGCCCTGCTTTGCCCTCAATCAATTTTGTTCCTCATGGCTCAAAATAATTCAATATGTGCTGAATGGTCACAAAAGTAGTGGGAAAGATACTTAATGGACTTATTCACAAAGTTACTCAGCAGGAGTGTACTATTTCCCACTCCCTCTCTCTTTCTCTCTCTCACACACACACACACACACACACACACACACACACACACACATACACACAAAATAGAACCACCAACACTACACTTTGAAATCTCTCTGCTGACAAACACTGAGCAAGTCTGTCTGTTCTGGGTCGATCAATCCACAAAAGCAGTAGGTCAAGTCGCAACCTGGCTCATCAACTCTATCCATCACTCCTGCGGCGTTATCCAGGAGTCTATCTCTGGAGTGGGCAGCAGTCTTTCAGCTTGACGGGACGCAGGCAGGCCGGATTCTGAATTACTTTGTCCCAGACAGTGAAGGGAAACAGGCGGGCAAGGGAGAGACTGGGTTCCTAGAATCAGCAACATTAATTTTCTAAAAGTTTAGGACTATATTCTCTCTCTTTCTCTCTCTTTTTCTATCTCTCTCAGCCCTTATGATTTTAGGATATCTGGATGGCTTCATGATGTAGAAGAAATCTGTTAAAACTCTGAATAAATCACGAATGAGTCACAAACTCCTCAATAAATAAATAGAGTCTAACAAAAAAGTGATCACAAAGCATGGGTGAGGGGCAAGCTTTTAAGGCTGAGAATAAAAGATGTAGCCTTCTAAATTAATGAGTTGATACTGTAACTTTGCTTCGGATGAACTCAATTGTATTACGTTTCTCTGAGATTTTCCCTTCTGCATTTTAATCAAGCATTTTACATTTAATAACAGATTCAGATGAATTTAATTGCTTTTTCCTTCAAACAAAGCGAGGGGTCTCAAGGATAAACCAGAGCGGAGAAAAAAATATACTGAACTAAGAGGAGCAGGAAGTTTAGAGAGCTGAGTTCCTTCCTCTGTCAGTTGTACACCAATTAAACACAGCAGCGGTAATTAAGATGTGATGAGGATGGGGCAGAAAAATCCACGAATCCTCTGCTCAGCGTTAATCACGTTATGGCGATACATGCTGCATGAGGCTTGGGTTGTAAATGAAGTGTGTTGTTCTCGCGTAAACAACAAATGTTAAAGAGGATGCCAACGTTACAGCTGCATGGAGCTTTCAAACCAACGGGATCAGTGGCCTAAAGCACCGCAGATATTCAGATTGGCGAGGCTGGGACTCATCAACTGCTTTAAATCTGGCATCAAAGTGCTCCCTATTGTTTTGAAGGCCAGGCTTGGATTAGAGGCGCCATTTTTTTTTTTTTTTTTTTTTTCATATGGGGTCCGCAGAGAAGCCAAGCCTCACTCCCACAAGATTAAAGATCACGTCGCAAATCTAAACACACTGCACTGTGGCATGGTGTCAGTGTCGACGGCAGACTTTTCTGGGTTATTGCGGATTAGAAGCGACCGATTAAAACCTCAGGCTCAGCCAGCAGACGGACATGTGCGTGTGTGTGTGTGTGTGTGAAGGGTGTGTGTGGTTTAGTCTCGGCAAGGCTAATTTTTTGCCATTACAGTGACTCATACACAAAACCAATTAAACCATCACTGAGTATGAACTGGAAAACAAAGAACAGCTCATCTAAATTATGGTATCAGACCAGAGACAGAAAAACGATGAAAAATGTTGTCCCTATGCTATTTACAGTAATTGATATGGTTATGGGGGTGGGTAGGGGTCAGCTCTGTGCTTCTGCAAGGTCAAACAACTCCCCAGGATGACACAACCCACTGCCATGAAGGCCTTAAACTCACTGTTTGCATTGGTGCAACAACACAATTTTTTTCAGCACAATCATGCACAAATTAGTATCCCAGTTTCCCTTTTGCAGAATAATGACTCAGAGACTACCAAAGATAAGATGCAAGAGAAACTATAACCGGTAGAATATCCAACAGAGTTACATTTTAATGATGTTAGAGAGGGTAAAAGAGCAAACAAAACTGTTCTCATACAACCCTGAATTCTAAGCTCTCCTAGTTTTGTACTTGTTTTGTTTTTCTTTTAAACCCTTAAAACACTTTTGATTTGTTCACAACCAGGGACAGAAATTGGCACCAGGCCAATAAAATCTTGATAAAATAAGTGACTTGTAGTCTTCAGACACAATATAATGATGTATTATCAAGTTGCTGGTGAAATTTACCTTTTTATTTATTTGTTGATTGTTGATAGTAGTTCACATTTTGAACAGTTAATTTCCACTCAGATTTACAACTCTCTGTGATACAACCCAAGTTTTCAAACACTTTGGATTTGTAAACACTGTTGGGCTGTTGTCACATCTACAGTAGACTTGCAACTATGACAACTGTGCTTTTGCATAGTACTGTATTTCTAGACAAAGGCCTATATACAATTATACCATTTTCTTTGGAGTGGTTTCCTCCCCAGCTGAAGCAGTCAAAGCCATCCGACCCCTCTTATCTAGGCACTCAGAGGAGATCCACTATGTTACCAGGCCTGTCAGTCCGTAACAAACCCCCCGTCATGGATGGAGGGGAAATCAGTGCCTTCTCCAGGGGCTGCCTCGCCTCAGTTTCAATCTCTCCTGCTCACGATGAACACATCTTAACCCCTCCATCTGACCCATCCCAATTCTTCAATATGTGTCTCTTAGCCCAGGCATTGGTACAGTTGATGCAGCACTGGGAGTGGGGGGTTGGGGTGGTGGGGAGGGAAGGGGTGATTGAAGGCACCCTCTGTGGACAAAGTACCGCTTGCATGTCTCCATGGAAAGGGTCATCACCATCGAATGGCAGTGGTCACATGAGTGAAGACAAATGCACCAGAGAAAATTGCAATGTGCTCCCAAATCCTATTCCCCAAAGATGCTATTGATCAAAAGAGAGAGAGAGAGGGAGAGAGAAAGAGAGAGAGAGAGAGTGTGTGAGAGAGAGAGAGAGAGAGAGAGCAGGCCCTTACATTTGCAGGGGGCCAAATAGGCAGTCACTGCAGAAGCTATATGGTGTTTTTGCTTTAATGAAACAAGCCGGAGCGTGCCATGAGCAATACATTACTGTAAATGCCAAAATGACCGGTCCTTAAGAGCATCCGACCATCTGTCAGCCTTTACCAAGGATTTAAGGAATCACATTTCCTGCTCATTTCATTTTCTGGTATTTGCTGGGAAAGTAACGTGAAAAATGTGTTATTCAGTGCTGGGCTAAAAATGTAGTTCACAGAAGGAGGGATACAGGCTGTAATACCACAGAGTGTATGTTTTCCCCAGAGGAGATTCATGCAGGTTGCAACAGGTTGTGAGATCCATTTAATTCACTCTTCCCGTCTGTTCTCCTCGGAATTTCATGCATCGGTGTCTAATGATGGCGCTTTCTGCCGAGCTCAGGTTGAATCCAAAGAATGGCCACACTCGGAAAATTAATACGGATTCTGATCACTGGCTCACTAATGAAAAGCAATTAGTGGCATATGTTTGCAAATCAAGTGTGGAATATGAGTTCCATCTAATTGAAACTAATCTGCTCTGGAAAAGAACCTATGAAATAAAAATTACTTCAGTGTTTCTTCGAGGCTCTGAGGCTCCCAGTAATATGGGAAGTATCTTTTCACAAAAAAATGTGTTATTTTTAATTATAACCTACAGTGCATATAGCGACATATATTGTTATCATTTATTCCAATATATGCATAAAGCTACAGCATGCATGAGGGGTATAAATGGCCTGTTTTGTGTCTTTGCCATGTTTTAACATTGCATCTTCTCATCCCGACTGGCTTACACATTCAGCATTGCACTGCATTGCACAGCATTGTACTACACCCTAGACTGGCCTTGTTATTGGTGTGCAGTGGTTTGTGACTGTGTGCATGTGCGTTTGCACGCACATGTGTGTGTGTGTACTGTACGTGTGTGTGTGTGTGTGTGTGTGTGTGTGTGT
>JASCQY010000072.1:3674775-3687920 GCA_030264315.1 Sardinella tawilis | reverse complement strand
CTTTACAATGGTATGCCTATGGCTTTGCTTGACGGAAATAGCAAGGGGGGCGTGGCTTTGCGATCGGTCAATTGCATGATTTTTTTTCCCTACCCAAAATGCATATTGCATTAAAAGCTTTGGAGAGTACAGCACATAAAGGGCTTAAAAAGGGAATCAAGTACGCAATTCCACAATTCAAGGTTGTGAAAAAAATGTTTTGTTATTTTGGCTAAGAATGTCTAGATTGATTTTACTTTTGTATAGAATCAATGGTTTTGCTGAAAGATACTACTGATTAGTCTTACTTCCATACTTTGCTTTTGTGAAATGAGATACAATTGCAATTGATCGACACTGTGAAACTCATCAAAATCTGTCAAAAAATAAATAAATAAAAAGGCCACCCTGGAAAAACTTGACATCCATTTTGGAAGTTCACACTTGGTATTTTTTTTCCTTAATGCACACTGGAGACTGACTTTTTAGTGATAGCTCCAACTGGAATCAATCTTAAACTTGTGTTAACCTTCATGTAGCCTCATGTAACCTTCGTTGTTATTTAGTGAAGACAACATACATGTCATTTTTAGCACTTTATTGAAAACTGAAAGTCCAGTCAATGAACGACCCAGCTTAGAACTGGATGACCTGGCCCTGCAACACATAAGAGAAAAATGGTCAGTCTTCCACAAAACATCTTAAGACACTCAACAACCTACAAGTACCTGCTGTAAACATTAACAGGTTACTCTTAACCTCTCAATATGAGCATGATTCACAATTCAAACATTTTACATGTACGAGTTCACACATCTCACATAAAAGCACAGTACACAAATGAAAACATTTGGTACTTTTAGGCTTTGTGTGCCATCTTCATAATTTGGTGCTAGATTCCATAAAATATCACGTCAGATTCATGTGTGTGTCCAGCAAATGAAATGTTTACCTCATCATTTATATCACTACAGTCATATCACAATCATTAACAATATGCCAAGAGCACAAATTAAAACATCTCCTCAAACATTTTGATTAGATAGCCATTCAGACATTCAAATTACCACAGGGCATTCCAAGCCTTGGCCATCGCAAACCAACAGTTAATGAGGGGCCGTCTAAGTTTCAGGTTTAAACCAATATCAGCACTGGCATCATTACCAGTAGCCAACCCAACTGGTGACTTTCAGTGCTTCCTTCTGAATCTGAAATAAGTTGCTAGTTAGGCCTACCTGCCCATGTACCCAATGCACTACTGTGTGAATGCTGTGTTTTAGCTTATTTTGATAACTACAGGATCATAGGGAAAAGTATCCTAAGTTGTACCACTGATACCTGTGTCAACTTCATTTAGGAGATCTAATTAGAAACCCAAATAAAATTGTTATACATCCTCAATTGAGAGTAAGGACCTGTGCACAAAAACTGGCTAAAATTATTCTCATGAATGAAGATTTTAGGCCCCTCAGTGGTCAACCATGATTAATTCTTGATAAAACAATCTCTAATGGCTGCTACCCAACACAATCCCCCCCCCCCCCCCCCCCAATCAAGCCAACATTTGATTTAAGGCTAATGTTGCATTCAGGCTGGTCAGGAGAGTCAGTAGGTCAGAATTAAGTCCTGACCTCCCAAATAAGTGTGTTCAGGGGATCAGCACGGAAAGCAAAAGTGGATCCCCATTGCCATGCTCTCATTTTATCTTCACAGGGAAAGCAAAAATAAGCCGACAGACATGTTGACCATGGTTAAGCAAGAACTACAATATTTCAGGTAAAAGATTGTGATTAATAACCACACCAGATTAGTAATGGGAATTAAGTTTGCCTTATTTTTAGCCATTATCTGTTGCAGTGATTGGGTCCCCGACCAAAAAAAATTGGACCCAACCCTGCGTTCAGAGCCAATTTCCCTGAGCTGAAGGTCAGGATTTGGACGTGACTGAACATTACAAGACTAGTACGGTTTACAAACAATGATCCAACACCTAAGGGTGCCCAATTGAACAATGGTAGCTGGCACTGTTTGTGTGGAATGTGATTGTGCTATGATCAGGCAGCACCTTGTCTGGACCTGACAAACTACCTAGACATGAATTCAGGGAAGGGAAAATCGCTCATAAAGTCCATCCTTTATCTGATCTCTAACTTCCCATAATGTAAACATCTTACACAAATATGTCCAAATATCTTCAAAACACAGACAATGAACACAAAGATTCACAATCTGTGGCCCATTAACAAATGTCACTCAATAGTTCAGACAGTCCAACAGAAAAGCCAACTGACAAACACCTAAAGGCCCAACAGATAACTTGTACAGAACATGTACAGAATATATCCAGGATCAGTCCAAGTGACCACTCCATCCGCGCGCACCACAGACAATTTTCCAAAGGTTGACAATTACAGACTGCCTACATTGAATTTCAAGGCTTGTTATTCTTCAGAAGCCATGGACAGACTTACCTTTCTCTTCTTGTCTCCACCCAACTCGAAGTGCTTGCATCTTTTGATGGCCAGCATTCTCTTGGATCTGCAGTTGGGCTCCACACACTCGAGCCTCAGCACAATCTTCTTTGTAGTCTTAGCCTGGTGTTACAATCAACAACATTAAGTAAACTAACAATACACACATATATAAGGTTATATGACATTTAGTTTGTTACATTCATCTTTCTTCCAACACACATTAGAAAAATTTCAACTCTCAAGTGACACTTTTTTAAAAATGTAGGACTTACTTTTTTCCTGAAGATAGGCTTTGTCTGGCCACCATAACCACTCTGCTTACGGTCGTATCTCCTCTTACCTGCAAGACAACATTTCTATTGAGCATCAATTACCTTTACTTACTGCTGCCTAGCAGGACAATTTGTGGGCCACCTAAACATCTGACCGCAAGGGTCATCTTGCTTGATTGGTAATGACACCTTGACTCACCCTGGGCATAGAGAGAATCTTTGCCCTTCTTGTACTGGGTAACTTTGTGAGGTTGGTGCTTCTTGCACTTTTTGCAGTAAGTCCTGCGGGTCTTCGGCACGTTCACCTAGGAGCAACAGCGATGGAAAGCAATGTTAGCTTCATTAGCTAGCGTGCTAGGTGCATACGGTTAGATTACCAAGTAGCTACCGCAAGTCAAGTCAAGCCTTACAAATGATTCCCCTGGCCAATTGGATCAAACTGCTTGTGCTCATATTTCTCACAATATAAACCATACAATGAACACAAGGAGCACAATGTCTGACAACTTATAACATGGCCGTGACACATAGCTATAATATGGGCAAAGGGACCGGTGATGTTCACCACCAATATACACAAGACTCCGACTTCACCAACTATTTTAACAATCCCAGCAAAAATTATGGAGCATAATAAAATGATGAAACCATTGCTTAGCTACTTAAGACTTTATAGAATTGACCATCGGACAAAATAACTTTGTCAAACCAATGGATTACATTAGATTTACAGATCAGGAATTGCTGAAATTTTGGCTCACCATGTTTGCGAACCCGTTGCAGCAAGGAAGAGGAAGATGAACCCGGAAGAGTTTTCTAATAAGCGTTTGCCGACGTTGGTGCACGTTGTTTTTATTGCTGTCGCCCTCTTGCGGTGTGGAAGTAATATCTAAAGACTCCATCCGGTGTAGTTTCACAATTTATCATCCAGAAATATACAATATACACATTTATATATACATTAGAAGGTCCAAATCATTAGGGTTTGAAATGCATTTTTGTTTTAAAAAAAATTAGGCCTACAGTAAAATAAAGAAAATAGTAGGCCTAATGAAATTTAAGATTTGGCCATCTTGACAATATAGGCCTAAATTTCACCTTAGACTAGGCTGAAGTTTTAATGATTGGTTCCTGTCATGTTGTGCAGAGCTGTAGCTGTAGGTAAGGCAAAGACCATGCAGCAATGGTCATCACGTTTTTAAGTGAATGAATGATGTCTTTAAAAAAATGGACAGACTGATTAATTAGCTTCACGGTTCACTAACAACTAGCGGACTGTAGCCTAAGTAGGCTTATTGGAAGGGTGTACAGATGTATTGAATTGTTAATGTTTAATCTTTTGGCTTTGACTGAATTAATGTGAGCTCATATGAAAATTAGCAGAAAGAGCAGGAAGCAAAAGGGGAACTAAACAAAGTCAAATCCTCTCAAAGGGTGGGGTTTATTTCTCTACCGTGTGTCACAACCAACTTACAGTGTGAGCTGCATAGGGTTCTACTGCATCAACACCAGCTCTTTAATCAGCCAACACATAACAGACCACTGGCATTGAGGCGGGTCAGGAAGAGACCAAGGTAAGATTGAGGTTTTGTTCATTTTCTCCTGTGTGTGTGGGGGGACTCTGTGTGTGTCTGTCTGTCCCCCTCTGTTGGGGATCTGTGATAGGTCCAACTTCACACACATGATCCTGTATGCAGTCAGGCAGCACAGCTGACAACCTTGGCAAGTGAGTAGAATTGCTTACATGCTTACTGAGAGGCATAAAACATTTTCTTTTTGCTTCTCTTGCTGCTGCTTTGTCTTGAAGCATGATTTTGTGATAAAGAAAAAGGCTAACTTTCCCCAGAGGAAACATGTGGTCTACCAAAGTTTCTATTACAATCAAGAGCAGCAAGTAACTCAGATATACTGTGTGTGTGACAATTTTTCTGCACTGCTTTTTGACAATGCACAATTTGATGTGACCGAGAGTATAGAGGCAGTCAGCAGTGTAATACAGTCCCTCTTGGTTCCTCTCAGCCTTTTTTTTTTAAGCATGTGATTAGCATCTGTGGCACACTACTTCCACAGTACCCCTGACTGTTTAATCAAATTCACTTAGCATTTTCAATTTCTATTACACTGTGGTACTCCATGCAAATTTATACTGCAAGGCCGAATAAATTTGCTTTGGCATGCAAATGCTCCTGCTAATGTTGAGAAAAGAGAAGCCATTTGGCAGGGACTGGTGGGCTATGTCCATGCTGTTGCTTTTAGAGCCGAGGAGGCAGTAACTCACTTGTATGTTGTGTATAGTAACATACTATACACAACATACAATTACTCATGGTGAGTAATTTGAAGTTTCAATCAACTATGGATTTTTCAAAAATTATAAAATGAGATGAAGCCTGGGTACACAATGAAGCATGAGCAAGAGTGTAGTACTGATGATGAAGTAAAACCGAAATAGCAGCGAATGCTGATAAGTTGCTGAAAATATGTCAGCAAATGATTACAGTGCTGGCTAGCTCTGGGCAAATGCAAGCTGTCATCGAACGCATAACCAATGTATAGATGGCTCTAGTCTTGACCCAAAAATGGTTTACTTGACCGTTTTGAGGTCATGTTTCATTTGGTCCGAGTGCTGTTGTTAGCAGTCTCCAATCCATTTCCCAAGAGAACCTCACTGAAATTGGTTGTCTCCACACAATCTGATGACTAAGTTTTGCAAGTTTCGTCCTTGATAACTATAAGAGTAGGCCAGTAAGAACATCCTCATTCTTGGGGTTGATTACTTGCTGTAAGCTAAACTGGAGTCGTGGTGGGGTTAGACCCCAGAGACTAAAGCCATCGCAAGCGACTTCAACCTGACCAAAACACTTCCCTCCAACAAATGCAGATGTCATGCCTCTATTTTTCATTCTGTCAGTCTTTGAGATATTGAGAGATATTTTTGAAATAGGCTAATATAATGGCTTCATAAGCATTTTTACGGCACCAATGACTAGTAAGGAATGGCATTTCTTGCCTTCACATGTCTGGAATACTGTCATACTTGCTCTGGTTCATCATGCCCATTTTTGATACATTCTAACGCCGTTTATGTAAAACAGTTTGTCCAAAACAAGCACTCTTGAGACTTAAACATTCAGTAGGCATTCAGCAAACTAGTATATCTATAACTGCCTGCAACTCTGCAACTCAAATATAATGCTGTGGTGAGAATTCACTTCTGGGCAGATAAGCTGTGGTCAAATCTATATCTTGCAAAAGTCCTCCCCCCACCTCATCAGCACCAGTCATGCAGTACACTTATCAGTCAGGAAGCCTTCTGAGAGAGAACATGCAAGGAGGCTATTGCTTAATACGCTAACTGCTACTATTAGGCACATAATTTGTAGGCCATTAAGTTGAATTAATATTTTACAGCCGGTAGGTATGGGTAACATTAACTTGAAATGAATCATAATATTTTATGGTATTTTTGGCAGTAAAAATATTAAAGATGATATTGAAAAAGTAGGCCTACTCGGTTCTCAGCCTCGGTCACACAAAAAGTCAAACATGCATGCATGCATGCATTTCATCATGTTTGTTTACAATATGCTGCATACCTTGCAGTGCATATTATCATGTCATCAGTGATCATTATGATACATACCATGTTATGACAGTGTTTTACATACATCACAATATTCCAGCATCCGTAGCGAAACAAAATGCTCCATCCCCAGTGGCTGGTAGAGTAATATTGTCCAAAGTGGCAATGAAACAGTTCTACATTTTATTGTTAGATCTTTGGATGATCAGGGTTACTGTAGGTCAAACACTAGTATATACAGTAGATTAATACTATACAACAAAGCAAAAGACACAGCAGCATGCTATTGGCAACATATGCTGCAGACTTCAGCTGTGATCCATGAAGTACAACCAGTATTGTAAATGTAATGTATACTTTGCTGGATTTGTTGCTTTCTGGATTTAAAACATACAGAACATACAAAACATTTATCATTTTGTCAAGGTTAATGTAGTACTACGCACATTGTAGACTGTAGCCTAGACTGTAGGCAAGAATGACATGTCATGGCCAAGTCACTATGCTGATCTTCTGGCTGATTTTCTTCCTTTCTACTGTAGGGTAGCATTGATGCAACTTCCCCATTTAACTCTATTAGTGTTTCTCCCCCTCGGATAGCCATAAAACTATTCCAATACAATACAAGGAGGCAATGCAGAATTCTCACAAAATCTAGCCCAAAACACCAAGTGAAGCCTGTGTGTACTGTTAGTGCGTTACAGTGAAGATGAAAAAGAGCCTTTGATGAGAAGGATTGAGAGAAATGTCTACAGTAGGGGTGTTGAAAGTGTTGAAAAGGTTTACAAAAACTCTGCTGTTGCCTGCTGCCTCTCACACTGTGGTGACAAAGTGACAAAACTGGTGTCAGCAGCAGTCGCTTAGGAAACCAGGAAATGCTGTATGGTTTTTAAAGACTCCGTTCTCAGAAGGCCTGATGTGTTTGCTCTGACCTGAAGTTACTAGTGCAGAACAGAACACATACTCACAGAGTAAATGGTCCTGTTCACCATTATGTGCACAACCTTGTCAAAGGTGCTCACCTGATACGGATATAAAACAACCTGTTTTTCACGTGTTTAACGGCCGCTTTTGAATAATGTCTTTATGACTGAACATACCCGTGCATACCATTAGTGTATTTATGTATTTTACTTTTTTTTGACTAAAAGTGACTTGACTTATCATTAGCTATTAGCCATGACTTATCATTAGCTAAGCTAAACCAAGGGACAAAGCTTTCATTATACCAAAGACTGAAATGATTAACAAATGCCCATATCTCTCTCGGCACCTCTTGTTCCGCCTCAGCATTGAATCAATGGAAGCCTTGTGATGTGTGGGTGAACAGACAGCAACAAAGATGCTTCCGATAAAGCTGCTCTGGACTGGTTGAAGTCTTCGGCCAGACTGAACATGACAAGGTCATTAAAAAAAGAAGTGACAGAATAATATTCATGACTGACTCCATGGGGCTTATTTGGCTGGATTAACCACTGAACACATGGAGAACAGGAACCTGTGGTTGTCTGTTGTGGATGGGTTGGTGTGTGTGTGTGTGTGTGTGCTTGTGTGCGTGTGTATGTGTGTGAGTGCATGGTTGTGTGTGTGTGTTTGTGTGTGTGTGTGTGTGGTTGGAATGCGCTGGGAGCTGCTGATAGGTTGACACACTCTCTGGATAAGTGGCTCGATGGCCTGGAACAGGGAGCAGGAAGATATGGGTAAAGGAAACAGATGTGCAGGGGCAGGAAACCGCCGCAACAAAGGGTGTCATTGACATAGCATGGGGGCCCCATGCAAATGTCTGCTAATCAGCGTCAGATACCTGGCCACTTCCAGCCTCCGCCGGCTTAGAGATGGGCTTACCTGCAGAATCCCGACTGTGGCGGCCACCATTAATCCAAGTGGCTCTCAAACTTTTTCTGTCATTCCCGACTTTAGTAGAGCTTAGTGATTCCTGAATCACTCGGATCGATCACCCGGATCCATAAATTAACTTGTGAATCATTAATTCCAAGTCTCCACTAACCTGAGTCCTTGCTGAGTCAAAACTGACAGTTTCTTAAAGGCACACTATGCAAGCCTCCCCCCTACAGGCAGTGATTTATTTAAAATATAGCAACAAGATTGTACATTCTCACCAATTCATGTGGATTACTCTTCAGACCAAAGCATACAAACCAACAATGATCATTTTCGTGGAGTTACGTTGACTAATAAGGTAATAAATGCGATTTCAGCTTCATTTTGGTTTTAGTTTCGCTTTACCCTATAGGCTCGGGGCAAATCATTTGACATTGCATATGCGGTAAAGCCGGTAGGAAAGGGTTGACGGCGGCGAAATAGCCTTTATTCGCCCCGGAATTAACTATTTAACTATCAAAGTGCATTATGCATTTACTGTCTTCGGACTCGAGGAAGGACCATGACTTTTCTTGTTTTTCTCAACACTCTCAACATGGCTTCAAGCTTTTCATATACAGCAGTTGCCTAAATCTGCAGATCACTACTCATAAACTCATTGCATTTTGCCTACTGCTACTCCTAGCTGCATGTCACTGAACTTCAGCCCTGGTCCGTCAGGTTATTGGTGTGTTTTGGAAACATCTACTCTATGGTGCTCATATTCGAAAACCAAAGCCCTAAAACTGTTTAGGTCATTTAAACTCTTTCCCTAATGACAAAGAAAAAAAAAATCAACCCAATACTATATGAATATAATGTATATTTTGACAAAATATCGTAGAATTACAAAACCCAACATTTTCCGAAGCCTTACTGTCACTGTTAGACTGAAATGTTATTTTAATACTAGGAAAATTAATGCGGCCACATCATGTCTTAAATAAGTAATATCATGTTCAACATATTGGCTAAATTAGACCACAAACCATAATCAGAAATGCAGGCTAAAATTACACTATAATGTGACAACCTTTTCCATAATGTATTTTTATTGTATGATTTGGACCCTATCTTTCACAGTATGAGAAATCAGTGAGATTATACAGTATATAGCTTTACATATTATACATATTCTGATGTATTTGTGATAGCTGTGTGTTGTGGACTCAATTTGGACTTGACTCGGATCAGCAGTAGGACTTGACTTGGACTCGACACAACTTTTTTTTTTTTTTTTTAAATAACTTGGACTTGACTTGGACTTGAGGGCTGGGGACTTGAGACTACAGTAGACATGGAGTCGAGCTTTAGTGACTCGATTACAACCCTGGACTTGACTCTGACTCAAGTAACTCCCACACATTGAGTCAGAGAGAGTAGTCTGTAGTCCACAATCAGCAGAATCACAGCTGACAATGGGACCATACTGACTTAAATGAGTTAACTGACTTATAGAGTCGGAATCAGCAGCATGTGAAGCACATCTCAGCTGACTCACAGCCGGCAATGGGGCAAAATTGACTCAAGTGACTAAATTGACTTGACTTGCATTCACACTCGCATTCAGAGCCATCAGTGGGATATCCCAGTTAGCACAAAATGTTCAAAACACTTTAAATAATGCTTGCCCGTGGTTCTCCTATGTTTTTTTTTAAGAATGTTTTCATAAACCTTCAGTATAAGTTGAGAGAACATCCGCTGTACGTTTTCACATTAAGTCATGGTTGCATTGTTCCTTTCACATAACGTTACCACTTGGTTACCTTTTGGTATTCCTATTATGCAGCGGTGTCCGAACGTTCCTGGAAGGTGTTAATGAATATGGGTAAATCGCACCCCACGCATGTGTCCTTTTTTCTGCTGAATCATGATTTTTTTCTGCAACCAAACTAACGTATTCCTGTTAAAATTAACTTTCCTAACACCCCTTCAGAGAGCCCAAACTACCTATATGGAATGATCCCGTACCCAACAGATAACCTTCCCTAAACTTAAAATTGTTACCTGGGATGTTGGGTGGTTTAATGACTTTACTGTTGTGTGACTGTCTTGTTTCAATAGATTTGATAAGATAGGCCTACTTTTTTTAGTGATCACCACCACCTTTCATATCTCTATTCCCCAATTGTGGGGCCTGTTCTACCCTTTGAGGACCAAGTCTTTAGCAGTGACTTGTTATGTTATGCTAAATATGCATTCGTTCTATGCTAACTAACATACTACCTGATACAGTATGTACATTCACCACTTGAAGTTCTGAGAACCACTTCATCATACTGTTCATAGTTCTGTGCACCACTGAGAGAGGCAATATGGTACAGAGATGGGGCAGAAAGGTTCATTAAAAGGGCCTGTAATGCACCGATAACTGAGGAAGAAAACCTGAGTTCACAGTGAAGCGGATGCTCTGAAATCACATGAGGGGAGAGTGCATTAACCTACAAGTTAGTTCCTATCAGATGATAAGCCCTCATGGTCATCCATATTAGGCCCACTTGTAATTCATACATGTCGCTTATAGTTCTTACACACATCCCCCCATGTGGAAGGCCTATAATATGTTGAGGAAAGGAGTTTCTACTGATACTGAACTGATAGTTCCGACCCTCAAACTTCTTTTCATGAAATCATGACAGGTTAATGTGGTAACAGTTTAAGAAAAGCAATAACCCCCTCGAGTCCATGAGTTATGCTCATTTTACCACGGCTCAACTCACCTTAGCCATGGTATAACGAGCATATCATGGCCTCTCAGAGGTTATTGCTTACTTATGGACCATGGGCGTTTGGACAATGATGTCATTCTGACTGACCACGATGAAAAAGCAAACAAAAACAAAAATATGTTCACAAGATTTCAGGGATACGTCTTGTTTCCCACTTTCGGGGCCTTTGCATACATGTTAATTTCTTTGTGTTGAATATGTACCAAAGATGTAAATAAGTTGTAAATATACAGGCTACAGAGCAGCATGTTTCATCTGAAATATTTTGCTGAACATCAGTAATTGATTAATAATTAATCAATTAATGCATTTATAACCCAAGCCTTATCCAAATATCGTTATCTCCTTTGGATAAATAGGAGGAGGCATCATGTCAGAAAGCAACCTGGAGGAAATCTTCATAAAACGCTCACAACAGAAGAAAAAGACATCACCCTTAAACTACAAAGAAAGGTTATTCATCCTCACAGATGACAAGATTTCCTATTATGACTATGACCCTGAGAAAAGGGTAAGCTATACACTGACCATCACACAAACAACAAATACGGGGGATTTTCACAAGCTGTTAAGCTGTTAAGGATCTCTGCTCTCCACATGTGAGGTTGACTGATAAACATGGCTCAACCATTTCTGTTACCAACAGAAAAAGAAAAGCTTGAAAGGCTCAGTCGATCTTGAAAAGATAAAATGCGTGGAGACAGTAGAAACGGACGATAGCTCTCCACCTGAACGGCAGTTTCCCTTCCAGGTGAGCTTTTCAGACCCATACTTTACTGAATGTCAGCACATTTACATCACCAGCAGTTTTTCTGTGGCCAGTCTATCATCTTTGAACACGGATCTTCAAAGGATGAAGATACTGTACAGTGCATACTGACAGGAACTGTAATGGGCATTGATTGTTTGCATGTCCAGAGACACTTCACATCACTGCGCCAGAGAGCAGTTCCCCTGATACGCTTAAACCACAGTTAGGAGCTGACAATCTGACTTCATGAAAGTGGATATTGAGAAGTGAAACCAGGTCTTTTGAAAAAAGAAAAAGCTCATGAGTGTAGCAGGTGTTGCAACTTTGAATACCACACATGCTCTCTTTCCCTCCCTCTCTCTCTCTCTCTCTCTCTCTCTCTCTCTCTCTCTCTCTCTCTCACACACACACCTATCACACACCTATCATATTTTACTAATACTACAGTACCTTATGGTGTCCCTTACAGTGCAAAACCTTACATCTTTATCATTTCAATAAATGTATGTGTTAGTTTCAAATAACTAATGAAATTAAGCAAAAAGAACTACCACACTGCATGCAGACTAGGGGACCCCTAGAGAGCACTAACAGAAGCAGTATACTTAACAGTTTGGTTGACACTGTTCAATCTTTATATTTGGCAAAAAGCCAAAAGGGGTCTAATCTAAAGAGGCATTTTTCAAAGACATACTTCAGATTGTACAATTTCTACCTCACAAAGATGCCCTTTTGTTAATCACAGATCATCTATGATGAAGGGCCGCTCTACATTTTCGCAAAGTCAGATGACATCCGACGACTATGGATACGACGGATAAGGCATGGTCAGTATGATAATCAAGGCCAATTCATGACAGGCCACACGGCACGCTGTCATTCAACACCGAATGACTCTATCTATCTACCTTGGTGCGAATTCTCGCCACTCATGCAAATCCTGTGTTGATTTAATGGAAATGTCTTCCCACACACTCATGTCAAAGTTGTGAGGTTCAACAAGGACCTGATGCAGAAGTACCACCCTTGCTTCTGGGAGGATGGCGTATGGAAATGCTGCCAGCAGGTTGTCAAACAGGCCATGGGTTGCAAAGTGCTAGAGACGACCAGGAATGGGGGTAAGATGTGACGGTCACGTGCACGAGCAATCCAGCAATTGTATAAACATAGAGACTGTAATGAACTCACAATCTGTAATTTGTTTTAACAATCCCCTAAATAAAAATTACCTTCCATTTAGTAGGATTCTCCAACAAATCCCACCGCAAATCCCGAAAACCTCTCCCACCCACCCCAGAAGAGGTCAGTCATTTGCCTTTATGAACAACTCTTTGACATAATAAATCCTATTAATATAATAAATAATGAAACTATTACCACAATATGCCCAACTTTTCCGCCCACCTTGTGTGTGCACACACCCCCCCCCCCCCCACCCACCCACCCACACACACACACACACACACACACACACCA
>JASCQY010000072.1:3658668-3673668 GCA_030264315.1 Sardinella tawilis | reverse complement strand
CACAGTGTCTGTGTTCTCAAAAGTTGGAGGGTAAGTGTCTGGAGCGATGACCGAGAGTAGCTGTAAAGAGCATAGCACAACTAAAAAGCAGAACATGCAATTAAAGCAACACTAAAGCCTTGTGAGTTAGCTAGTTACATAAGGGCAGGCAAAACCTTCACTTCCAAATACCTCCCAATTAGTTATTGCTACTGCCATACTAGCTGGTGTTGATTGGCAGTAGGCCTATACTGTATAATCTTATTATCAGAATTATACTGGGAAAACTTTTCTTTCATTTATTGTGGTGTTTTCCTACCCAGTGCCCTGAACAAACTGCATGGTGCATATCCTGGACGGCTGAGGGGACTAGCCCCCATGAACCGTCTTATGACCATAACATTGTTTTGAAGATAATACAAATATCTAATAGCCTGATAAAAAGGATACCTGGAATGGTGGCAAATTGTTGCTAAGTGTTGCTTTAAAGATAATATGAAAGAGCATGGAGAAGACGATGAATATTAAGGCCTTGTCCACATTAGTGCGGATACATATACAAACGCATAATAGCAAACATTTCTAAAAACGACAATGTGGACGGACATGGTTTTTACTACGGATGAGCGAATTTGTATTTATCCGCATTAATGTGGACATAACCTAAGTCTCTCATGCAGAGCCCATTGGTTGGATTCAGTGCATTAAATTTCATGACACTGCTTTGAGTACACTTTTGACACAACATTCTGGACATTCCACCAGGGAGACGGCCGGCATCTGTAAACACTACAATATTTGCACCACTGCTCAAGGCCAGTTCTACTTGGCACAGTCACACAATTTCACCTCTATCCCAGACCTTATCAACTACCATCAACACAACTCAGCAGGTAACGCACAGATGCAGAGTTTCATTCAGAGAGTCATTCTCATGTGCATACTTCTGAAAACGAGTAACCTTTGTGTGGATACTCTCTCCATTGCAGGTTTAGTAAGTAGGCTTAAATATATTGTAAGCAACCGGGCAGACAGTGCACCATCCCCTTTTGGTCTTGGCTATGGTGAGTATTGCCATAACTGTAAGAAATGGAATGTTCGCTATAACCAGCAAAATTTGAGGGGTTGAGTATTCTGCATAGCTGATACCTGTTTGTTGTTTGGCTCAGGTGTTTGGGAGATTGACCCTACCCATCTGACCTTCATAAAAGAACTCGGCTGTGGGCAGTTTGGGGTGGTTAAGTATGGGAAGTGGCAGGGACAGCACGATGTCGCCATTAAAATGGTCAAAGAGGGATCAATGTCTGAGGATGACTTCATTGAGGAGGCTAAAGTCATGATGTGAGCGCAACTTTTTTCAGTACTTCATCTCCTGAACTATATCTATCTATCTATCTATCTATCTATCTATCTATCTTTTAGATAGGCCTATTCTTCGGGTTACATTAGTATATACGAAAGTTCAGCATTCTATTTTCTCTCCACCAAACCAGGAAGCTTCGTCATCAAAACCTGGTTCAGCTTTACGGAGTTTGTACAAAACAAAGGCCCATTTACATAGTCACAGAGTTCCTCTCAAATGGGTGTTTGCTGACTTATCTTCGGGATAGTCTGAAAAATCCAACTGCCATTCATCTCTTAGAGATGTGCAAAGATGTGAGTGAAGGGATGGCCTACCTTGAGTCTCAACAGTTCATCCACAGAGATCTTGTAAGTGTTACAGTAAGACTACTTAAGTGCCACCAAAACAAGCCCTTATTCATCTGTAGTATGTAATAATGTGGCTGTTTTTTTCAGGCTGCAAGGAACTGTTTGGTAGCTGCCAATGGAACCATCAAAGTGACTGACTTTGGTCTGTCAAGGTATTGCAGTATATCTATTGTATACAAACTGTATCATGTCTGGGGATGAATTTGTCGTTTTGCAATGAAATTCACAACAAGGAACTTACATCATGAAGATAGATATTTCTTTTAAGATCACATCTGTTAACTTGCAAAGAGGGTGCTATCAACGCCATCACAGCCATGGTTTCGACACCCAGGGAACACCCATAACATAAGCCATCACATATAGCATTCGTCTTTATTACCAGTGTGAACTCTTGCTAAATGAGTGGAAGTCACCATCTGTTTTGCTTTCAGGTATGTGCTCGATGATGAGTACACTAGCTCTGCAGGAACTAAGTTCCCAGTGCGTTGGTCCCCGCCTGAAGTTTTGCTGTACTGCAAATTCAGCAGCAAGTCTGATATATGGGCATATGGTCAGTAACTTCAATGATATCTCATTGCCATAATCATGATTAAGATATACTCTGTTAGCTGCAATATGAACAGCAATATTTTTTAATAGGTGTCCTAATGTGGGAGATATACACTATGGGAAAAATGCCTTATGAGCGGTTGAATAACTCGGAAATTGTGGACAAGGTGTCTACCGGACTGCGCCTGTATCGCCCCCAGCTGGCCAATGAGAGAGTCTACTCAATCATGGGCAATTGCTGGCGAGAGGTATTGTGATAAAAGCCATTATAACCTTACTATACATGCAACATTTTTATACCACACAATAATATAATATTTATTTGGGATACGCATAGGCTACAGCTCAATATCAATGCCAAAATCTCTTTGATCCATCTCTAGAAAGCCGAAGAGCGACCGTCCTTTCAAGAGCTTGCGTCAAACGTCCAAGACCTGCTGTATGAGATGCAGTAAAAGACTGTATGACCGAGGACTAGATGACTGCCTCTTCCAGTCTCCATACCCCTTCTGAGGAAGAGTCACAGGGGGAGCGTCACGGACGCCCTGTGGAAGAGGGCTGGCTTCACAGTCAGAGAGAAAGAGAAAGAGACTTCTAGTGTCTTTGAGGAACTGAGCAAGGTGTACAGACAAACACGCATTCACCCTCTGTTCTTCTGAGAATCAAAAATACTGTGAATATCTTTGTTTACCATGGTCTCTGGGTTTATAACCAAATCTATATTTTTGATGATATGGTAATTAATTGCAGACTTGAAAAAAAGTATGACATAATTAGGCTATTATGCCTATTTTATTACTATCAAGAGGAGTTTTAATTAATTGCGATTAATTTGTATAATAATCCTGAGCTTTTAATTAAAAGATTATTCATGTTATAGTATCATTTAATTTTTTTTTCATTGTTTCAACCAGACTTCATTCCATGTTAAATTATATTTGTCCTACCAACAATAAAAATAAACTGGAGATGTGTTGAATTACGGGGCTGTTCTTTTTGTCGCATTCCATGTGCAATTAAACTGTAACTAAACAGAATTTAATATTTAGCAACTGAACACTTACACTACAATATTGTATGGTTAGGCTTTTTTTCAAAGAGGGAAATATAAAATTTGGCCACAGCTTGAAAAGTTCCCTGGCCTGACCGTCCGGCCAAAGATACTGGTCAGGCTATAGTTCTGTGATTTGATTGGACAAAGTATGTTCCGCTTCCTGTGATGTAGACAGTCCATCAAGACACGTGAAGGTCAGGGTTTGCACAGCTTTAGTCGCTCAACGTTGTTGTATTTGTTAATTTAGACGTTTGTGTCGAAGTCGGTGTCGTAGAATAGTAGTAATGGACAGTCAGGGAGCAGCAGCAGATCCTCAGCTGCAACATTTCATCGAAATCGAGTCGCAAAAGCAGAGGTTTCAGCAGCTGGTTCATCAAATGACTGAAGTGTGTTGGGTAAGTACAGGCAAAGGTAGAGGAGGTTGTGTGGTCTTGGCTAGTTAAGCTAATGCTATTTCAACGTTATCCACCCGAATGACTAATAACTATCTTGTTGTAGACATACAAGTGGTAAGCACTATAAGAGAAAACATTAAAGCAAGAATGTTGTGTCATAAATTGTTTGAGTATATCGTTAAATGCGAGATTGACATGGCTAGCTAACTGTTATGCTAACACTTAGGCCTGCACCATCCTCTCATTGTAAATGACTGCCAATGATCATGGCATGACGCTAAGTTATAATATGTCCGTGACTGTTTATCAACTCGAGTAACAGGCCTCTGTTGTCTTGCTATTCTAGGAAAAATGTATGGATAAACCGGGTCCCAAGCTAGATTCAAGAACGGAGGTCTGCTTTGTAAATTGTGTCGAGCGCTTCATTGACACAAGCCAGTTTATCCTCAACAGACTCGAACAGACCCAGAGGAGTAGAGGGTCCTTCTCAGAGGCTATGTCCGAATAGTAACATAAACTCTACCTGGACTAACGACATTTATTTGCGTTCGGCCAAGTGGTTTGGCTTGGGTCACCCCAAGCTTGCGTGTATACTGTGAGGTGAACCCAGTAAGGCAAACCAAATGTGACATTTTGAAGAGAAAGTGCCTGTTGCTCTTTGCAATATGTCTCTACATCACTGTAACCTAAAAGGAAAGTCTTGAAGCAGCATTGCAATGGAGGATTTGTGATGTTTGACTTCTCAGAAGTCAGAGGAAGATGCCATTTTTTGGAATAATTTTCGTTTGAAGCGTCACCTCACATGGTTTTGGTCTTATCTGGTCACTGCTTGTGTTCTTGAAGAATAAGGACAACAGTGA
The DNA here is from genome assembly GCA_030264315.1 of Sardinella tawilis. Taxonomy (NCBI): domain Eukaryota; kingdom Metazoa; phylum Chordata; class Actinopteri; order Clupeiformes; family Clupeidae; genus Sardinella; species Sardinella tawilis. The sequence continues at coordinate 3,669,118 of JASCQY010000072.1, read as the reverse complement.
GACATTTACCTCACCGCCCTGTAATTCACTGAATGTCACCGCTCGTATAAAGGACATTTGGGTTTGTTGCATTGATGATAATAATGGAGTTTGTCAGATGAGTCATGTTAATGATATATTGGCAATAAAGAAAAAAATGAACTGGTTAGTGTTATTTTTGTGATTATGAACATATATCCAACTTTTCCTCATGAAATATTAGAAGAAGCTACCATAAAAGCTCTCTATGGTGTAGCATCAGTAATCAGGCCACCATTCCATTTTGGCTTGTACAATGTTTATTATGTTAATAAACACAATACAATGTAAATAGTCCAAAGAGACAGCAATTTAAATAGGCCTGGATTTACGTAAGAATATTTTCTGCACAAAATATATACAACAGAATGCTACTTCCAAGGAACCAAGGAATGACTAAAATAAGTTAATTATCTCAGTTAGGCCTATTTCTATACTATCTTTGTGTGATATCAGTACCCAAGACAAGATTGCATTTAGACAACACATTCATTATGATCTTTGGTGGAAATAAATGTACATCAGTTAATATAAGGCTTTTGGAATGTAACAGCTGTTCTACCCCTAGAAAAGAGAAAGATCTATAGAAAGCAGTATAATATTAACAGAGCATAATGCATACTGTACAGTAGAAGTAAAACAGATCCAGGTATATTAAGTTTGAGTGAAGTGTTAACACAGTGTTAACTGTGCAATATTATTACAAGGTCCACACTGTTCTCAACAGCACAGCTCCTCTCTCTCACAGCTGGAAATATGTTAATGCTCCGTAATAGTTCTGTCTTTTGTGTTAGATTGTGAGTGTGCCATTGTTTCTCCTTTCTGTGACCTCCAAAGGTCCACCAGCCTTGTTACCAGTGTCCCGCGGCGCCTTTCTGTCCTCTGGGAAGTCGTGACTAGGCAGCGGTGCATAGGGATGAGCCCATGGCATGCCCTGAGGTACCTGACGGAGGTACAAAGGTAACGAGTCCCACGTGAAAGTGATGTCTTTAAAGGCGTGAAGGAGAAAGATGCCAAGGATGATGGTGAGGAAGCCGCTGACGGTGCCCAAGGCTCCATCCGCAGTCATGCGCAGCCACTCCTTGAACAAGATGGCCGAACAGGCCATGACGGACGTAGTGAAGAACACGTAGTAGATAGGTGTGACAATAGACGTGTTGAAGATGTCCAGGGCTTTGTTCAAGTAGCTGATCTGGATGCTGATGCAGAGGACTAGGCATACTAGTAAAGCCCAAAACAGAGGCTCCTTCAATACGGCAGTACCTGCAAACAGCTCTTTGATCCCAATCCCAAGACCTTTGACGCAAGACACAGACAGAGAGCCAATGACGGAGCAAATGAGAATGTAGACGAGGACGTTCTTCTGGCCATACCGCGGAGCCACAAAGAACATCAGCACCAGACTGCTCACCACAATACACACAGCGAACACAATGAAACCTGTCCAAAAATAAAAAAAGAAGAACAAAGTGTGAGAACAGGCTCATCACTCAAAAACTATACATTTCCAATTCATATTGTAGAAACAACTTCAAAATACAGTATTTATCCAAGTGAAAACTGAATTTAAATATTAATTGCATTGTATACAAAATCTCCAGTCTTACAATATAATATAATACAGTCTTACAATAATACAGTCAGTCATGTGTACATGTGGTGTAAAGCATTTTCAGGATGATAGACTTGTGTACCGGGGTCTTTGAGTTTCTCAGCCATGGCGCTTAATGTGTCCACCTCTTCCTCTTGCGGGGCATGGATTACCATTACCGTGGAGCCCAGGATGCAAAGCAGGCAGCCGATCTTCCCATGAACATTCAGCCGCTCGTTAAGGAAGTAAGAGGCCAACACAGCGCTGTGGGAAAAAGAGAAAATAATAACATGAAGTCTTGTCAAAATTGCAATGTGTGTGTTGTAGTGATCAACCAGACAACACAGCATGCATCTAATGCACAACCAATGCACCTACCAACCAACAACAAGCATGCATGCATCCACACACACAGTGACCAATGCAGTGAACATACTGTACATGCAGACAACCGTACACACAATGACGTGTACAATCAACACACTTGCATGAATCACAAACATGCAAGCATCTGTGAAGGAACAGAGGTGACCCTTAACCTTCTTTAGTTGTTATGTATTGTACATACTGTAAGTGAATTCACACACCTCACCAACACACTCAGTGCTCCGAGCGGTGTCACTAGTGTGGCTGGAGCAAATGCATATGCAGCAAAATTTGCTGCCTCTCCTGCTCCCACTGTCGAACAGAATAATAAAACAGTATGTTATCTGATTTTGTCTTTTGGGGATGTACGTACAAACACTCTACCTTACTTCAATTCAAGCAATAGTCAGGGGACTATGCACTATAACACAGATTTCAGTCTGCATCTGTCTAATTGCTACCCATACTGACCCCACAGTGACTTTGCCTGGACTATTTGAAAACAAAGACCTAATGTTCATGACAAATAAAACCATCATTGTGTAAGAGAGTACAAGATCAAAGCATCAACAACTGGCTTAACCACTGGGATGGGCTATTTGAGTCCTCTGCAAGCATGGTCAAAAGTGATGTCCCACTTACTTGATATAAGTCCGGCCCACCATAACCACTCCTTCAGGTAAGCATACCCCCCTTGACCTAAACAAGAATTGAGACATCATAATTGTGTAGTGGTTTGAAACAGTCCCCCAGTGCATATCTGACAGGGCATTTCATAAGTCGATTAACTCGGCTCACCCGCTCTCATAGACCCCTTGCTTGCCAAGCGTAACAGCCCCTTCTTCTTCAAAATAAAACTTCCTCCAATGAAGATACAGGAACTGACAGCCAGGCCCAGTCCAATATAGAAGTCAAACGAAGTAACAACATCACCATCCATCTAAAAGAGAAATGAATAGATGAATCTTGCAAATCGTTCATTAAAAACTAATTCACTTACTTTAACAGTAGACCTAGCATTCTTGCGATGCTGACTATACGCTACCCCCCGAATCATGTGATTATCACATTCCCCAAGCGTTCCAGTGAACAAAATAAAGGATACTCTAATTGTGCACTCATGTTTTGGTCTGTGTTAAGGTTAAAAATTTGATGGATACATCAATTTCAGCATACGTTTGACGATGACTTGTTGGTGGGGAATAATTCATAGCCTTTTAAGTTTTAAGTCCAAAAAAGTAAAGTCGATACAAACCTTTCCTAGCGTTCGCGTAACCACTGTTTTTCAGTCAGCCGTGTGCAGTCGCGTAAGCTATGTTCACCAAACTTCCTGGTGACAAGCCTTTTGGTGTGAAAATTGAACAGTTTTCTCCTTTCGCTGCTGTCTACTTACATGTTGTCAACAAGACTGTAACGTTACAGTGAACGCATCGGCATGTAAATAATCCATATTTGTAGATGGAAATATATAAAAGTGATTATTGGTAGTCGAGGTTTATACTAAGTTTCATTATGAAAAAAACTAGAAATTGAATTCAGAAAGTAGCCTACAACAACGCACATTGTTGCTGCCCATCAATGCGTGCGTTCATGTGACAACTCTACGGCTCAACTTCTGGTGGGGTCTGATCTGTCAAAGCGCCCAAGATAGCGAATGAGCGACAATTTAGCGCCACCCCGTGGCAAATGGTTTGGTAATATGACGTAAGACCGTATTACGTGCTTCCCGGAAGTAAAAGATACTGGAGCTGGCGTAACATTGAAGCATGCATGAGACCAGTTTGTCTCGTGTGGATAAACTATGGAGAACGCAACAGAGAAATGTTTGGGAAAGGAACGATACAATGAGGCGGTCAGTTCAGCTTTTTTAAGCTTTAAAGCTCACCGACATGTCTTTGTTTAGGCATTGCAACTCGCACAGAATCGATATGAAGATGAAACCATGTCTCACTGTGCTGGCACGTTGTTTTGACTCACTAAGGTCAAGGAGTCAGATCTCCTCAAAATTATCGTTCAGGTCATCTCTGTGGAGCTGTCAATGGATGTCACCTCGATTTATACACACAGATAAATCTGGGAGAGTGTTTTATATAACAACCCCCATTTTCTATGTGAATGCTGCTCCTCATATTGGACACCTCTATTCAGCAGTGACTGCTGATTGTTTGCATAGGTCCAAGCTCTTGCAAGGATTTCACTCAAGTTTCGCAACTGGTAAGTTGAAGACTGAACTTGTATCATGTATAATAACCAACTCGTTGGAATTTTGATCCTACAGTAATATCATTGTCAGCTCTAACTCTAATCATTGGACCCTCAAACACTTGCCTGGTATTATTTAGTCTATAAAGCAAAGTCAAAGGCAGCTTCATTGTAAATTCTTCACATGTACTAACGTTAAAAGGAATCGAAATTATGTTCCTCACTCTGTCCCATGCGTAGACAGGACAGCACAGGACAAACAGTAAAGTGCACGGGCACAACATATCCTAACCACTAAAGTTACAATAAATAAAGTACTGTGAAAATAGCCGCCAAGGTTGTATTTATAAGTGTCAGTAAGGGTTTTTAGTGCAAAGACAGTCAATTCATGCCAGGTAAAGTCAATCCTTTGAGGGTTCAAGGCTTTAAGGCCTAATGATTTGAGGGATCATCAGGATTCAGCTATTCATGTTGCTGTTCCAAAATTGCCCTTGTCTTCCAGGCACTGATGAGCATGGTCTCAAGATCCAACAAGCTGCAGAGTCCCTAAATAAGGATCCCCTTACATTCTGCAATGAAGTATCAGAGAGGTTTAAACACCTCTTTGTAAGAAGCAACATTTCATACACAGATTTCATCAGAACCACAGAAGACAGACACCGCCGTACAGTTGAGCTTTTTTGGACATTGCTTCACAAAAATGGGTTCATTTACAAAGGAGTCTACGAGGGCTGGTATTCCACACAGGATGAAAGCTTTCTCATGCCCTCTCAGGTCACAGAAGTCAAAGATGTCAATGGGAATGTAATTCAGATTTCTACTGAGAGTGGCCACAAGGTCGAGTATATGCCCTCATCTGATAATAAAAATGCCACATCTAAAATGGAATTAACCCCAAGATTATGACCGAAAAAAGTAAAAGAAAAATACAATAGTGATCTAGACAAAGTGGGTTCTATTTCTGTCATAATAAGGACTCCAGCATGCAACCACTTTGGGAGCTTATGCAACTTAAACTTGTCCATTATTAAAAATAAGCACGAAAATGTTTTATTGGTTGCATGGTACAGCTTACGTTTTACCACAGAGATTCAGTGATTTCAATTTATTGTAATTCCTTCACTTGACCCAGCTCCCTGTACTGTTTTATACTGTACTCAACAGGTGGAGTGGATGAAGGAGGAAAACTACATGTTCCGCCTGTCAGCGTTCCGTTCTCCTCTGCTGCAGTGGATAAGAGAGAACCCAAATGCTGTGCAGCCAGAGAAGTTTTACCACATGGTGCTCCAGTGGCTAGACAGCGAGCTGCCAGACTTGTCCATCTCTCGACAGAAAAGCCGACTGCAGTGGGGCATTCCTGTCCCTGGCGACCCTGAGCAAACCATCTATGTGTGGTTGGACGCCTTGGTAAACTACCTCACAGTAGCTGGGTACCCAGAAAACCACAGTTTGTGGTGGAGCGCTGCCCATCATATCGTTGGAAAGGACATTCTGAAATTCCACGCTATATACTGGCCAGCGTTTCTTATGGCAGCGGGGTTGCCTCTTCCACGGGTCATAAACGTGCACTCGCACTGGACTGTGCAGGGCAAGAAGATGTCCAAGAGTCTGGGGAATGTGGTGGACCCCTTCGACACGTCACAGAGATACACTGTGGACGGCATGAGGTATTTCCTCCTCAGACAAGGGGTACCAGAGCACGACTGTGACTACGACGATGACAAACTCGTGAAGCTGCTCAACAGCGAGCTGGCTGACGCACTGGGTGGACTTCTGAACCGCTGCACGGCTCCCACGCTAAACCCCAGCCAGGTCTATCCCCGCTTCTGCTCCGCCTCATTCCCCAGCGGCAGCGCCGAAGAACCAGCAGGCCGAGCCACGCCAGAAGACTACAAAATGGTCGATTCGGTTACCGAACTTCCATCAGCTGTGCAGGAGCACTTTGAGAGCCTGCACATCTACAAGGCTCTGGAGGCCATCAGCGCATGTGTCAGGCAGACGAATGGCTTCGTCCAGAGGCACGCACCATGGAAGCTGGACTGTAGAGATGCGGGCGACAAGCAGTGGCATGATACCATCCTCCATGTGTCAGTGGAGTGCCTGAGAGTCTACGGGACCCTCCTTCAGCCCGTGGTGCCTGGCCTGGCTGATAAGCTGCTCTCCAGGCTGGGGGTGAGGCCTGAAGAACGCTCCTGGGAGGCAGTGCACTTCCTGGAGAGGTACCATGGGAGGGACTGCTGCTTTGAGGGGCGAGCGTTGGGTCCTGACACTGGAGTTCTTTTTCACCGCCTTGAAAGGGACACGGGTAATGAGAAGTCCAAAAAGAGCAAGAAAAAGCAAAATAAAGTTGGGTCTCGATAAATTATTTTGGTTTTTTTTTGTTGTAATAAAGTCTTTGAAGAGGAAGAAAATGTATTTTCTTTTTATTTTTGCCAAGTCATTCTGTGATTGTATGCAACTAGCAAAATTCACAGTGACCTCTAGATGGAAGCAGATATCACACATTAGTAGGACTTCACAATTCCCTTTATGCTCGTAGCTGCCTGCAACCAGGTAATAAACAGGATGCAGATAATGTTCTCCAATAAGCTAGGCTAAAATTCATGCATTTTGCAGGAGCACATTTAGTTCTGTAAACAGGAATAGAAAAGGGGGCAAGTTGCCAAAAGGGGCAAGTTGCCAAAACGTTTTTTAAGCGTTTATGCTTATTACCTGATGTTTCAACAATGGCTACCACGAGTCTGCTTATAAAGCAGCACATCATTTCCTTGGGTCGAGGGAGTAAAAATTGTATTGGCAATTTCCATGGTTCCAAAAAACTCCAGCAACAAGAAAAACATTCTTTTTGGTCAGTAGGCTATTCCCTAACTTTAGTATCGCAGCTCTACCAATGCTTGGTTGGCAGAATGACCTCTAATGCATTTGCATCATGAGTAAAAAACACTATCAAGTCAAGACAACAGTCAAATGCAGTTATTCAAAATCTTGACCAACTATGCAGTAAAGTTCTCAGTTGGTAGATTTCAGAGTAGGTGGTAAAGCCCAGAAAAAAAAACAAACAAAAAAAAACACCCAGAGCCATGTACACAAAGACCAAGACATAAAAACAGACATGATTTTTTTAATGAGAAATACATCAAACTGAAAAAATTGTACAAATTGAAATAAAATAAAAATTGCATTATTCTTATAATTTCTTGCACTTCTTTTTTACATACTCGTTCATTCTCTACTCCATGATCACTATTTCACAACAGAGGGCCTTCCAAAGGAGATTGCAATTATATGTCTGATGTGAAGTCGACTTGATTTCTGGGCCCATATTTGAGCGCTGTACACAGGCTTCAGGTCATTTTAGCATTCAGCAAACCACCGGCAGTCCTCTCAGAGTCAGCTGTTTGCTTGTTCAGAGCAATCTGCCGCTGCAAAAGGTCCATCTGTGCATTCATCCATACACTCGCGCCCATCTCCATCGTTGACAGAAATACATACGCGCACACACTCGCACACATACACATACACACACACACACACACACGGACACGGACCTACTTTCTCTCAGTAATACGGGGCTGTGTTCTGTCCAGGTTGTGTATCTGGTGGAATGAGGAAAGAGATGAACAATTGCAAATTAAAATCAAGTAAGTTTTATGAACACTAATAATAATTAAAAAACCCACTAAATACAGAGCACTTAAATGGTAAATGTCAGCCAAGCCTGCAGGTCTGGGGAGCAAGTCAGTGTTTTTGCCAAACCCTGAGGGTGTGTGGGTGTGTGTGTGCTGACTTACTTGATAGTTGCTGCTGTAGCTGTCTGACCAGGGCTGCAGTCTGTTGCTGTTGCTGAGTCTGCTGCATACCCTGTCGTGGGAACTGCAACACACACACACACACAAACACGCAAACACACACACACACAGTGTCAATTGAGATTACTCAAAATATAGTAATGTGACATGTCACCACGTCAAACATCAGACTATACCATATGAATTTTGGGAGCAAATGGAAAAAAAACGTCCATTCTTCTTCAGTCACTAAAGCATAATTCTGTCCCAATCAATCCCATTGTTACACAACCAGTCAACTCTAAGCTCAGTGATGGCTCAGTCTGTCCATGTTCCATCTTCATCTCTATAGCAGAAGGGGTCTCTAGACGAGGCGCTGACTTACGATGGGTTGCTGCGGGGGCAGTGGCTGCATGAGGGGCTGGTTCTGGGCCGGCGCTGGCGGCTGTGCCGTGGAGACCTGCTGCGGCTGGACCTGCTGGGGCTGAACCTGCTGGGGCTGCACCTGCTGCTGGACCTGCTGCTGCTGCTGCTGCGCCTGAGCCTGCTGCTGTCCGCGCGCACACGCACACACACGCGCACACGCACGCACACACACACACGCACGCGCACACGCACACACACACACACACACACACACACAGAGAGTGAAAGTTAACTTAAGGTCTTAGATCAACTAAACTTGTCAACTGGCTGAATCTAAAGTGCTTTCTGACTTGCTGTAGATGCAATGAAAGCTCTTTAAATCACCTCGCTACCAAGCAACTATAAAAGGAGTTGTACAATTCAAAATGTCTTCACAAACAAAATGTCTTCAGTTATAAGGGAAAAAAAAAAAAAAAAAACACTCGCTCATGGCATTTACCCGGAGAGCTGCTTGCCGCATGAACTGCTGCTGCTGCTGCGCTTGCTGAGCCTGCTGCTGCTGCTGCTGTTGCTGCTGCGCTGCCTGGGCCTGCTGCTGGGCCTGGGCCACCTGCTGCTGCGCCTGCTGCTGCTGCTGCTCCATCATCTGGTTGGGCCGCATGGACGGGTGCATGGCCTGGTTGCCCATGTGGGTCAGCCCGTGGATGAGCTGAGACTGCTGCATGGTCTGGTGAGGGAACCTGGGCCGGCAGATGGGGGGGGGGGGGGAATAGCATGCTAGTATGTTAGCATCGGAGATGTTTACTTACTTGCTGCTTCGGCGATCGGCCTTAGCAGTGCCACCACCAGGAGTCTATTCTGTGTACAAAGTCAGGCTTGTTTCTACTACTATGGGTAGTGATTCCAGAAACGTGGCCAGAAGGTACTAAAAAAAGTTTATAGTTTCTGGCTGGAATCACCCTCTTAATCTACCACCAGGGGCCTGTACTACGAAGTGAGGTTACTGGTTAACTTGGGTAACTTTGGGAGTAACTACAGATCTCCAAAAGAACACTGCCCTCAGTGGTTATGCCAAAAGTTATCTGGGTTAGCCAATAACCTTGCTTTGTAGCATAGCCCCCAGTAGTTTATTTTGTGTACAAGGTCAGGCTTCTTTCTAAATATATGGGTAGCGATTCCAGAAACCAGACGGTACTAAAAAAAAGTTTATAGTTTATGGCTGGAATCACCCTTTTAATCTACCAAACAGCCTAATTGACTTTTCTACTAACGAGGCATAAAAAGGATTGATTTGATTGCGGAACAATAACATTTTTTATGATGCAGAGAATGTTATGGTGACAATACTGAGAAGCCCTTTGTTAATTTCAAGCTGAACATGATTAGTCTTGGAATGGCTGTTTTCATGAGGTGCCCCCTCGCTAATTAAATTGAGCCTTGCTAACTCAAAGCGCTGCCTCGTTCCTCTTAGCCTCCCAGCTACAGTGGGGACAGACAGACAGATTAATGGATCCCAAGGGTTAACACAGAAGTGCTGGAGTGGTTCTGATGTCTGCCTTCACCTCTGGACATTTTTCTGGACAAAAAAAAAAAATATGACACTGCTGGCTACATTGTCAATTAGTGTGTTTTAGCAGTGGAAGTTGTAAAGATTTCAAAGATGTGAACACAGACTTAGAATCCAGTGTAGGCTCTGGATTTTGTACCACTGCGAAACGAGTAGTACAGACAGTCAAGCGATAGTAACCCTTTCTCTTTATTATACCAACATACAAATCACATAGCCCATACACACCGTTAAACATGTGCATTACCAGCAATGTAAAACATAAACACACTTAAAGCTGTATTGCACTATTTACATGTGCACATCACAGTGTATATGACACCAACAGAGCCCTGAGATGTACAGTATTTGGGTGGGCATTTTAGAAGTGTTTTGGTCCCTTTTAGGTAGGGACTTGGGTAACTCTTCACTGAAGCAAAGATAGAGGCAGTCTGGGAGGGGTGCTGATGTGTGTGTGTGTGTGTGTGTGTGTGTGTGTGTGTGTGTGTGTGTGTGTGTGCGAGCGTGCATGTGTGCCTGTTTGTCTGTCTGTCAATACGTATGTGTGTGTAT